>CM014733.1:19954435-20360481 GCA_004329165.1 Spatholobus suberectus
GACTCAAATAATAAATTATATAAGTTACAAATAAGTAAACTCTTGCTTTACATGTTTAATACATTCGATATTACTAATCTTTTTTATTTAATTTTTTAAAGCACAATGTAGTGATATAAGGTCACTTGCGACAATTAAATCGTTAAAGTAAGTTATATTCTAAATACATTAATATTATAGATTAATATTTACATTAATAATATACTAATCATTAATATTCATTAATATATTATATATTAAATCAAGAGAAGCACTTGAATATATACAGAAAAAACTTATAATTTTATATATAAAGATTAGTTGATTCTAATAGAAATAAATTATTTAATGGAATTTTTAATAATTTATATTATGTTATTTACTAATACTTTGAATCTGTATTGGTTGATTATGTAATTTACATTAATTTACTAATAATTTACTAATAGAAATAAATTATTTAATGGCTTATGAATTTGTATTGGCTGAATTTGAATCATTTATATTCAAATGAAGATTTATATCAAGCACAAGTAGATTTGAAATTTGAAATTATAATAATTTGAAATCAAATAATCCGAACAATCTATTACTAATAATCATTTGAAATTTGAAAATTATAATTTGAAATCAAATAATTTGGTGATTCTAATCATTTATATCCAAACAATCTATTAGCTGATTCTAATCATTTATTTGAAACCGAACAATCTATTGCCTATTTTGAAATTTGAATCATTTATATTCAAATAATCATAATTTACTAATAATTTGAATATAAATTGGCTGAATTTTGACATTTGAAATTATATTCAAATCAAGATTTATATCAGCACAAGTAATGATTTGAAATTATAAAATTTGAAATCAAATATTTTGAACAATCTATTACTAATAATTATTTGAAATTTCAAATTATAATTTGAAATCAAATTATAGGCTAATTCTAATCATTTATATTCAAATTCGAACAATCTATTATAATTATTTGAAATTTGAAATTGTAATTTGACATCAAATAGTTTGCTGATTCCAATCAATAAATACTAAGTAGAATATATAAATTTAAAAAACAATATAATTTAGTTATAATGATTTGAAAATTGAATGAATAATTGGCTGATTCTAATCATTTATATTCAAATTATTTAAACAAATTAAACAAATAAATTTTTTATATTTACATTAATATTTATAAATTAATATACTAATAATTAGCTGATTCTAATCATTTTATTGTAATGGAATAGAAATAAATTAATTAATGGATTTTTAAATAATTTATATTATGTAAAGAGAAATTATAGAGATTGGCTGATTCTAATGAAATGTATTTTTTAATAATTTATTATGTAAACAGAAAAGATCACGACATCATAATTTACGTTATATATAATAAATATTGGCTGATTAGAATCATTTATTTAAAACCGAACAATCTATTGGCTGAGTTGAAATTTAAATCATCTATATTCAAATCATCATAATTTACTAATAATTTGAATATAAATGATTGGTTGAAATTTGAAATTTGAAATTTCCAATGTAAATTTTATTTTAATTTATTTTCACAAAAATTACTGTTACAAGAGATGTATTGAGCCTCATATTTGATTATATTACTTGCTGCAAGAATTGACAACACAGAGTGATGTATTAGATGATTTTGCTAATTTGAAAGAAATAGTATCTTGGCATCATGATAAGCCTTATAGCTGGAGATGAGATGTCTATAGTTTTGACATTAGTGAGAATTTATTATTGTGATGTGTCTCATCCATCATACCTAAGCTTTGTGCATGTTCTTCAACTATGAATTTTTACATAGCTCATAAAATTTATTTAATAACTTGCATGCCATGTTTGAAAAACAATTTAGTAGGTTTTGGTTCAAATGTGAAATATTTATTTTACTAAAGGGAAAAGTGTCAATTGATTTTACTTATTGTACAGTTTTTAACTGATTTTACATTATTTTTAACAATAAAATAAATTATGGAAGTTGCCAATATATTTTCATACATATACAATAAAGTTACACTCCTCTTACTTCACCCGTGCATCGCACGGGTCTACGATCTAGTGTAAATTAGTAAGAAAGCGGTAGGTTATTTAATAAAAAAAAAGAAAGTAATAGGTTATATGGAAAGAGAGAGAAATTAAATATTCTATTTCTAACACTATGTTTAGATTAATTGGTAACTAACCCTGTTATATTGAATAAAATGTTTGAAGGTCATCTTGTTTTTATTTATTTTTATTTTTAACTAGTATTTTAATTTGTGCATTATACAGAATAAATATTTATTTTATACTAAATTTATAAAAATAAATACCTCTAAATATATAAATTATATTATAATTAAAATTCATAATAAATAAATATTTTTGAACATATAGATTAATTTTAAATTTATAATAAATATTATTGTAATGCAATTTTAATTTATTGATAATTTATTTTTATAAAATATTAAAATTCAATTTAGAACTAAAAATATTGAAAACAATAAATTAAAAGAGATAAGGGATTAAAACAACACTTAAAAATGCTATCGTTTAAGAATGATAGTTAAAAACACTTTTGTTGAATAATAACAGCTAAAACACTCTCGTTCAAGATAGTTATTAAAATTTATATACAGAGAGAATTACAAAATATCACTTTATTTTTATTTTATATTTTTTTTTAAAATTTATATAAAGCATGGTAAATATTTTTTATTTTCTTAGACAAAATTTTAAAAATAAAAATAAAATAAAATAAAAATTTATGACATTTTTGTAATTAAAATTAACAGAATTTTTTTTAAACTAAAAAATTCCTAAATATTATGTACCAAAAATCAATTCCTAAAATATTATATAAAATAAATTATCTTTTAATGAGATAAAGACGTTTGAAAAGGTCAAATTTACAACCTTATCTTTTAATTATAAGAATCTCGGGAATCTTTCTAGATTATGGATAAATATCATTTATATATATAATTAGAATAACTATATTGAACAAGAGATTCTTAAGGACTATTCTTCTAAAAAAGTATATTTAATTGATTTTCTTTAACAGGAGCGTTTATAAGAATTTTTTTCAACCTCTTATCTATTTTAATTTATCCTTTTTATTTTTAATTTTAAATTGAATTTCAACATTTTTTAAATAAAATTATCAATTATTAAAAGTAATCTTGTATTTTTTATAATATAAATTATTTATCATCTAAAATATAATTTATATTTTCAAAAATTTTTTATTACAAATTTTAATTGTAATATAATTTATATATTCAAAAGTATTTATTCACCTTATATATTAAATTAGAACAGCTATCTTGAACGAGAGCATTTTTAGTTGTCATTATTCAATGAGAGTGTTTTTAGGAATTTTTTTAACCTCTTATCTCTTTTAATTTATTATTTTTAATATCTTTAATTCTAAATTAAATTTTAATATTTTTTAAAAGAATTATCAATAATTAAAAATTAATAGTTTGACAATAGTTATTTATTATAAATTTAAAATAATATATATGTTTAAAAATATTTATTATAAATTTTAATTTTAATATAATTTATATATTTAAAAATATTTATTTAATATAAGTTTAGGTTTTAAAATAAATATTTATTCCTATGTAAGATATAAGTTAAAATACTAGTTTATTATAATTATAGTTATATAAAATAAATATTTATATTGTGCATTGCATACTAATATATTAGTTTACAATTAATGTCATTTCATGTCAAAATTAAACTTAAAAAGAAACAGAAAAAACTTATAATAATGTCTCCAGGACGTTATTTTCATGAATTAATCAATCGAAACGTCCGACAATATCTTTTCCTCAATCTTTTCCTCGTTGATTCGTTAATATAGTCAAACCCAATACGCACACGGTACACACACACCACAAAAAAACACATAAGTAGCTGTCAGTCGTCATATAGTAATCTTTCAACGGATCTATCCTTTCCAAAATGTTATACTAATTATAGTATAAAATTATGATAGGTTTAAATATATTTTTAGTTAGTTAAATTTGAAATAAATTTGATTTTTGTCTTTTAAATTTAAAATTAATTTTTTTTAATATTTATAACTAAAAAATTTTTTTAATTTTTTTAACCAAACATATTCTGTCTAAACATTATTAGAATAAATACTTAAAAAAAAAACATATATTAAAGTATTTAATAATAAATATATAATTAAAATTAATTACTATCTAAACGATTTATAATTTATTAGCCAGACAAATGAAGTCTCTAATAATATTTAAATAAAAAATTAAAATTTTTTTTTTCAAATAACACACACTAAAATTATTAATTTTAAATTTAAAAACTAAAAATAAATTTACTCTAAATTTAAATGATTAAAATATATTTACACCTCACATCACAGTATCATATTATATCACAACCACTCCATTATAACTTGTACGTAACAACTTTCTCCTAATCCTTGAACCTCGAAACTATAACCACAACACTTGAACCTTTCTTGTGACCAGGCACCTTGTTTCGATGACTAAGTCAGTTTCAGCACCCCACTCTGATTCCGAGAACACAAACGCGAAGCCTCGAACAAGGTCATGGTTTTCTACACCGTTCTTCGTCGTTCTCCCTGTGGTGGTGGCTGCGCTTCTCTACCGGCTCGAACCGTTCGAACCGGTTCTATTGCCGGTTCAGCTGAGCCAGTACACCGTGGCGGTCCCCGCACGTAACGACCACGTGCGACGAGTGGCTGAAAGCTGTGGCCGAGGGACACGTGGAGGGCCCCGAAGACCTGGCCTACGACGCGCGACTCGTGTCATTTATACTGGATGTGTGGATGGGTGGATCAAGCGAGTCACGGTGAACGACTCAGTGGCTGACTCGGTGATTGAAAATTGGGTCAACACTGGCGGAAGGCCTCTTGGGCTAGCTTTGAACCGGAATGGGAACTCATAGTTGGTGACGCTGGAAGGTATTTTTTATTAAAAAAAATATATTTTGACGTTCCTTAAGTTTTCTTTTTTTTGATTTCATATATATATTTTTTTATTCTTATATAAATTTTATTTAATTGTTTAAAAAATATTATATTGATACTATTTATATATTACACTAATTTTTTAATTATTTAAAAAATATTGTATTGTATATCTATATAAGAAAAATTATTGTAAATATTAAAAAAATAAAAAATTATATTTAATCTAAAAAAATTTCAAAAAAATCAATGTAATTTCCTAAAAACAAAAGTAGTTTCATGTTTTTAAGGAAAATAAAGATAAGTAGTTGAAATTTGAGTTTGTTATTAAAAGGATACTTCTAATATCAATAAGGCCCTGGTTTGATACAAGGAGAGGAGAAGAGAAATTTTTTCTCATTTTTAAATATTTTCATAGTTTGGTTCAATGAAAATGACAAAGAAATTTTTAAAATTTTGTAGATTTTTATTATTTATTTTCATTTTATTTTTTACATCTTTATTTACTTATCTATTTTTTTCTTATTTTTATTTATTTTTTTTAAACTAAATAACTTTAACTTTTATTTTAGTTTTTACCTATTTTTCTTTTTTTCTTTTCTCATCTCTCATCGCTCTTCTTTCTTTTTTCTCTATTTCTTTATCTCTACAAACACATCCTAATTAATTTATTTAAGTGATATACGAACGTAATTACCTTCATTAAGGATGATTCGGAAAAAAGAAATACTTCAAAGTTATTAGAGCAACTTTTTCACACGTATCTTGCAGGTTGTTTATGTTTAAGCAGCCGTATCTTAAAGTTTTTCAGTGCTGAGCTGGCATACATGGCAAGATTGGTTGCTTAAATTAAGATCCTTATCTTATATAAGGAACGGTTTCTTAACATTAAAAATGATTTTAAAGCATCAACCACCATTGCAAAATTAGTAAAAAAAAAAATCGATAATGAGAAAGGAAGAAGGGAGAATAGATTGGCAACTATCAATTCACATAACCCATATTCAAAACTAGAGTACAACAAAAATTCTAATAATTTCCCATGAAAAAAAGAAAATTAACAACTAGATTTGTGCTCTCTCTACTATAAATTTTATCAATCTACGAAATAAATCAAACACATAACCAGAAAAAGTAAAAATAAGAAAAATTTGTGAACCACATCTTCAGTTGCAAACCAGGGAAGGGCAAGGGCATGCATGATGGGGAGGGTGTGGAAGGAGATCGACGAGGTGGGTGGTGGAGCTGGAGAGCGAGATCGGGGAGGGTGGGGAGTGAGAAGACGTGGTGGTGGAGGTGGTGAGGTTTAATGACGCAGGGCTTGTGGTGGAGAGGGAGAGACGCAGCAGGTTGGGGGTGAGGAAGAAGAAGACACAAGAAGTTGGGAGTTGTGGAAGGAGGAGGTGCACCTGGTGCAGAGTTGGGGAAGAAGGAGCGGCGCTTGATGCAAGGAAGGAAAAAAGTCTCTCTCTTTTTTTTTTTATGCTTTTGATTGAACAAGGGAGGGAAAGGGAAATATTTTGGTTGTAGGTATTTTTTGGGAAAAATAGTAGTGTAATTAAAAAACTAAAAATTAAAAATTATTTGAAAAAATTTACTAAGGTAATTGCAAACTTTAAGCAAATGTGATAGAGTATATTTGGAACGTTTCGATCATAAAATAATAAAATTAATTTTTATCTAATATTATATATTTTTTATCATTATGTATTTCTTATTTGTTTAGTATAATGTTATGTATTTCTTGTTTTTTTAATTGTAAAATTTTACAAATTATCATTATTTTTTATTTATTATGATTAAAATTAATTAATTTTTATTTTATTTTTTATTATTTAAATTTTAATAATGCTATTAATTAAAATAGGTGAGTTAATATTTTAATTTGACATAAAATGAAGTGTAAATAAAAAAAATATAGAAGTGTGAGTTGTTTAAGAGTTAATTAAAAATTATATGCATTAGAACAAAATGTATATAAATTACTTAAAATTACTTAAAAAATGATATGATGCACTGAGACTCACTAAGAAATCCAAGTAGATTTTTTAAATTTTATCACTAAAGTTGTTCTTAGTACAGGAATTATGAAAATTACGAAAAGCTTCTGAATATGTGTTTGTTATTCAAATTAATTTTTGAGATGCTTGACCCGGAAACTGATTTGACAGATGAAATATTCGCTCGATGATTTCGGATGCAATTTTATCATTTACGGTGTGGTAGGATGGAAAGAAAGTACTATTTACCCAAAAAGATAAAGAAAGGATACCCGTTTATTATTTTGAATAATTTATCTTGAACTATATGTTCCGGTCAAAGTGAACACATAAATTTTATATATTATTCTCATAATCAACTAGAAAAAATTTTAATAAAAAAAAAACTAAAAATTTGTTTTTTTTAAACTATTTTAAATTATTTTTCTTTTATTTTTACCTATATACTTGATTTTTTAACTATTTATCTCATTTAATCTACAGTCTTTTATATTTATCTCAAAATTGAAGTTCAACAATTTTTAAAAAACTGTTAATAGGTAAAAAGAATTTTATATCATAATTTAAATTATTCATCGTAAATCTAAAATATAATTTATATATTCAAAAATATTTATTTATTATGAATTTTAATTATATAAAATAAGCATGTATCTTGTTCAATGCAAAACTAAATTACTAATTAATATAATGCAGAAATTTGATACCAATGTGTACAAGAAATATGCATACTATGAGGGCTTTCGCTCATATATTTTTGTTAATTTATTTAATAATCTTCTTTGTTAGTTTTTTTTTTTTTTTTTACAAAAATTGCTTAGATGAATAAACTAGATGGATAGCATGACTCGTATCGATAACATACGAAATAAATTGTTTCAATTAGTAAACCAAATAACCAAAGTGAAATTAATCTCATTCATAACAACGAAAAGCTTAAGATTGTTTTTAGTATACTGTCAATACGAATATACTTAGATTTGGAAAATGATTGGGGGATGACCAAGCAAAGAGATTGCACAAAATCTGAGTGCTTCAAAAAATGTTTTAGATTCAATTTTTTTGTAAGTGAAGTTCAATTTTTTGGTATGTGAGTAATCTCTTTGTGTAAATAACAACAATCCTTTTAGAGCATAGTTGGTAATAGCTTTCTTGTTTGGAAAATCGTTTTTTTTTTTTTTTTTGTTCTCAAAGTTTTCCCATAAAGATGCAAAAAAATGTCCTCGACGTCAAAATAAGAAATCCAAACACTTACATTAGTATTCATTTAGTTATTCTTTGATTTAATTCGATTTTTTTTTTTTAAATTTTTGTGTACATTATGGTTTGTGAGGACTCAGTTATCCAATTAATGATGCAGGGACTACTGAGAGTGACAAGTGAAAAGGAGGTTGAGCTGCTGGTAGATGAGTTTGAGGGCTTAAAATTCAAATTAACAGATGGTGTTGATATAGCAGATGATGGTACTATTTATTTCACAGATGCATCATACAAATACCCCGTGGAGGATGCTGTCTTAGACATATTGGAAGGCAAGCCTAATGGCAGACTCTTGAGCTATAATCCAGCAACAAAGAAGACATCCCTGCTTGCCCAAGACCTCTACTTTGCCAATGGGGTTGCAGTCTCAGCAGATCAACAATTTGTGGTCTTCTGTGAATCTGTCCTGTAAGTTATTTCCTGGCTTAAAGTACCTTCTAATTTAATAGGTTTAAGTGCAATCTTGGTCCTTTTACTTTTATATTTGTGGATTTTGGTCCCATACTTTTAATCATGAGTGATTTTAATCTCTGAATTTTATCGCCTGCTAAAATTGAGCCCCTTCCTTAGAGTCATATCTAAATAGTAATGGAATTTTTTGACATTAGCCATATTTTACTTAATTGACAGTCTGATGTATAAGTAATTGATAATGTGGAAACAAGATTTGACATATCAGAATATTTGAAAAACTTAATAAAATTCATATTAGATTTTACACGAGTTTTTTTACTTTCCTTGTGCACATTGTAGTTGTTTATGGTTGGAACAGTTTCAAGGAGAAAAGAATGCCTTTTGACTTGTGTCGGTATGTCAATTAAGAGACGGTTGATATCATCAAATTTTGTTACAATTTGGACGCTGCACTAATAGAAGGATCCAATTTTAACATTTATAAAGTTTAGGAACTAAAATCGTTTAATTAAAGTATGAGGACTAAAATTGCTTAATTAAAAGTGTGAGGACTATAATTGCACAAATGTGAAAGGTACCAAAACTGCATTTAAATCAATTAATATGTACCGGCTCTTATTTACCATCTCTGTCAAAGTATCAAAATAAGGGCACTTATTTATGACTTAAATGGGTAAGTAAAGGTTGTACCTCGTCTGAATTGGACCTCAAACCCAACTCCTTGCATAAAGTTGTTTGGCTTATTTCAAATGTTCTGGCTCTGCAGGATGAGATGCAATAAATATTACGTACAGGGCCCTAAAACAGGAAGCATAGAGAAGTTTTGTGACGTACCTGGCATGCCTGATAACATTCATTATGATGGACAAGGGCATTATTGATTGCAATATTCTCGGTAATGTAACCACATGTTTCATTATTAACCGTAACATCAATTAGTTGGCAGCAACAATCATTCAATTTTGTAAAGAAAAAGGAACAAATTATATTCAAAATACTATTTTTGAAAAGGTAAATACAAAACCATTGACGTAGGTAATATGGCATGTGAGATGACACTCAAACTAAACTATCAGTCTCCGAAAGAAAAAATAAAAATGATGGATGCTTTTGTCTTGTTTACTCATAAATGTTTTCGTGCATTACTGGCAGGCCTTTACTCCTGAATTGGATTTAGCGTTTAGATACCCTTTCATTAGGAAGGCTGTAGCAATTGTAACAAAGTATGTACGGCGTCTACTTATCTCGAAGAATGGAGGAGTTCTAGTCGTGGATTTAGAAGGAAAACCAACTGCACATTATTATGATCCCAAATTATCATTGAGTGGTGCTATTAAAATTGGGAATTATATATATGGTGGTTCCCTTTCCTACCCTTTTGTAATACGTCTTGATATTCAGAAGTATCCTGCTCTGCCCTCACTTTGAACAACAAAAAAGATCTTGTAAGGTTATGATGTACAAGCATATTTTTAGTTTCTTCAGTGCAATGTTAGTGCCATATAATGGGATTCATGTGAAAATTCCATTCATCTGTTATATATTTTTTATAATAAAAATGGAATTTCTTGTAGAACCTCTTTCCAATTTATTATTCTCTTCACTAGCAATCAACTAAAATTTTTTACACCCTTGGGTTGAGAAATGCTGCCCAAAGCCTTGGCTTTCTCCCTCAGAACATACTTCTGTATCTTCCCTGTTGACGTTTTTGGTATATCTTGAAAAACGACTGTTTTAGGAGCCATGTAATGGGGCAAATGGTCCCTGCAAAAATTGATTATTTCTTGAGCATCTACATCAAACCCCTCTTTCAAATTCACAAATGCACAAGGAGTTTGGCCCCAATGATCATCAGGCCTGGCAACAACTGCAGCTTCAAGAACTGCTGGATGGCTATACAAAACTGTTTCTACCTCAACTGAGCTAATATTCTCTCCCCCAGAGATAATTATGTCCTTCAATCTGTCCTTGACTTCTATGTAACCATCAGAGTGTTTCACAGCTAGATCCCCACTATGAAACCACCCATCTTTGAAAGCTTCTTCTGTTGCTTTCAAATCTCTAAAATATCCACTCATCACTGTATTCCCCTTAAACATTACCTCCCCCATTGTTTTGCCATCAGGTGGAACACTTTCCATTGTGGCAGGATCTTTCACGTCAATTTCCTCCAAAGCCACATGGGGCACCCCCTGCCTGGCTTTCATCTTTGATCTCTCTTCATGAGGCAACGAGTCCCACTCAGGTCTCCATGCACAGAAAGTGCCTGGACCATACGTTTCCGTGAGGCCATACAAGTGAGAGATGCTAAAGCCAATCTCCTCCATGTTGGAAAGGATCTGCGGCGGCGGAGGCGAACCTCCTGTCAGCACCACCACCTTGTGATTGAGTGGCTTTCTATCAGTCAATGCAGAGTTCACAATCATGTTCAGCACTGTTGGTGCTCCTGCCATGTGTGTCACCTTATGCTGAGCTATATTGTCAAAAATGTTCTTTGGAGAGACCTTCCTAACACAAACATTGATCCCAAGTTGTGATGCCACTCCCCAAGGGAGGCACCACCCATTGCAGTGGAACATTGGAACATTCCAAAGATAAACAGGAAAATGGTCCATTCTAAAGAGTTGAACCGTTGCTAGAGAGTTCAGATAAGCGCCCCTGTGACTGTAGACAACTCCTTTAGGCCTAGATGTGGTGCCAGAAGTGTAATTTATACTTATAGGATCCCATTCACTATGGGGTCTCACTATGTCAAAACCATTGTGCCCATCAGCCAGTAGCCTCTCATACTCATAACTAATTGATGTAATGTCAATGGTAGATGGGAAATCAGAGTCGGTAACTAGAACTAAAATTGGCGATTCTCTAACCTTTTTGCCTAGCAGGTCCAATGCTCCCTGCGCAATTTCAAGTAGTTGGTAGTCTACAAAAAGGACCTTCGCTTGTGAATGCTCCAGAAGGATTGAAACCATAGCTGCATCTAGACGTGAGTTAAGGGTGCAAAGAATGGCTCCAGCCATCGGGACCGCAAAATGTAACTCATACATTGCAGGGACATTAGGGGATAGGGTGGCAACCTGTGTAGAAACAACATGGAATAGCATCAGCGATTCACTTACCTTAGGAAGAGTCCCAATATTTGTTCTCTAGCACAAGTTTCATCAATGCAAAATTAGAATTGTTAAAAGTGCAGCACATTTTGTAGAAACATCTAAGCATTGCAGTGCAGATGAAAAATCAAGTAGAATCCAAAAAGTAGTGATGTCTAAAAGCTACAGCTAGTAACTAGAAAACATGAAGAAAAATCTAGAGATAGTAACTTCAAAGAAAAATTGCTCCCATTTTTAATTCTAAAATAGTACTAGAGACTATCCAGTTAGTTCTGATGTTAGACCATCTGCAAATTTTCTCAACTCTAATTATGAAGCTGCACATCTCAAGCAAGCCTAAGTCTCTAGCTCCCAACACTTCAATTGTATCTTTCCTTCCATTCATCGCACAAATCTTTCATTTCAGTTCAAAACTGTCAGCTATCAAATACTCTTCCAAATTTCCACCATAGCCAGCTTAGCTAAACCAATCACCAACACCTAAATATGGCTTTTTTATCCTCAAAAATATGACTTTTCTTTTAAAATTAGTTTCTATTAAATTTTATTTGTTTTTAGCCTTAAAAAATTATAAAAACTACGTACTTTTAGTTTTTGAGAAGTGATGAGTGACTAAAAATATATTCCTTTCATTAATTAATTAAATATAATTTATATAAAGACTTTAAAAAAGGGGCAAAAAATCATATTTTTAGTCGTCAAAATCTGAATAGTCAACCTACTCTCCTGTTCACATAAAATTTAACAAACTCCTATATTCCAGTCGTATTGTCCTAACAAGGGCCATCTTATCTCCGGGTCAAGATTCTCTACATTTCTTATTCTCTCAATTTCTTCCATTCTTAAGATTTGAGAAAATACATTAAATGGAGATGATACACATTTAATTAATGAAAAGTAACATTTATTTTTTCAAAATCATAATAGTGAAAAGAATGGAGAGAAAAAAATAAAATGGAAAGGATATTTTTCCCTTATCTCCGGGCACAGAATGAAGCAAGCACAACCACACATGGTTTCATCAACACTAGTTAGAAAACATCCAATGAGTTTATGTTACTAAAAAATCCGCATTCCACTCTTTTTGAAAGGAAAAGTAAGTAATATATCAGTAACTGATAAGAAAATTAACTATTGATATTATTTACACATGTATAATAAATCATGAATATTTTGGAATATCAACAATTAATTTTCTCATTAAGACTGATATCACTCACTTTTTCCTCCTTATCTTCAGCAAAATAAAAATCAGAACAGATATAGGTGTCGGGAATAGTAGAGAACTCACCACATCCCCGCGTGAAATTCCCAACTGGGTCAGAGCAGAAGCAAGTTTCAGACACCGTTGATGGGTTTCGCCCCACTTATACTCCAAAGAGCCGTACACAAGCGAGGTTCGGTCTCCGCAAACCTTCGCTGCTCTCTCTAGGAAGCCGACGGGAGACAAAGGCACAAAATTTGCAGAGCAACGAAGAAGACCCTCCATTGATTCCCACGAACCCGGATCATGATCACGGGAAAAGTTACAAATTTTGCGCGAATGATGATGAGATGAGTAGATGCGAGTTGCTCTGAAAAGCCTTAGAGAACGAGTCCAGAACATGGTCTTGAAGCTGTTTCTCATGGTAACGAATGGACACGGGTGATGGTTCATTCAGTGTATAAGAATTTCAACTCAAAGTTATGGTGACTAGTTTATCGACAAAAAGACAAGGGTTTTTTAATTTATTCCAAGTAAAAGTAAAATTAAATAATTTTATAAAAAATAATTAGTATAATTTTTTATGTTGTATTAATTTTTTTAAAATATATAAAAAATTCTATCAATTATTTTAATGGAATTGTTTAACTCAATTTTTATTTAGAATAAGTAAAACAATAAAAAAATAAACATCGGAGTGGGGCTCAAGTCCGAAAATCATTTCTATGATTTTTTTTTTTAACGGGAGATTAGAATGGTAAAGCGAGTACGTAGTCAAACTGTTAAAGCCGCTACGTAACGCTTGAAAACATCAATTAAATTAAACAATAGAGTGAGTGGGGCCATCGATTAAGACATTTATTTATAAATTAGTATTTTAATCTATGCAAGATAAATATTACTTTATATAACTAAAATTTGTAGTAAATAAATACTACAAAATATATAAATTATATTATAATTAAAATTCATAATAAATAAATAATTTTAAATATATAAATTATATTTTAGATTTTTTATAAATAATTTATATTATGATATATTATTATTTTTAACTATTGATAATTTTTTTTTAAAATATTAAAATTTAATTTAAAATTAAAAATATTGAAAAATATAAATTGAAAGAGTTAAAAAGTTAAAAATAATTTAAAAAACATTCTCGTTAAAAAATAATAACTAAAAATATTCTCATAAGATAGTTATTCTAATTTATATTTATTGAAAGTTGAGGATGAGGATTGAGCTTCATATGCACGTGACGAGGGTACTGAAGTATATGAGACAAATTAGCATTAGTGGTCCTGATATGCAGGAAATAAATTATAATTCTTTAATTTAATATTTTAAATTATAATCAAACGTAGATATATAAATAAGTTGTAACCAAAAAAAGATATATAAGTAAGTATTAACATTTTTAATTATAAATCTTAATATTAGAATAATATTTATTATTTATCATATAGTAAAATCTCAATAAATTTTATATAATATCTTTCAATTCTATGGATTTTTGAACTCAATATTTACAATAATATTTTCTATTAATATAAATATGTATATATACTGCAATTAATAATTTAAAAAACTTATTTTTAAAACATTTGAAAGAGAATATTTGGTTAAACAAATTATAGTGAAAAATATATAAAGTATAACGAAAAAACTAATTTAAAATTTAATAACAACATGACTTAATTATATGTGGTCTATCTGTAAGTAACATTTAAATACATATTTTGACTTTGTATAGATAAAAATTGTATTTTATAAGCATATACATATAAATTTTTATATTTTTAATATAATCTTTACCATTAATGTAAATTAGTTTTTCTTATATTATCATATAATATACTTCTGAAATAGAAAAAAGCGCACAAAAAGGAAGGGGTTGAATTGTGCGTTTAAAACTTTTTTTGTTTTTCAATGCAAGTAAAACAGTTTGAAAACGTTTTCAAGCTTAGGGGTAGAGAGAAGAAGAACATAGAAGTTTTTATACTGGTTCACTCAACCTGAGCTACGTCCAGTCCCTTCACTCAGAAGGTGTTTACTAACCAACTTCGAATACAAGTATTGTTCGTGGCCTCTTCAGGCTTTACACAGCAATCACCCCAGATTGCTTAACCAAATATTCTTTTACACTAAGTCTCTCCAGGCTTTCTCAACACAGATAAATGTTTTTACAAAGATATCAACTCATGTGGTGAAGATTTGAAAGATAAAGCTCAAGCACACTTTGAAAATCTTTACAAGATTTTTTCTATCGTCCACTGGACGCTTCTATCAATTGTTCAGAAGTAATTTGTTAACTAGGAATTTTTACACCAAGCACGTATGTGTATCTTGTTTTATAACGTTCTTCCTTGATACATATATAGTTTTCAGAGAAAAGATCCATTGTGAAGACTTGACTTTGTTATGCAAATAAGGGCATGCAAACTATCCTTTCAGAGTGATCAGGCGCGGTAGCTTTTAGACTTGCACTAAAACGAAAGGTGCAAGACTGTGCTGGCGGTTTGCATTTCTGAACATTCTTCATTCAGTATGGCAGCTTGATAAGTTGACTTGCTTTATCTGTTTTGTTGCGCTCTTGCACTAAAATGATTCTAATACAATTAAATACTTCAAACAATTTGAACGTTAGATCATAAGATAGGTAATATGTTAGTTTCGAGAAAAACTAGCATAAATCAATTGGACGTTCAAAATAAAACTTAGCCGTTTGAATATTTGTCGTTGGAAGCTTGCATCAAATATTTGAATTTGTTCTTCAAACGATTATTTTAAGTTGTTTACTGGACAATCTTCTTTAAGCACGTCTATTGGACAATCTTCTTTGACACGTCTACTAGATGGTCTTCGAAGTGAAGCTTGTATGTTGTAAAGAGTTCAGTTTTTTGGCAGAAACTTGAACATTAATAAGTTTGTTGTCTTCAAAACTTTAAAGGTCTAGACGCTTCTACGTCTTTGGTTCTAACAACTTCTACAATAGACATACACATCCGTAGTTTTTAATTCGAATAAAGCCAATAAATTTTATTTCACAATCCATTTGTGTTATTTATTTTATTAAGTAGTATTTTATAAATAGTTGCTATAAAATGTTGATGACAAAACAAACTTAAATATCTATGAATGTTAGTGTCATTAACTTTCAACATTCAAATTTTACTACATTTTATAAGTTTCACGAAAAAATTACTATTTTTTTGGTAAAATAATCCAATCTCTATTGAAAATTAAAATTTAAATAAAAATTTATCCCATCATATATAATATATGATTTTTATTCAACTTCTTATCTTTTATATATATAATTAAGATATGTTATTGATTAAGTGTATGACAAATCAAATTAAATGAATATTATTGGAATATTCTTTTCATTATAACTTATACGAATATGATTAAAAGATAAAAAAATATAAATGAGTTAAAATCATAAGTACTTTTATATATATAAAGATGTTTTTGTTTTCTCTATTATAATCAATATATGCAATAAAAATATTTTTACGATTTATTAAGAATTAATGCACTTTTAATTGTTATTTCCTTTAAAATTTTAGAAAAGAAACACTATAAGAAATAAATTTGAAAATTTAAAAGTATAAGATAATGTATATTTATTGAAAGAGTTTAATGGTTATTCACTATCAGTGTAAAAAGTTTTACACTGTCAACCAATCAAAAATCACTATTGATATGACTTTTAAAGCATTTATTATAAAAGTTAACAAACTTATAATAAATGGTAGTTTGTGATTGAATAACAGTATAAAATTATTTTACACTGTCAGTGCATGACCTGTTTTCTCTTATTGAAATATATTACTAAATCAAGAAAAAACTAAATTAAATAATAATTATTTAAATATAATTTTCATTAAAATTTGTAAGAATAAGATGAAAATATAACGAAATTTATAATTAAATTAGTAATTCCTTTTATTATATTAATGATTTAATATATATTAAATATATGTAATACATTTAATGGATAAGAATTTCAACTCAAAGTGAAACTGAATAGTTCATCAACCAAAAAAAATAAAAAGGGAGTGGGGCTCAAGTACGAGAATCATTTCTATGATTTTTTTTTTCCGGTGAAAATAGAGTAACCCATTGTTTGGTTGAATAGAAATTAAGAAGAGAGAAATGGGTAAGAAAAAATAATTTTATATTGTTTATCTAAGAATAAAAGTAGAGAAGAGAGAAAATATATAGGTAGAACTCACTCAAAAAAAATATTTCCTTTGTTGGAAAGAAAAGAGATAAAAGTGAGATAAAAAAATTATAGGACCTATTTAAAATTACAATTATAACCTTATTATTTTTTTTTCTATCTAACAAGATCTATATATATTAAGAATAAACATATATTTACAAAAACAATTCATTCTCTTTTTCTGTACTTTTTTATCCATCAAACAAGAAAAAACTTAATTCTTCTTTTTCTTCTACTTCTCTCATACTTCTTTCAATCTAAACACCTTAAAAATTTACCTATTTTATACCTATTCTCTCTTTTCTCTTGTTTCTCAATTAAACAGGGAGTCAGCGGTGCCATCGATGAAGACATTTATATATAAATTGAACTTCATGTGCACGAGGTACGTAAGTATACGAGATAAATTAGAATTTGTGGTCCTGTTATGCAGGAAATAAATAATAAATATGTGAGCCGTGATCATAATCCTTGCCCAAAATGGTAGGAATTGATCGCCTGTGGCAGCATCTGATGATGCATTTGTTCTACTTGAGGCTGCATCATTGCTGCTTGGCTCGTGCCATCTGTGGGGCTTGCTGCTGTGCAGACGAAGTTATAGGGTGTGATCGTAATAATGCACTAGTTGCAAAAATAGAAGTTACGACAATTTTTAATGTCGACAATAACATAAATTGCGAAAATAGGAGTTACTACTTTTAAGAATAACACTAATTGAGGAGACATGAGTTATAAAAGTTTTAATATCAAATGAGAGTTATTGAGTTGGTGAGAGTTAAGAATTGAAAGAGACATATAGGTGAAAAATTGGAAGAGATAAAGGATGACACATCAGTAAAACATGTGATGTGACAATATTGATGTGTAAGCGTATTATTTCGTAGCTTAGGATTTATATATTATAAATAGATTTTTTAATTTAATATTTTTAATTATAATCAAACTTAGATATATAAGAATATCTTCAATGCAATTTGAGTTCTTAATTGTATTTCAATAGGTCTCTTGTTATCATATAGGATTTAGAAATACTTACTAATTTTACTTCAATGGTAGAATTCTTTTTTTTTTTTTTATGAATTATTGGCTAAACACCAAAAAGGAAAAATACATCAAAAGCCCCGGGGGAAGTGAACCCCAACAATATCAACTAACATGATAAATGATAAAAACTTAGGCGAAACATTGAAAATTCTAAGGTCATTCAAAAGATCAAGACCAGCCTTTACTAAGCTATCTGTTACACGATTTGCCTCTCACATGACATGATTGCACCGAATAATCACCCCATCATCCTTGAAACTTTTTATTCAATGAAGGAGAGGATAGCAAGGATGAGACCTCCTGCATCCCTTTTCAACTAGCCTTATAGCTAATAAAGAGTCTAAATCCACCAAAATCTAATTGAAACCTCTTTCACATATCAAATTCAGATCGTGGACCATAGCCCACATCTCTAAAACAAGAATTGAGCACGATCCAAGACTAGCAGAGAATGCCACAATAAATTTGCCACAATCTCCTCTAATGATTCCTCCACAAGCAACTCTGCTGGAGCTATCCATAACTTTAAAGCATGGGAAAAACATAAGGGGAGTTGAATTGTGTTTTTAAACCTTTTTTGCAAGAGCATGTATTTGTTTGTTCAAAAGACAAATGATAAATGCTTGTTTATAAAAAGACCTAAATAGAAAATGCTTTTCTCAAAATGTGTGCAAATGATTTGTAAAAACTTTTCAAAAATAAATGTACACAAGTTAGAGAAAGAGGAGAGATAAAATACAAGATTTACCAGAGACTATGTCTAGTTCTTGGTACACTAGTAAGTTTCATTATAACTTGTCACAAGTTACAAGTTTTCTTTTGCACAAGCTTCTTCAGGTTCAAACCTAAGTAGTATTTCATTTACCTCTTGAAGTAAACAACTCAAGTATTTTTTGAATCAAAGCCTTTTCAGGCTTCCACAAAATTTACCTAGAAATGTAAGGTTAAAGGTAAAATCATAGACTAGCTTTGTCTTATTAGATGGATGTACAATGAAATTCTTAGTGACTTCCTATGTTTTGTACAAGAAAAGTTCAACGACTTTTAGAATAGGAAGGCTTAGAAAAACTTTGAGAAATTTTGTGAGCTTCAACAATTCAAAAACTGTATCCACGTTCATGTCTTCATATCTATTTATAGAGATCCCAAAATAGTATCCATTGAGATATCTTTAGGGGCTTGTTGTCTGTTCAAATGTTGTGAAAAAAGTGTCCATTAAGATATTAAATGCCTCTCACCAATTGGTTACTCTAATAAGATAAAGCAATCTGCTTATCTTTCCTTTCTCGTAGTAAATCTTGTGGCAAAGAATATGTTTCACTTTTTTGTACTGACAAGTACACTAGTGTGCCTTCTTTTTCAATAGATAGCTTCACTTTTTAGAGGGTAGGTACATTGACATCCTTTTCTTGTATTTTCAATAAAGTAGGCGTGAGAAGTCCTGAAAAGAATCAGTCTTGCACGAAACTTATTTAAATAAACATAAGGCACACTTATGTATCATCTAATCATAAGACACAAGGTGTTTTGTCTGATTTATAAAGAAAATATTGATTTTATATTCTTTAAAAGTGCAAGTTCAAACTGATTTAAAAGTATATGGTCTGTTTGGCATAATCAAAATAAATTGATGGCTATTATTCCTTCTTTATCCTAACAACAACACCATCTTCATTGAGCTTTATCCAACCAATGGGGGGATACCAACCAATAATCATACTCTCAGTTTGAGAGCTTATGTCAATTTTATTGATAGCATCAAGGCTCTTACAAACATCCTGCACATACCACCTAATTGAGTGGGAAGATTGATTCGTAGAAAACTGCTTCTTCTTGAAAACCTAGTCATTTCAACATTGCCACAGGTGAGATAGAGTAACCACAAAGATGGTATGCCACCCACCCAGAATGGGACAACTATGAGTCAAATTCACAAGCAACCAATCCTTTAGTTCTCTCTTGTTAAAATCTGTCAACTTAGTACCATTCATAAATGTACCCTATACTTGTTGCGTGTGAATACAATCTCGCAATACATGGATAACACTTTCGTCATACATGTGGCAAAGAGGATAGCGAGCATCAGAAGCCATACCTCTCCTACATCTCGCCATGTTAGTAAGAAACGCATCCTGTGCCACCTTCCAAAGAAAAAGTTGACTTTTTCTGGACCTACCCCATGTCCATATAGCCCGGAAGAGTGGTTTCGCTGGTGGTGCATTGTCCATATTCAGAGAGTGGTGTGTTGAACTCAGGGAAAATTCTCCATCCCTTGTTCTTTTCCATCACAGGGAATCATGGTCCACCCTAGAACTCGATGGGTGGATAGCATAGATGATGTTCACAATATGACCGGGAAGATTTTGAAGCAAAAGCGTTACATCCCATCCCCCTGATAGGGTAATGAATTCAACCACTAGCTTATAAAAGTCATGCTCATGAAGCAGTTTGGTGACCTTAAAATGGAAGGGTCAATGGAAGGCGCCCAATTATCAACCAGAATCGAATTTGGGTTCCATTGCCTACGCGCCAGCAGATATTCTTCTCAAATTTGCCGCAGCAATTATTAATACCTTGCCAAAAGTTTGAGGAATTCAAAAACATTTTCATTACTGGAATCTTATCCATTCTACATTTATACTTACTCTGGACTACATTAACCCAAAGATCATCTTGATTACAGCAAAGCCGCCACCCTGCTTTCATTAAGAATGCACAATTTACATCCTGAGCCTTCTGCAGCCCTAGGCCTCATTGGGATTTAGGTTGACACAACTTGCTCCAGGACACCAAATGGGTTTTTCATGCATGTGCAACATGTCCCCACAGAAAATCTTTGGAATTCTTATCAAGAGAATCACAAATGCTAACATTCAAGTAGGTAGACAACATAACATAACTTGGGAGGGCTGCCAAGACATGTTTAGTGAGCATCAAAAGCCTAGCTAGAGAGAGAGATTTGGCTTTCCAAGAGTTAAGACTTTGGTCTTCCTTCTCAAGGATATACTTATAGGAATTTTCACTCACCCTCTTATGATGTAGTGGCACCCCCAGGTACTTTCCAAGATTATCTATTCTCTAAAAACCAAGAGCTTCACTGATATGCTTGCGACATTGCCATTGCACATTGTTGGAGAAGAAGATACGAATCTTATCTGTGTTGACTTTTTGCTCTGAACTAGAACAAAACAACTCAAGGCAAGTGTGGATGATCTCCATCATCTCTATATTGGCCTCTACAAACAAAAAAAGATCATTTGTGAAAGCGAGATGAGATATGCTAGGGCCTCCTCTAGCAAGCTTGATAGGCTCCCACAAATTATTATCCACTGCCAAATTAATCAACTACGAGAGTCTTTCAAGGCATAGCACAAATAGGTAGGGGGACATAGGTCACCCTGGTGAATGCCACTGCTTGTCCTAAATGGCTCAAGAGCTTCCCTATTCCACAAGATCCTAAAAGTAGGAGAGGAAATACAATGCCAGATTAGAGAAATAAAAGACGTGAAAAAACTAACATCTACCAGGGTGTCCTTTGATGAAATCCCAATTGGGCATATCATAAGCTTTCTCTAGGTCAATCTTGATAGCCATCCATCCTTTGTTCCCCTTCTTTAAGTGCATGGAATGGATAATCTCCTGGGCGATTATGATATTCTCATTGCTTTGGCGCCCAAGTACAAAGCTACATTGAACTAGGCTTATCAGGTCCTCCATGACTGATCGTAATCTTTAGACTATAATCTTTATGATGACTTTATATGACACATTACATAGGCTAATAGGCCTAAAATGCTTCAGGGTGGCAGCATTATCTATCTTTGGGATCAAAGTAATAAGTGTCTCGTTTAATTCACCAACTCGGATTGGTCATCAAAGATGCCTTTGATCAACTCACAAAGGCAGGTCCAACAATGTGCCATTGGGATTTGTAAAAAATAGCCTGCAAGCCATCGCACCTAAGCGCCTTATAACTCCCCATAGACCTAATAGCTCTATGAATTTCCTTATGTGTAACTCTTCTGCCAAAATTTGTCAAACTTGAAGAGCTCAGTGGAGGAAAGGAGCCTCTAAGGCAGAAAGGCATAACTAGTTGGTCCATTGTAAAAAGCTCCCAATACAAGCTAGTCACCATGGCTTCAACCTCCCCTTGATCAGCAATCCAGTTTTCGTCTTCATCTTGCAACATATCAATAGTGCTTCTTCTCCTTTTAATAATAGTAGTACCATGAAAGTACCAAGAGTTTTTTTAGCCAAATTGACGCCACTTGCATGGAGACTTTGAAACCAAAACAACCCCTCCTGGCGCAAGACCCTATATAATCCTCCCAGAGCTTAGTCTGAAAAAGCTCCAAGTAGGGATTATTACATGTCATCATCTTCTAAGCAATTCCATCAAGCCGCCTGAGTAGAGTCTATTTTTTTTGAATATATTTCCAAACACTTCCCTATTCCAATCTCGAAAGGCCTCCTGAAAATACTTGATCCTCGAGGGTCATGGTTGGTTTTGGCACCAATTCTGTTGCATGAATTCTGGGAAAGTGTCATGGGTAAGCCAGGCTGCCTCAAATATGAAACGCTTGTGATTCTGATTCCTCCTATTCCTATCACCTAGAGAGAACACAATAGAAGAAGACAGTGATCAAATTTGAAAGGAGGGAAGTGAAATATGCTTGCCTATTGGAACACGAGCCAACATTGGAGATTGAAAAGGCCACGATCAAGACGATCTTGGAAGGGACCCAGTTTCCAGGTAAAGGAAAGACCCTGGAAATCAACATCTAAGAGGTCATATTCTTGAATGGTTGCCTGAAAAGCATTAGTGCTCCTTTGGTTGAAATTATCAAACTCCAACTCTGTGCTGAGGAAGGAGAACAATGTTGAAATCACCCATCACACACCACGGGCCCTAGTAGTCTTCCTTAAACTGAATCATATTCTGCCAGAGCTCACTACGGTTGACCAACTGTGGGTTACCATAGATGGCTGAGAGCAACCAACAAGCGCCCTTCTATCTACTAACTTCCATATGAACAACCTGATGAAATGATTGCAAGACTATTACGGACGAATCCTTGGTGTCCCAAAGGCACCAAATACCACCTGCGTGCCCACAGGCATCCTGTAAATACCACCCGTCAAACCCAAGCCTCCTAACCACACCACGAGCGTTCTCCCCACTAAGGTGGGTTTCCAAAAGAATGTGAAAAGACACTTTATATTCTTTCACAAGGTCCTAAATGAGACCCACAAACCTTTTACTCCCCGTACCACGATAATTCCAAGTCATCAAATTCATGGTAAACAATTACTGTAAGAAAAATGATATTTAGACACCCAAAAAATGTTTACACCTTGAAAGAAATAAGAAAAAGAAGAAATAAGTGATATGATAGGTGATATAATATAACAGAAAAAAAGAAATAAAATAAATGAAAAGTATTAATAGAGTATTTGAAATTTGTAAATACCCAAATATAAGTACTCTTATTGTAAAGTGGTCTCCGACCCAACTTCTACCATCCTCGTATCTGGCCCATCACTAGACCCTGCATTTGCCACTCTTTGCATCCCTCTAGTGGGTTGTAACGTTGCAAATCATCCAGAAGGCACCCCAGTTGGCTCCCCACCTGTTTGGGTTGACGTACACTGCCTAATAAATTCTAGGTCCTGTTGGTCAACTTGCACGGCATGCTGTCCAATACAGATTTCTCCCCGCTCTCCTATTCATAAAGGTCTCATACCGTTGCCTCCAAAGTTTCATGGTGTAGAAGACCTCCATCTCCTTTCTCGTCTTGCTATGCGAACTACTTGGGGCATTTGATGGGCCAGGGATTGACGTCCCATCCCATTATTTCCATTTGGACCCTAGGGATAGCCAAACGCATGTCCCCACCTTTGCCAATATTCATGGTTTGCCCAACATGCGAGATAGTCTCGCTACTGCCGTTTCTCCCTTGGCCAATCTTGGTCTTATTTCCTCCACCATTAATGTGAGTAGGCCTCACTTTTCTATTATTCTTCTTTTCCTTCTCACGCACACCAATTTGTGGATTTCCCTTGTGGGTTTCTCACACATAGTCATTGGCGGCGACACCTAGGTTGTTGCAAGGAGCTTCGAATTTGAACCTTCCTCATTTATATTATTTAATGATTCAAAACGTGATCCCGAATTCATAGGAACATTCTCACTGATATTTTCTCCTTTATTAGTAGTATCTGTTAGATTTGAGACTTTTTTTAATATTTTAAATGTAAAATCTGTTAGATATGTTACTTTTATATCTTCTGATTTATAATCTGTTTAATCAATGTGTAGCAGCTGAAATTGAGTGACAATCCATGATTTTGGGAAGTAGTTAAGCTAAGTTAGCATTACTTGTACTTTTTTGCTTGTATCTTTGTATTTCTACAAAACACAAGTCATTGAAAATCTGCTGAATTATGCAGAACGAAAATACATTCTACAGTTCTAACATAAAAGTTGTGTGTTCTGTTTTTGCTCTCTTCTCTTCTCCTCTTTGTTTTTATTTTTAACATGGTATCAAGAGCTTCATTGATCTTTAAGGGTCTGTGAGTGTGATAAAAAAATTGAAAACAGAGTGAGAGAAAACAAGCAAGAAAATCCATACAAAAAAACCTTTAACCAATGGCTTCCAGCAGTAGTTTCCTACCTCCACCTCCAGTATTTACAGGAGAAAATTATGATTTGTGGGTTGCAAAGATGAGAACTTATCTAAGAGCTCAAAGTCAGTGGGAAGTGGTGGAAAATGAAAGCAATCTAGCTCCTTTACCAGACAATCCAACAGTGGCTCAGATAAGATTCCACAATGAAGAAGTGGCTAAGGATGGCAGAGCACTTGCCATCATACAAGCAGCTGTACATGATGATGTTTTTATCAAGATATTGAATCTTGAGACTGCAAAAGAGGCTTGGGACAGACTCAAGGAGGAGTTCTAAGGAAGTGAAAGAACAAAGAGGATGAAGGTGTTAAATTTGAGAAGAGAATTAGAAGCAATTAAAATGAAAGAAGCTGAAATAGTGAAGGAGTTTGCAGATAGGCTCTCCAAGGTGGTTACACAAAGCAGATTACTAAGTGAAGAACTTAGTGATCAACGAGTTGTGGAGAAAATCTTGGTATGTCTTCCTGAGAGGTTTGAGTCCAAAATCTCCTTTCTTGAAGAAAACAAGGATTTTTCTCAAATATCAATTGCAGAGCTTGTAAATGCTCTACAAGCCACTGAACAAAGAAGATCCTTGAGGATGGCAGAAAATGTTGAAGATGCTTTTATGGCTAGTACCAAAGGCAAAGCTCAGGGCAGCAGTAGCTCTGAAAAAAAGCCATTTGGTGGGAAGAAAGGAAAAGGAAAAAAGGAAGAAGAAAGCAACAAAGGAGGAGGCTGGAAAGACAAGTATCCACCTTACTCTCACTGTAAAAAGAAGAATCATACAGAAAATTTCTGTTGGTTCAAGCCAGGAGTCAATTGCAGAGCTTGCAACCAACTTGGTCATATGGAGAAAGTTTGCAAAAACAAGGCAAAGCAGTAGGGACAGCAAGCCCAAGTTGCTGTGCATGAAGAATAAAATGAGGAGCATTTATTTGTTGCTTCTTGCTATCCAGCATGCAATAGCAAAGAGGTGTGGCTTATAGACAGTGGATGCACAAATCATATGACTTATGATGCTAGCATTTTCAAGGAGTTGAATCAGTCTTATTTCTCCAAAGTCACCATTGGCAATGGAGAAAGTGTTGATGTCAAAGGCAAAGGAGTTGTTGCTGTAAAAACTCCTTCAGGTACTAAATATATTTCGGATGTTTTATATGTGCTTGAGATAAATCAAAGTCTTTTGAGTGTGGGCCAAATGCTTGAAGAGAATTATACCCTGCATTTGAAGACATGATATGCACCATATTTGATCCATTTGGGTGTAAGTTAATGTCTATCAAATGATAGATAAAAGTTTTCCAATAGAGTGGAAACAAACGATTATGCATGCCTTTCCAAGTGTAGTAAATGATTTTGTTTTATGGCACAAAAGACTTGGTCATTTAGCTACTCCACTTTGAAGCAAATGAGCTCAAATAGTTTAGTTTAGAATTTACCTTCCATTGATGATGATGTTGATGTGTGTGATGTATGTCAATTTGGAAAACAAAGCAGACTGCCATTCCCTACAGTAGCAAGCTAGAGAGCTAATGAAAAATTACAGCTAATACATACTGATGTGTGTGGTCCAATAAGCACAATTTCTCTAAATGGCAGCAAGTATTTCTACTATTTATAGATGATTCACAAGGATGAGTTGGGTGTTTTTTCTAAGGCAAAAATTTGACGTGTTTGCTGTATTTCAGAAGTTTAAGCTCATGGTTGAAAATGAGGTTGGATGTCAAATGAAAAGGCTTAGGTCTGATAATGGAATTGAGTATACAGTAGGAGAATTTAAAAAATTTTGTGAGCAAGCAGGAATTCAATATCAATTGACTGTTCCTTACATTCCCCAACAAAATGGAGTGAGTGAAAGGAAGAATAGAACAGTTATGGAAATAGCTAGGTGTTTGTTGTTTGAGAAAGGTTTTCCAAAAACCTTTTGGGCTGAGGCTGTTAATACCTCAGTATACTTGTTGAATATGCTGCCCACCAAAGCTTTGAAGGGAAAACACCTTTTGAAGCATGGTATGAAAGGAAGCCTTCGATGGGGCATCTAAAGTTTTTGGTTGTGTATTTATGCTTTTATTCCTGAAGTGAAGAGAGGCAAACTTGATCATAAATTTGAAGTTGGCATCTTTTGGGGTACAGTAGAAACTCCAAAGGATACTGAATATACAACTTGGAGACCAAAAAAATTCTTGTCAGCAGAGATGTGAAATTTGATGAGCTGTCAAAATGGAATTGGGAGAAATATCAAGTAGAAGGTCCAAGCAAGGGGTAGCTTGGAGAAGACAATTCTCAAGAGCAAAATTTTGATGATGAAGGAGAAAATTATGATAATAATACTGATTTTCCAGTAAGAGGCACCGGGACCTAAGAAGATGTATATGCTAGATGTAATGTGGCTACGTTGGAGCCTGTAGGATATGCTGACGCTGTTGAAATAAAAGGATGGAGAGCTGCCATGTAGGAGGAGATGAAGATGATAGAGAAAAATAAAACTTGGCAGCTTGTAGATAGACCAAATAATCAAAAGGTAATTGGTGTTAAGTGGGTTTACAAAACCAAACTTAATCCTGATGGTTCTGTGAACAAACTCAAAGCAAGATTGGTGGTAAAAGGTTATTTTCAGCAGCATGGTGTTCATTTTTCGGATACATTTGCTCCAGTTGCAAGACATGAAACTATTAGATTGCTTACAACCTTGGCAGCCAAGTTGGGCTAGAAAATATATCATTTGATGTTAAGTCAACATTTTTAAATGGTTTGCTTGAGGAAGACATCTATGTTGAACAACCTGAAGGTTTTCAGGTTGTAGAAAACAAAGTTTACAAGCTTCACAAAGCTTTGTATGGTTGGTTTGAAACAGGCACCAAGGGCTTGGTACAGCAGAATTGATAGTTATTTTCTGCAAAAAGGCTTTAAAAGGAGTGAAAATGAAGCCACTTTGTATGTGAAGTGGTCAAAGAATGAAGTGCAGCTCATTATTTCCTTATATGTTGATGATTTATTGGTGATAGGGAGTGAATCAAATTCCCTGAACCAATTCAAGAATGATATGTAGAAAGAATTTGAAATGACTGACTTGGGTGAAATGAAATATTTTCTTGGAATGGAGATTTTTCAGTCATATGATGGAATCTTCATTTCTCAAAAAAAATATGCTATGAAGATTTTGAGAAAGTTTCACATGGAGAAATGCAAGCTTGTTGCCACTCCACTGGTTGTGAATGAAAAATACATTATTTTGATATTAAAAGCTAATTTTTCAAGTTTAGGCATTTTTGTCGGTACTGGTTAATTCACCTACAGATAAAATTTGATACATGGAGGCTCGGGAAAGCTGGTGGAGCACGTCCCCAACCCTAAAATAGGTGATTCACCACCTATTTGAGATATGTGTCCCTAAATTGGATTAAAAATAAATAAAAATTGGATTTATGACATAATAGTGACATAATGGATGATGTAAATCTTTGGACACCTAACCCCCCTCCTCCTTCTATAAATACGCCTCAAGTTTTCAGATTTTCACTCATCCTTTCCTCTCCCAAGCTAGGGAGCTTCTCTTTCTAACGTTTTCTCTCTCTAAAATATTTTTTTATCTAGTTTTTATGTTAAAATTTTGTTAGTTTTCAACTAGTAGAATTTCTCCTCCTAGAAGCTTTGCACCAACAATTCCATCCTCTTCATCAACTATCTTAGAGGTAATGGGAGGAGTGGGGTTGGTTCTAAATTACTGTCACTTTGCATGTTGGTAGGAAGAGTTTTCCTCTAAACCCGTTTAAGCTTAAATTTTAGTATTGTTATTATTGTTTAAAGTTAAACTTTAATTTTTACTAAGTTGTTACTCTGCACAAATTTAAATTATTAAATCATGATTATTAAATTGTTACTCTGCTCAAATTAAATTATTAAATTTTACTTGCTAAGTTGTTACTTTGTTTAATTTTAGAAAATAAAAATACATTTACTAAGCTGTTACTCTGCTCAAATTTAGAAATCAAAATGCATTTATTTAGTTGTTATTTTGCCAAAATTTTAGTAATTATACTATAATTGTTATATCGTTATTCTGTTAAAATTTTGGTATAGTGCAATTTTTGCAAAATAAGGCAGAAATGTTGATTATACTAGTGCTCAAATTAAATGAGACCAGGGAAACCTCTATTTGAGAAATTAGGAAGTGATAAATTAATGAGTAATATAAAGCAAGTGACATGCAGTGGCATGACACCTTGCTAGGGAAGCTACAGTTTGGTACGCTGAGGAATGAAAGGTAGTGACCCACTTGCGGAGGTCTTGGGGGTAGGCATCGAGTAGTGAAAGTCCCAATGGCCAGGGTAGCACCCTTAAGCTGGGATATTCGCCTGACCAAACTCCATAACCCTGACAATTGCTCAGCATTCCAGGATTGGTTTGAGAGTATACCTCTATAAATGGATATTCTAAATTGTTATTTTGTTCCTCAATGATGACGAGGATTGTACCATGTGAGGTATATGTACTCCCAGTCACTTCCCAGGTTCTGTTGAGAACTATTACCCACTAATGGAAAGTATGGATCCATACCTAGTCAAGGGTAGTCGGATACAACTTAGAATGAACCTTAGGATCTCTTGTATTGGTTTGTGGGGACAGTCACAGATCCTGCAAGCGGCCTGGCGTTGGCAGTTGTGTTTTATCTTTGTTTTATGGTAGATTTCCTACCGCACATGTAAAAATGATTTTAGAACAAAACACCTCACTCCATTATTTTCTTTTGTGTATGATTGGTCGTGATTATTGAAGACGACATTAACGCTCCATGATGCTGAGTACGAGATAGAGAATATCTCAATGGGGGAGGACTTGAAGACCTATAGTATTTTCTTTTTGTATAAGGGATAGGGTAGATAAATACTGCACTGTATAGGATATCTTTTGATGTATATAGTGGGCTAGGTAGTATATGTATTTCGATGTACTTTTGTTTTCTAACTATTATGTATTACTCAAACTATGATGTACAGTTTTATGAAATATATGTATATATCTTTCATATTTTATTACCATTTCCAAATTCTGTTAAGTTTGGAATTTCTTTTAAAACTGGAAAAATTTTACACACTTTTTATTTACTTAAACTTAATAACTAAATTAATATGAATTATATTTAAAATTAAATGGGTGTTACATGGACAACAAGTCTGCTATTTCTATTACTAAAAATCCTGTCCAACATGGAAGAACTAAGCATATCAAGGTAAAGTTTCATGCCATTAGAGAAGCAGAGAAGTCAAAAGAAATTAACTTGGAGCATTGTAGTTCTGAAAAACAGATTGCAGACATCATAACTAAAGCACTTTCCAAGGGACACTTTGAGATGCTTAGATCAAAACTTGGAGTGCTTAAAAAAACCCTCAAGGAGGAGTATTAGATTTGAGACTTTTCTTGATATTTTGAATATAAAATCTATTAGATATGTTACTTTTATATCTTCTGATTTGTAATCTGTTGAGTCAATGTGTAGCAGTTGAAATTGGGTGACAATCCATGATTTTGGGGAGTAGTTAAGCTAAGTCAGCATTGCTTATACTTTTTTGCTTGTATCTTTGTATTTTTACAAAACACAAGTCATTGAAAATTTGCTGAATTATGCAGAATGAAAATACATTCTGCAGTTCCAACATAAAAGTTGTGTGTTCTGTTTTTGCTCTCTTCTCTTCTCCTCTTTGTTTTTATTTTTAACAGTATCTCTATTTTCTCATTTTTGATTTGATCCTTCCTTTCCTGACTTACGTGTGGGTCGCTTCACCAACATCCGAGGGTCGTATAGCGGATCTTGTGGTGTCACATTATTATCATGCTAATCTTTTGCGCAAATATGGTTATTATTCAAATTTGAATCCCCAAGTTCTCTCCAAGATTTGTGTTCGTCGGGGCATTTGCGTTATCTAGGGGCCCTTCTGCCACGGCTTATTGACTACCACCAGTCTACTCCATCGGAACCACCGTGGCAAGATTCTCTATCACCTCCACACATTGATTTTGTTTGCAGCCATATTTGCTGCAACAGAAACATATCAAATGCAAGCCCCTAACCGGAGAAGCTGGCCTAAGACACTAATCTGGGGAACCAACTTCTTACCTAGATTGATCTCTACACAAATTCTAGCAAACTTACCTTGAGAATGTATGGAGGTAAGTTATCCGTCTTTAGCATCATCCTAAGCTTTGCACCAATCTACCATAGGGATGTGTCATGTTATAGCTCAATGGGTAGTCCTGGTATACGAATCCAGACAGCTATTTTCCTCACCGTCTTAGCAGAAGAGAGGAAGAACGGTCACCATCTCTGACAATGATATAATGATCTACCATCATCCACAACCCTTCAAAAAGGGCATGTTTATGGTCTTCCATTGCATAGAATTACACCAAGAAGTAATCTTGAGGCATGTCAATAATACAATGGTACTAACTTTAGCCCAACTCTATAGCAACTTAGCCTCTAGTGCCTTAAAGCCCACCTTTTTGCCCATCACATTGACTATAAGAGTGCCCTTCCATGGTGCACACCACTCTTCATATTCTTCCTTCGTAATTAGTATCACAGAACATGCATCTAACTCTCCCTGTAAATCAGGAACATCCCCCTCCGATTCAAGATAACCTCTATCCTCAGGCATTTCAACATCCACAGGTACATAAAGAAGAGGCTCAGAGAAAGAATCTCACTCAACAAGCACCACGTCCTTATAGGTTGTGGATGCCTCCACAGGCACAGCTTCATCAAACCCCTTCTCAGCCATAACCACATCTCCAATCTCAACACCATCCTTTGTCTTCACCCATTTCGCACTTATTTTCAGTAGATCCTCCTCTTCTGCCATCGTGGTGGCCTCCAAAACCCTCACATCGCCTCCACGTTCATTCTACTTTTCCTTAGATTAAATATTCAATGTTAGAATTCAACTTAACTTCTTAACTTATTTTTAATGTGTCTCATTTTCTCTCTCTTCTCATACAATAACTCTCATTAATTTTAACTTAAAAGAATAATTTCAGCTCTCAAATTTGTCTAATTATCCTCCAATTATTTAAGTAAAAAATGAAAACTTTAAGATTCTAGGAAAAAAGAAACCAACAAAAAGACTTAATTATAATATGTAAAATATTTAGTAAAAGTTATTGAAGAACCAAAAATACATATTAACATATCAAAAAAAGTGCAGTTAAACATAATTTAATTATAATCTTAGTTTATTGTATACTTTTTAATAAACATTCCTGTTATTCAAAAAAAAAAAAACTATTTCCACTCTTTTCTTTGAGTTAATTTGCATTTTTTTATATATTAATTTAAACTTGTATTTTATATATTTTGATGAAATTAATTTAACTTTGAGTTAACTCACAATTTGGTCCCTAAAAGTGACAAGTTGTTTACTTCTGGTCCCTAAATGTATGTCTTTATACACTTTAATCTCTGAAAGTGTAAAGTTATTCACCTTTTAGTCCCTAAAAATGTATTTTTGTGCACAATCTACTATCAAATTACTCACTTTTTAGAACGAACGTTAATAGATTTTTTTGAACAATTTAATCCCAAATTACTCACTTTTTAGTCCATTGGTTAATGAACGTCAATAGAGAGACTAAAAAGAGAGTAACTTTAAACATTCGAGAACTAAATTGTACAAATATTAAGTTCATAATTCTTTACCATTGATATATAAACACATAATCTTTATTATTTTTCTATAGTGTTAACAAAATCAAAATGAAACAATTTTAGAAACAAAATATTAAGAAAATGTTATTGCAAAATAATAATAATAATTTACATAGACAATCAATTAGGCATAAACGAATTTTTTTGCGTCTTCTTATATATACTTTTTTCTCATTTATGAAACTAGAATTTAATACATTTTTAAAGGGAAATTAAGTTCTTTGCCATATGGACCACCAAATATTGAAAGATATAAAAGTCTTTTGGAATAACTTAAAACTTAACCTTTTAAAGTAAATATTTTATTTAAAACCTTCAATTAGTTTATGAGAAAATAGTCTATATACTAACAGTGTAAAAAGATTTAACATTGTCATCCAAATGATAAAATAGTGTATGTACTGACAGTATAAAGATTTTACACTGTCATCCAATTACAAACTACTATGTATGGTAAGTTTGTTTACTTTTATAATAATTATATTAAAAATCATACCTAACATGATTTTTTATTAGTTGACAATATAAAATTCTTATACACTATTAGTGCAAAGAAATTACACTCTTAGTTTATTTAGTCAAAAACTTCGGTCAAGGAAATATCTTAAAAGTCATACCTTATGTATGGTCTACCATATATTTTTACTCTAATTATATTGCACATAAGATGAAATTTAGGTATAATATCATAAGTACGTTGATATTGTTTTCCAATTTAAATTAGAATTCATCTTGATAACATATATAATAATTCAAGTCAACATAGATTATTAAAGTAAAACTTTAGTTTTGATTAAATAATAACATAATATATATATGGGTCAGGATCCATTGACACCAGGTATCAAATTTAGTCAAATTACACCTTCAATAACTTTTTGTAGAGTATAAATTTAATCAATCCAACCGTTGAATTATGTAATATTATCTTCAAGATTATGTATGTCAAATTTCACATAATTTGGACTTTTCTAGATGTGTCATCTAATATTGAATATTTATATATATTTTAATATCACATTATACGTTAAAATAAAGTGATGAGATTATCTACTAAATAATCTTGGAATTGTGTGAAATTTTGTATACTTAATCCAATTAATAAGAACATCAAATTCAACGGTTGGATCGATTAAATTTGCATTCAACAAAAAGTTATTGAAGGTGTAATTTGACAAACTTTGACACCTAGTATCAATGGATTCTAACCTTATATATATATATATATATATATATATTATGTATACCATAAAGATAAATTGAAAAATTTTAATTAAAAAATAATATCACATAATTACATTCTTATTTAGTCACATATTTAAATTAATTCAAATTTTAAGAGCAAAATTTTGTTCTTCTTCTTATTATTATTACTTAAATGAAATCTAAATATGTATAAAACCTTTTTTTTTTATCAAATGTTCCCAAACAAAGACATATATAAAACTTATATTAAGTATATGATCACATGTGTGTGGACAAATAAGTATATTATGGTCATATAATTAAATGAAACATAATTATGTATGATATATTTATATGGCATATTTACAAGGTATTTAATTTCTTTTATACATGTTCATATATGTCCATAGTTATGTGAGAATATATATGTTAGACCATGTATGAGGGAGTCTTTAGTTTGCTCACTATATATTTTTCTTGACCCAAGTCTATTTATTAAATAAACTAATTCAAGGTTTTAAATAAAATATTTACTTTAAAAGGTTAAGCTTTAAATCATTTAAAAATATTTTTATGTTGGTGGTCTATATAGCAAAGAGCTTAATTTCTCTTTAACAAGGTATTGAATTTTAGTTTTGTAAATATATAAAAAAAAAGATCCAAAAATTTTCTTTTATGACTAATGGATTCTTCATCTATTGAAATTATTATTATTATTATTATTATCATCATCATCATCATCATCATTATTCAACAACATTCTCTTAATAATTTTTCTATAATTATTTCATTTATGATTTTGTTAACACCATGGGGAAATAATAAAGATTATAACTATGTTTAGCACGTCATTTCAACTAGCTTCTTTTATTAGTTGAAAAGTTTTTTTGGAGTTATTAGTAGTGTTTGATACACAAGCTCTTTTTAGTAGCTTGTAGCGTTTTTTGATATGCTACTTCAAGTAGCATTTTTAAAATGCTAACTTTTAGCTTATATTTTATTTGCCTTTGTCCTTAAATATTTATTAAATTTCTTTTTTATCCTTTTATATATATATATTGTTTCTCTTCTTCCTCTCTCAGTAGGATTCTATTATTTTATCTTTTCATATAAGGTAGTTTTCTTATTTTATCCCTTTATTATATAAGATATTGATAATGGTAGATAATAAATTTATTTTATTTTTACTATTTTTTGGATATTTTATATTACATTGTTTATTTTAACCATTATATTATTTACAATATTTATTTTATTATTTCACATTATACTTCAAGATATTGATATTGATAGGTTTGTTTTATTTTTCTATTTTTTTTTGAATTTTTTATATTATACTATTTATTTTTACCATTACACTATTTACATTATTTATTTATTATTTTTAATATTGTACTTCAAGATATTTTAACTATTTCACTAATTAACACAATGAAAGTATGATGTCTACTTAAGTGTATGTTATTTTTACTTTATTTTAAACTTGATTGGAAATATTTTAAGATATAATAAAGGACTAATAGTAAAATACGCAAATTGAAAAAAAATATAATAGTTGAAACTAAAAAATGAAATTAAAATAATAAAAAAATTACAAGAGTTTAAAATTAATTAAAAAACAAAAATTATAAATACTCCAAAATATTTATTTTATCAATAAACTAAAATTAAAATTTATATAAAAAATACTATATAAACATGTCTATTTTTGTCATTTTACATTATCGGCTACTTCAATAAATAACTTTACTAAACATTTATAATTTAATATGCTAATTTAACAGCTTTTAGCTACCATTTAGCTCTTCAGCTTCTAGTTAGTTTTTTAGCTTTTAGTTAGTTTTTCAGTTACTTTTGTCAAATATATATAGCCTATGTAGTTATATATAAATGGTAAAAAAATTACCAATTAGTATTCAAAGTTGGAATTACTCATGTTTTAGTCTTTCTATTAATGTTCGTTAATGGAAGGACCAAAAAATAAGTAATTTGGGACTAAATTGTACACAAAAATACGTCCAAGAACTAAAAATGACTAACTTTAGAGTTTTAAGAATTGAATTCTAAAAATTGCCACTTTCAAGCACCAACTTGTGGGTTGACTCTTTAACTTTTATATTTTGATTAATTTGACAAATTTATAAAAATATTCTAATTAAAACAAAACATTAATCTAATTTAAACAACTTAGATTTAGATTAGTTTTACACTTTGAACAGATTAATCATATGACATCATAAGTTGTTTTTCTTCCTCTAAACTTTTGACTAAAGATTTTTCCAGATTAGATTCGATAATTATTATGGAAAATAAATCAACCTGTATATTAAATCTAATTAACAAAAACACCTAATTCGAAACAATTGTCATTTTCTTTTTTGTTACTACGTAGTTTATATTTATTTTCCTGAACTTGCTAAATTACGTTAAATATTTTGTAGTGATGATTTTAAGCAATATTATAAAATCGAATGGACTATGAACGACAGTCATCCAATCCATTGTTATCCAATTTGTCAAACTGGATAATGTTATACAATTCACATGCAACAATATGAAGTACGCAAATACTTTTATCAAATATGAAAAAAATATTGAATAATAAAATAATTTGTTCAAATGAGTTTTGATCAATGGTTATTAAGTGGTCTAAAGTAGTTTAAATCTCGTTTAGAAATTGAATTGTAGCTAGTTATTTGTTAGGTTTTTGGAAAGATCGATCGTGTTCTAGTAATACTAATTTCAGTCATTTAAGTTTCAAAGGATAATAATAAATAATTAATGCAATAAGAATGTATGCAAAACAGAGAGGGAAAGAGAGTCATGGATCCTTATCTTGGCTGCATACTTGCTTGATTCAGACCCCTCCCTGTTAGTGGTCCCCTTCTGCCTTAATACATTGCTTACTTGTTTGGAGGTTTTGGCCACCTTTACAGCCAAACTAAAAAGACAATCAAATCAGATAGATACAGCCTGGAGGAGATTGGCTGTACTTAACGCTAAGGCTGCATATGCTACGTACAGCAAAAAATGGAAAGAACTAAAACAGCTGAAAGAAAGAATCCGCTACACCATTTAGAGCGTATATATGAAAACGAAGGAGTGAAAAGAGAACCTACACCAAAACTTTATCAATTTAAAAGAGTATTTACCAAAAAAAAATAAAATCATATTTATTTCACCTTAACAAATCGAACGAGACTTATATTTTTAATCTATTAAAAATATAAGACTCTATCTTATTTTACTTCATTCATTTCTTAAATTAAGAGTCTGGTTATTTAAACTTTTAGAAAATGTTACATGTGATATGTCTGCGATGGATCCATTGATAATGTGTCCGAATTAGACTGTTAATGTGTCTGAGATGGACTACTGATTTAGAACTAGACTACTGAAGAATATTGACTCTGGCTTGCTTTGATAGACCGAGATTCGAGTTCTTCTAAGTTCAGCTAGTATTCCAATGCAGCTAAAATGCCGTTAAAAATGGGTGAATACCTATAAAAAGTACTCTAATACTTAAGTCAGTAAGAATTCCACCTAAATGATGATGTACATCAAATGCTTACCTATTACAGTAATGCTAGTTATATATATAGGAGTTAGAGATGAGTTAGATTCTCTAGCACGAGACCCAAGACATCTTGTGGGCAATAATATTCTGTTTTGGTGTAATAATAAGGTGTAATAATAAGGTAGCTTTATTCCTGACAAAGATGTGATTCATTGTTTATGAATGTACATTTATTTTCTCGTTACTGGTATTGACTTTGGTCAACACTTGTGATTTTGGGTTGACCCAATACCCAAATGATCAAAATGTTGAAGATCCTCCGATGTCTTTAAATTCTCAACATAACTCAAACATGAGGAATTTTCCCCTAGTTTTCATTCCCTAATTTCTTTGAATCAAATATGTCAGTTCATTTACAATGTCAAGTCAAAGTAAATTACATTTTTCATTGCCTACAACTAGTCCTATCGTGGTTCGTGGGGCTTCAACAATGAGTAGTGATAAGATTGATCTAATCAACAATTGCAAACATCGATGGGGTCCATATCAGAGTCTCAAATTCCTTTATTTTCTTCCCAAATAAACTTGAAAAATAATACGATCAACAAAAATAGAAGATTGAGTCGTGTGAATTCTAAACAAAGATTTACAATGAGGAAGATGCATTGCTTATTCAATTAATTGTGGGAGTTGGCTAAAAGGTAAATGAATTTTGGTCAAGGATTAAAGACAACTATAGTGAACATTGTAGTCACGAACAATAGGGGTGTTCCAAAAATCCAAACCAAATCGGATTACTGTAGAATTGAACTGAACCGAACCGGTTTAGAACTGAACCAATTGAATAAAACCAAATTGAACCATTTTTTAAATAGGTTCGATTTGAACCAAACTATTTTATAAATACGGTTCAGTGCACTGATAATCAAACCACTTTTATAAATCACTATCACTAAATCACTTGATCACTTCTCAGTTTTCAAGTCACGCACACGACCAGACGACCAGTAACAACGACACCGTCGACACGTACATGACTCGCAAGCTAGTGCTGACCCACGACATGATGACCTAGTGACCCACGACCATGACAACCGAACGAATGAGAGTCCACCGTGAATATGAGTTTTGACTTTTGAGTTGAGAAGCTGAGTTGAGAAGTTGAGTTGAGTGAGTTCCCAATTTCCCATTCTCTTCTCTAGTTCTAAGAATCTCCTCATTCTAAAAACCCTAAATTCCTAATTTCCACTTTCCAGCTCCTAATTTCTTAATTCCTAACGACACTAAGAACACTAATTTGCAGTTTGTAGAAGCTGTTTTGTTGGAGATATAAGCAAGCCCACACCACACTACCATAGGTATATTTTGCTTTCAAATACTGTAGATGTTGGAATAATTGTTTAATTATTTTGATTAAAAATGTTCAAGAAGTCAGAAATTAGAATCACTGCTTGTGTTGCTTAGCCCCTTCTGGTTTCATTTCGTTTTCCCTTCAATAAAAGGAGCTAGGGGAATGAGGGACTTATATAGATTATAGTCAGTTTGAGTTCTTATTATTTGGCCAATGGTTACAAATTTCAAAGGTGCCATGCAGGAATCAAATGGTGGCTTAAAATCTAAAATTTCAAAGTTGTTTTATAACTTGAAAACCTGCATCATTTATAACCTAAAAGGTGTTATGAATTGAGGAGATTTTAACTTTCAGTGTACTGATTTGAAAAATGGTATTATGAATCCTCCACAATTTATACATAATAGACATATATAGGCTATGGGGCTATGGTGATTGATGGGTCTTAACTGTCTTTAACTCGCTCTTTAAGTGACTTTAACTAATTGATCCCCTTACAGCTAAAGAGCCTTCAGTAAACTAGCTAGTGAACACAAGTTAAGGCAAATAACGTTGTCCCAGTTTGAGGACTAAAATGACCTTTATTTAATGGGCTCAAAATAAAAATTCACTGATTACATTTAAGGTTTTGACCAAGTATATCACTTATTCAATAGGGTAAAAAAGAGAAATGAGATGGTCTTAAAATTAACCGACCATTTAAAGTATCTTTCTATACTAGTAAGATAAGTAGTTTATAAATGTATTTGGCAATAATAGTCTCACAAAAATATATAATTGTATGGTAAGATAAGAAGAAAAAAAGAAAATAGTCTCACAAAACCAATAATAGTCATTCGGACCCAATCCATTAAATCAGTTCGGTTTGAACTGGTTCTGTAAAACAGTTCGTCTCGAGATCCTTTCGAACTAATCCATTTAAAACGGTTCAGTTTGATTTGGTTCGGTTTTTTAAAAAAATCGAACCGTGCACACCCCTAATGAACGAGAGAGGGGGAATGACTACACTAAAATCTTGTTGGCGAAAGATAAATTCTACAATTCAAAAGTTTGTCAAATGTTAGATATAAGTTATCTGAAGGAAGAAAAGCGAGAGCTTCGAGAATAATGTGTCGTGAATGACACATTTGCCATTTTTAATCAAGATGAAGGAGAAGGTAACTTTGAAGGAGTTTGATATCCTCATGAAGGATATATCTAGGATGATAAAGATGCAACTTCAATATCTTAATGAATTATGCAAAATAATTAAAGAAAGACATGGGTTGAGATTTTAAGAAAGAGATGCAAAATAATCAAACTAGCCCTTACATGAAACTAGCTATTAAACCCTATATATACTCTTAATATTTTCAATTTAAATTACACCAATTGATTTCACTCGTTCTCTTATTGTTTTATACTTGTGAGAAATTTTTAACTCCTTTCTTCATCTTTCAAATGGATTCTTATGATTTAGATTCGGATAATAAGCTCGAGTGAAAATTTATAGAAGATGAATTGAATGACATTCTAGCACAATATAAGCACATTTATAAATTAATTAATAGGCATAACAACAAGGCAGCAACTTTAGGAAAGTTAGACATAAAAGAACTCATATACAAAGGAATCATGAAAAGGAACACCTCCAATTATTCAATTGCTACTTCTCGACAAGTCCAATACACATAAAAGTTCAATTCCGACAAAGGTTTCGAATGTGAAGGCATGTGTTCCTTTCCATTGTGAAGCCCTTGGCAACAATGACAAGTATTTCCAAATGAGGTATGATGCAACTAGTAGAATGAATCTTTCACTATTGCAGAAATGCACTGCCACAATTCACGTGTTGGCTTATGGATTAACTAATAGTATGGATAAGCATGTGCGCATTGGCGAAAATACTACAATGGAATGCTCAGACAAGTTTGTCAAAGGAGTGAACAAGATATTTAGGACTGAGTACTTAAGAAGGCCCAACAACAATGACATTGAATTGTTAACCAAGTGGCCTTAATAACTTAAGAGGGGGGATGAATTACGTTATGTTAAAAACTTTTTGCAAATATTTCACCCTTTAATCTGAAGAATATAATTGAGCAAAGAGACAAAAGAGAATTTTTTTCTATTAAGAAAAACAAAATCAAACAAAACAATGCACACAAAACTAAATTAAAATAATAAAGCAATAAAGAGAAGGGTAAGGAGAAGAACACATCGCAATTTATACTGGTTTGGTCACAAACTGCCACCTACATCCAGTCCCCAAGCTACGCTTGAGATTAACCACTAACTTATCAGAATTTACAGTACAGCAAGCCTTTTACACCCAAGGAACCCACCTTGGCAACCTAACTTGAGATGCTCCTCACCTTCTCACTCTAATCACTTCCTAAGAAAACTTATTCCTAGACCAAGAGAACCTACTTCTAGACTTCCTCAAAACAAAACCAAAAAAGTTGTTACCACTCTTAATAGTGGAGATAACACAACTTGAAGCTCAATGACTTACAATTCTTCTCTAAGTGTTGGCTCAAGTAAAGTAACCTTAATTCTCACAAATTCTATCTACTCTCATTGATTGGTTTTAAAAAGATTAAGCTTTTATATTGATTAATGGGCCAAAACAGTTTAATTCATAATCTTAAAAGATAAGCTTTGATTGGGAAAAGATTACTTAGTTATTACAAATTACGTTTTCCTTAATTGACCTTTTTAATCGTTGTGGAATCAATTCCTTCCATGCAGGATTCCTTGCGACTTTCTTACATTCAAAAATTTATTCATTTGTTTTTTTCTCTATTCCAGCTTATACGAATTGATTCCCAGCAGGGTGGAATTGACTCCTAAGCCATGTTTGACTTAGTACGCGATTTTTCACTTAAAACCCTTTTACTTGTTGATTAGAAACTGTTTTAGCTTTCCCAGTTCATCCCCTTGAGTCACACCTAGCCAGAATTATTAAGTTTTACATTATAGCCTAAGACATTGACATAGATCTTCATAGTAGTTGTTGTCTTGGCCTAGAGCTCTTCAATTCTATTTTATTGTCTCCCTAAGTTCCTTTTTAGCTTAAAGTTGGTCTTCATTGAAGCTCTCTTGATATTAGCTTTGTCTTCATGAAAACTCTTGCAATACATGACATGCCAAAGGTTATGTTCAACAATCTCCTTTTTTTAATGATGACAAACCAATCTTGTGTTTTTGATAGGTTTAAGATAGCTTGAGCTTCTACCACAAGAATTTGTTGCCCCCTCTTAAAATAAATGAATCTTGAGCTCCCCCTTTTTTGTGAGTCCATGAGTCTTTGAGCTCTACTTGTAAATACCTAAAAAGCATAAGAATATAACCTTCCCCCCTTTGGGCATTATCAAAAAGAATAGAAGTGTGAGGAGAATAAGCAATAACAGAATTCATGTTCAACAATAAGGGAGTATCAAAGCTTAAAAAGCAAAGGGTCCAATTAAAATAATGGGGGCAAGCATAGAAAGTGCATAAGCTATAGAAAATCGATTTACATAAAAAGAAAAATCAGCACACAAGGAACACAAAATAAACTGACAAATAATGAACCAAGCCCAAAAAGAATATATATAATGCCTAGGTATAGAGATTAGTAGCAAATTGGGAAAATCAAGTAAAAACTGCAAGATCAGATAATGTAACAATATTTCAACTATGAGAAAATCCAATTAAAGGCTTAGGTTCCTTAAAATAATTTCCATCATCTATGAGGATACTCATCTATCCTTTCTCTCAATGTTTAATGTAACGCCTAGCCACTTTCAAGATCGAAGACTGTCCCCACAAACCAACAAAAGACTTTTTAGCATGTTTTGTCCTCACTCACACGTTTCCTAGGAAACTTCCCAGGAGGTCATTCATCTCAGAATTGCTCCAAGTTAAGCATGCTTAACTGTGGAGTTCTTAAGTGATAGGCTACCGAAAAGTAGATGCATCTTGTTGGTATAAGTAGTACTAATTAATTCTTTTAAGCTATCATCAACTATACAGTCCCATACTTGCACAGCCTCTAGATCCCTCTCATTCCGGTGTGTATTTGATTCATTCATGTATCCCTCCCGCTGAAAGCCTACCAGGAGCTACTCCTTATCCGTGCCTCATCTCGTTTGCACTGGCGATCACTCCCGCCCTCGTCATCGCCCGAGATGTCACATGCCCACCAGCTTTCGCTTGGTTCGTCCACGAACCACACCATACTAGGAGAGAGGCCCTGCTCTGATACCACTAATGTAACACTCCTTTAATTTTAAATATAATTCATATTAATTTAATTATTAAATCAAGTTTATGAAGTAAATTTTCTTGCTCGATTTTATAATAGAAAAATTCTAAATTAACAGAATTTGGAAAGTGATAAAAACTACTTTATATATATATATATATATATATATATATATATATATATCAAACTGTACATCATGGTTTGAGTAATTAAAAAAATAAAAGTACATCAACAGACATATACTACCTAGCCCAATATATACATTAAAAAGATCCTATACAAAGTAATATTTATCTACCCTATCCCTCAAGAAAAATATTATAAATTAGGTTTACAAATCTAGAGGAGTATCCTTTGACTCATCCTCAGCATCATCAGGCATTGGCGTCATCTTCAATAATTGCGATCAATCATACAAGGAAGAAAAACAATGGACTGAGATGATTTGTTCTAAAATCACTTTCATATGTATGGTAGGAATTAAAACACAATTAACGAAGGGAACTTAGGATTTATTCTAAGTTATACTACACTACCCTTGACTTAGTATGGATCCATATTTCCCATCAGTGAGTAATAGTTCTTAACAGAATTGGGAAAGTGACTGAAAATACATATACGTCATCAACATCATCACATGGTACAATCCTCATAATTAATGAGGAACAAATATCAGTCAAGATGTCTATTTATAAAGGTAAAGTCTTAAACCAATCCTAAAATATTGAACAGTTGTCGGGTTTATCAAGCTTGGTCAGGTGAATATCTCAGCTCACGAGCATTACCTTGGTCGTTGGGACTTTCACCACTCGATGCCTACCCCCAAGACCTCCTCAAATGGGTCTCTGTCTTTCATTCCTCAGCGTACAAAATTGTAGCTTTCCTAACAGGATGTCATGCCACTACATGTTTCTTGCTTTACATTAATCACTAATTTACTAATTTCTAAAGGTTCATTCTGGTCTCAAAAATTTGAGTACCAGTACAATTTCTACTAATATCTCTACTTTATATTACAGAGATTTGATCTATACATATCATTCATACAATTCATAATTCATATTAAAACACATAATCAATAATTCAATAAAAATAAAGACATAAAAATTAAAATAAAGACTAATAATTAAGAAATAAATCATATAATGGTCAAAATTTTTCATAAAAATAATTTTTAAGCTTAGAAAAATTATTAGAATTTTATTATGAATTTTTAGATTCCTTCACGATTTTTCAGAATTAAATATAGAATAAATAGAAAAATAATTAATTAAGTAAAAGTGAGGGTGTTACATTTAAGGGTCAAACATTTAGGCACACTTAGTTTCTCTTAAGCAAACATCTTACGATAGGCTTGAAAGGTGACCTAATCTCCACTATTTATTTTCAGTACCTGTAAGAATCATAAGGTCTTTCCTTTGGTTGTAATGGGGCCAAGGAGAAACAATGCAAGGTGAGGTAAAGAAAGGAAAGGATAAATAAAGGGCTAATATAAATGTATCAATGCAGAGTACCCTTTTAAAGCATAAATGAAAAAGTGGAAACGTAAAAATAATTGACATAATTAATTCCACTTTTCATTCTTCTTCCTTTTTCCTTCTTTTTCTAATTCTCTTATTCTTCTTCTTTTTCTTTTCTTTTCAATTTCTCATTTTCTTTCTTTTTCTTTTCTTTTCTTTGCCACTTCCTTTTTCTTCTCTTTTTCTTTCTTGTTCACTTTCCCTTTTGTATTTTCTTTTTCTTGTTTAACAACATAGCACAAATATAGTACAAGAAAATTTTCCACTTTATAAAAATAATCAATTTTAAAAGGGTACCAACATAGTAATTTTCAAAAACAAAAAAAAAGCAGAGGTACCAAAGAAATATATTCTTATAAGAAGAGAGGCTCAAAGTGGCCAACTAAGGGAAATACATAGCAAAGTTTGGGGTCACAATGCAAGTTTTAGAAGAGATAAGCTAAGACAAACAGTCACACTCAAGAAAAAAAAAACTAGGGCATATAATATAAAGTAGAGCATAGCTCATCACAAGGTCCAAAACTGACAATTAGGGGCTAGAATCAATAATGGAAATAAGAACAAGAAACGTTATGCTAATTTTCAATATGTTCATAGGTTAACCTTGTTTTAGATTTATTGCAAGCAATATTCACTTAAGATGCCCCACTGACTCCTAATATGAAAGAAATTTTCTTTAAGCAAGGCTTTAGTAAATATACCACCGAATTGATTATGTGTTTCTATAAATTCAAGCTGACAAAATCCTTTTTGTGCATGATCTCTAAGAAAGTGATGTCTTATTTCAATATGTTTTGTCCTAGAGTGCTATATTGGATTTTTTGAGAGATTTATAGCACCAGTATTATCACACCTAATAGGTATGTTTGCAAGTTTAATCCCATAGTCTTGAAGTTATTGCTTCATCCAAAGGATTTGAGCACAACATCCGTTAGCAGCAATGTATTTAGCCTCATTAGTGGACAAGGCTACACTCACTTGTTTCTTACTATGCCAAGAAATTAAGGAACTAGCAAAGAGTTGACAAGTCCTACTAGTGCTTTTTCTATCTATCTTATAGGCCTGTAAAGTCAAAATTAGAATATCCCACTGAGGTGCATAGGGCACCTTTAAGGTACCACAAACCCATATGTGTAGTACTTACCAAGTATTTCAAAATTCTTTTAACATCCACAAGGTGAGATTCTTTAGGAGTAGCTTGATAGCGAGCACACAAACAAACAACAAACATGATTTTAGGCTTACTAGTTATGAGATAAAGTAAAGAGCCAATCATACCTCTATATTTGGTAACCTCCACTAGTTTTCCACTTTCATCTTTGTTAAGGTAGCATGAGGTTCCTATAGGGGTAGCCATAGCCTTAGCATTCTCTATGCCAAATTTCTTCAGGATTTCCAAACAATACTTTGTTTGACTAATGAAGGTGCCTCTTTCTGGTTGCTTGACTTGTAACCCCAAGAAAAAACTAAGTTCTCCCATCACAGACATCTCAAATTCACTTGTCATAAGTTTAAAAAACCCCTTACATAAGGATTCATCAGTAACTCCAAATATAATGTCACCAACAAAAATTTGAACAAGGAGTATATCATGAGTTTTAACTTTCACAAATAAGGTAGTATCCACTTTACCTCTTTCAAACCCCTTTTCAAGTAAAAATTAGCTTAACCTATCATACCAAGCTTTAGGTACTTGCTTTAGGCCATAAAGAGCCTTTTTCAATGCAAAGACATAGTTAGGCAAATCAAAATTTTCAAAGCCAGGGGTTGTTCAATATATACCTCTTTTTGAATGAGTCCATTTAGGAAGACACTTTTCCCATCTGAAATAATTTGAAGTTCATGAGGCAAGGATTAGTCTAATGGCTTCCAATCTGGCGATTGGAGCAAAGGTTTCTTCATAATTGTATCCCTTTGACACCAACCTTGCTTTGTTTCTAGTTATTACTCCATCTTTATCAACCTTGTTCCTAAAGACCCACTTAGTTCCTATGACTTAATTGTGAGAAGGTCTAAGCACCAAATCCCAAACTTGATTCTTTTGAATTAATTTAGCTCCTCTTACTTGGACATCAACTAGTTTTCATCATTCACGACTTCATCAACATTTTTGGGTTCAATTTGTTACACAAAGGCCAAATGATTGCACATATTGAGAAGAAACGACCTAGTAGTCACCTTTTTTGAGATATTTCCTATGATGTTTTCCAAGGGATGATTCTTGGAAGTCCTCCATTCATGTGGGTCATTTGAGTAGAGGCTTTACCTTGATCTTCATTTTCCTTTTCCTTTTCTTCTTCTCTAGGTGCTTCTTGAGAGTTATCTATGTCACCTGTAAAATCATCAACAAAACACCAATACTTCTTTTGGGGGTTAGATTCATCAAAATCAACATGAATAGATTCTTCAATGGTCAAGGTTCTTTTATAATATACTCTAAAAGCCTTGCTAGAGTTTGAGCATCCCAAGAATATGCCTTCATCAGATTAAGCATTAAATTTGCCCAAGTTATCTTTTCCATTATTAAGGACAAAGCATTTACAAACAAACACATGAAAGTGAGAAACATTGGGTCTTCTACCTTTATAGAGTTCATAGGTTATTTTCTTTAAGATTAGTCTAATGATTACCCAAGTAGAAACATAGCAGGAAATGTTAATTGCATTAGCCCAAAAGTGTTGGGGAAGGGGGATTCATAAAGCATGGTTCTAGCGAGCTTTTCAAGCAATTTGTTCTTTCTTTCAACTACCTCATTATGTTGGGGAGTTTTATAAGTAGAAAAAATTATGAGTGATTTCATATTTATCACAATATTCTTCAAATAGATGATTCTCAAATTTAGCTCCATGATCACTCCTTATAGCAGTAATTTTCAATTATTTTTCATTCTTAATTTTCTTGGCCAATCTTTTAAAAGCATCATTTTTATGAGAGATAAATAATGTCCACATAAATCTAGAATATTCATCAACAATTACAAGCCCATAATGATTACCACCAAAACTTTTAATCCTAAAAGGACCAAATAAATCCATGTGTAGCAATTGTAAAGGTCTAGAGGTGGAAACAATATTTTTATGCTTAAATCACATTTTTGTTTGCTTTCCCTTTTGACATGCATCACAAAGTTTATCTTTTTCATATTTTATCTTAGGCAAACCAATTACCAGATCCTTAGAGACTAGCTTATTAAGATGATCCATGTTGATGTGAGCTATTCTCTTGTGTCGAAGCCAAGGATCTTCATTTTTGGTTAAGAGGAAGTGTTCATGATTACGAGACAAATTATCCAAGGAAATCATGTAAATGTTTCTAACTCTATGCCCAATTAGCTTGATTTTACTCTCACAGTTTTTAATGATGTAATTTTTAAAGTTGAAATTGTCACAGAGTTGGCTTATGCTAAGCAGATTATATTTTAACCCCTTAACATATAGAACATCATCAATGTAGGTAGAAAAAGAGTTACCAACTTTGCCAATTCCTAATGAATCTTCCCTTATTGTTATCTTAATAGCTCACATTGCCTTCCTTTGGGAAAAGTTGAGTGGATTTGGTTTTATCTCCAATCATATGCTTGGAATATCCACTATCAAGATACCAGTCACTGCTTTTGATTTTGTGGCACACTTGCAAAACAAATCAATTCTATTTAGGTACCGATGTTGCTTAGGATCCTCCAAGTTAGTTGAGAGTAAAAATTAGGAGCAAACACTTCTACTATGCAAGGAATCATATCCTAAGGGTGGGAATCGATTCTTTGTGAATTTTTAAAGCACAAAATCGATTCCTTTAAGCTGGGAAACTCTAGAGAGACTCTTTTTTTTTTTGAAAATCAAAAGATTTAATGACGAAATTAAAAGACACATAACATAACCAGTGAGAAAAAAAACAAACAATGCATGGATTAACCTATATGAATGCAGATGCAAGTGTATAAAGGTAGGGAAGTTCTAATCTATCAATGCATAAACACACAGTATTTCCTTCTCTTAAAGATGCCACTCGTAGGTGGCTTCATGAACCCAAATAGTCTAGGGTCCTTGAGAGGGGCCACTAGGAATTAGTTCCTTGGGAACCCATATTTGCTTAATAATCTTAGGTCTTTTTTGTCTATGATCACAAACAGATGTAGTGTGTCCATTCCTTCCACAGTAGAAGCATGTAATGTATTTGTTTGATTTTTTAGGGGAGTTAAAATGCCGTTTAGGTTTCCTGAGTTTCTTGGAAGGATTAGCAGGAGTTTTAGGTTTTTGATTTTCAAAATTTGTACCCTCCTTTATCAGACAAATTCTTCTGTTTCCCTAGGATGGCATTCAAATTGTTAGCGCTAATAGTGAATCTAGCTAAGTCATTAATTAAAGTAGTATTTTCTTTTTTCTAGGAGAGTACATCTAGGGCAAGTGAAGAAATTAATTCCTTTTCCTTTTTTACAAGTTTCATCGTTAGAGCAATCATGGGGAGGAGGAGGAGAAGAAGATGCAATGTTTTGTAATTTGGTAAGTTCAGCTTTAACCATAGCAAGTTCCTTTTCCAATTGTGAAGTTTTCTTTTTTTTAGAGGTAAGCATTTTAAAACACTTTTAGATTAGACAGTTAATTCCTCAAAATCAAGTTGTAATTCATCATAGGAAGGCACAACAATAGAATCAAAATCACTAACCTCATCATCTTCATTATTGGCCATTAAATAAAGGTTTGCTTCTTCATCTGATCCCTTTTAGGAGTTACTGTCATAATTCTCCCAGGCTATGTAAGCTCTCTTTTCCTTTTTTTTTTCCTCCTCTTGTTGTACTTTTCAACCTTTTTCTAGAATATGGGACAATCAGATTTAAAGTGTCCAAGTTGCCCACATTCAAAATAGTTGCTCTTTGAAGGTTGCTTTTCTTTCATAGTTTTCTTCTTCGAGTTGAAGGATCCTTTTGTCTTCATGATTTAAGAGAATTGCATTACCAGCAGAAGCATGTCTTAATCAGAGTTAGAATTAGATTCCTTTTTTTCCTTTTTGTCACTAGCAACAAGGAAGGCAATGCTTTTCTTTGTTTTCTCTACTTCTTCTTAAGCCAAACTGTTCAGTTGAAATTTATGTTCTTTAAGCTTCTCGAATAGAGGTATCAGGTCCATATCCTTCAAGGCTCTAGATTCTCCAACAGTTATTACTTTAGGCTACCAAGACCTGTTAACACATCTAAAGAGCTTGTTAACCATCTCCTCATTGGTAAGTTGCTTACCCAGACCAATGAAATGATTCACAATATGAGTAAAACATTTTGCATATCAAAAATTGATTCACCCTTTCACATTTTAAACATTTCATATTCATGGGTGAAAGAATTTATCCTTGCTCTCTTGACATCACTTGTACGTCTTGAGTATACTAAAGGGTATCCTACATCTCTTTGGTAGTCTTGCAATTAGAGACCCTATAAAACTCATCATAAGACAAAGTAGCAGTTATGATACTTTTAGCTTTTAGTCCATAGGCTTTTGGGTTTATGTTCAATTTTACCATCAACAACATAAGTAGGCATCTATAACTTGCCAGATATCCATATCAATAGATGCAATAAAAATTTTCATCCTTTCTTTCCAATAATTATATCCTTCACCATTGAAGGTAGGAGCATGATTAATAAAGCCGCCCTCTTACAAAAAAGAGTTATTAGAGATCATTCCTCTTGAAGCTGTTAAGCTTGACCCAAGAGTCAAGCTTGTTAATCAAGTGGCCTTAATAACTCAAGAAGCGAGGTGAACTGAGTTATATTAAAAAATTTTGCAAACATTTCACCTTTTAATTTTGAAGAATATAATTAAGCAAAGAGACAAAGGAGAATTCTTTTTGTTTGTTTTATATTAAGGAAAATCAAAATCAAACAAAACAAAGCACACAAAACCAAATTAAAACAATAAAGCAATATAGAGAAGGGTAAGGAGAAGAGTGCACCGTGATTTATACTGGTTGATCACAAATTGCAACCTACATCTAGTCCCTAAGCTATGCTTGAGATTAACCACTAACTGATCAAAGTTTATAGTGCAGCAAGCCTTTTGCACCTAAGGAACCTAACTTGGAAACCCAGCCTAGGATGTTTTTCACCTTCTTACTCTAATCACTCTCTAGGAAAACCTATTCCTAGACCAAGAGAACCCATTCCTGGATTTCTTGCCAGAGACCACTTATCTCGGGACTTCCTTCCCAAGAGAACCTACTCCTGAACTTCCTTAAAGTAGAAAACAAAAGATGTCACCACTCTCAATAGTAGTGATAACACAACTTGAAGGTCTATGACTCATAATTATTCTCTAAGTGTTGGCTCAAGTAGAGTAACCTCAATTCTCACAAATTCTATATACTTTCACCGGTTAGTTTTAAAAAGATTAAGCTTTTATATTGATTAAGGGGCAAAAACAGTTTAATTCTTAATCTTAAAATATTAGCTTTGATTGGGAAAATATTACTCAGTTATCACAAATCACGTTTTCCTTAATTAATCCTTTTAACTGTTGTAGAATCAATTCCTTCCATGAGAGAACCAATTCCTTCGTGGAGGGAATCAATTCCTTGCAACTTTCTTACATTCAAAAATTGATTCACTTGTTTTTCTCTCTGTTCCAGCTCATGGGAATCGATTCCTAAGCCAAGTTTGACTTAGTAAGTGATTTTCACTCAAAACCTTTTTATTTGTTGATCAGAAACTATTTTAGCTTTCCCAATTCATCCCCTTAAGCCACATCTAGCTAGAATTATTAAGTGTTGTATTATAGCCTAAGACATTGATATAGATCTTCATAGTAGTTATTGTCTTGGCTTAGAGCTCTCCAATATTTTTTTAATTGTCTTCATAAGTTCTTTTTTAGCTTTGAGTTGGTCTTCATTGAAGCTCTCTTGATATTGACTTTGTCTTCATCAAAACTCTTGCAATACATGACATGTCAAAGGTTATGTTCAATATGAATGCCTACTAAAAATAGGGTTGCTCGTGCTTTCCCAATATGTTAGGCAACACTAATTGTGTATAATGGGAATGAAAAACTTGTCCTACAACATGGAAGGGTCAATTTTGTTGAAGCAATCATGGCAAACCCATTATTACTGTAGAAGCAATAACGTCACTAGACTTATGGATTTGGCTTGCAGTCTTTGGTGTTGCCTATTCAAATAATGACATCAACATCCTTCACGATCTAATAACTTTAATGATCTTTTGCAAGGGCGAGCTCTTGAGGTACAATTTACAATGAAAGGAACCATATATAACATGCGGTACTATCTAGTAGATGACATTTATCTAGAATTGGCTACATTCATAAAAATCATCTCAATTTCACAACAGGAGAAAAGAAAATTGTTCGCCCAATGTCAAGAAGCAACAAGAAAAGATGGGGAGTGAGCCTTTAGAGTGCTCCAATCATGATCGACAATTATATGTGGCTAGCAAAATCTTGGAACACACATTGAAGCATACAATATATACATGCATAACATGGTCGTCAAAGATGAACAAGAAACATATGATGGCAATATTGATTTTAATACGATCATCCAAACAATGACATCCCAACACATGAAGTTTTAATGGTCATCTTCAAACATACTTAGTGGAGCATATTTTGAAATGTTTTGGATGCAAGAATAACTAGAATTGAGCTTTGTTTAAACAATATATTTTGCATTTCTTTATGTATTTTAAAAAATATTATTAATTTTAAACATTACTTTTATGCATTTTAAATTTTAAAATAAAATTTTTATTTAATTTAAATATAGTATATATTTATTTATTATTTAACAATTGACATAGAAATATATCAAATTGAAATTAAGATGAATAATAAAATATAAACAAGTGGGGTACATTGTAGAGTCCATTTAAGAAACTTTGGTGAGTTTTTTAGTGGGAGGAAAAAAATGATTGAGTTATTTAAAGCAGTAAAGATGATATGATGTTATGGAAAAATGAGAAAAATTATAAAATTTTGGATTAAGAGACTTTAAGGGGTTTCTACATTGAAAATGCTCTTACACAAGTTTTTTCTTTTTTCCTCTACTCTCTACATTCTTGTTATTTTGTTTATTTTTTTTTTTCCTCTCTCTCTCTACTCTTTACATTCTTTTGGCAGATTCTAGGGTGAAGTAGCCACAATGTTGTAACCCATTGAAGATCCTTTTTTACCAGTAACAATAAGTTAAACCAATTTTTTTTTTTAATTTTGAATTAATGAGTTTGTAATAATATAGTAATAAATTTATCGTCTGCTTTATAGGTAAATAAGTAATCAAGAGAATACGCTGAAATATGTTTTTTCACTGTAAAAATTACTATAACAATATGGAAATAATATGGAATATTCATTGTCTAATATCGCGTTTGGGATTGTCAAGTGAGTATAAGCTTTTCACACTACTATCATAAACCTTTTGTCTTTTCTAATTGTGTGTCACCACTTACTTGTGTCTTTCACATCTTGTTACATTCTTGCAGTGAAGCATAAACAAGTACAAAGGGTGGATTTCACATATTGTTTGGGTAAGGTTCTTGTATTATAGATAACGATTCAAATATCACTGTTACAAAAATCAAAGACGGCAATCTTGGTTTATTTAGTTAATTCATTTCTAGCATGGGAGTATATTTCGAATATCAACATTTCATTTTCTGAAACTCCTATCAAAACAATTAATGTTCTTCCTAATCAGAACCATAAAAAATTGCTGGGTCGTAACGTAACGTAATAATGCCAAATCACGGCTTTTAAATAGGAGGGAAACAATGATCACTTTCTCTACAAATTCTTCAGCAGGAAAAAATAAATACATCGTTTTCTGTGTTGCATAAACTTTATTCAGGACCAAAATTTGCTATTTTCCACTTGGGTACAAAACAATGTTGGTAAAATTAGCTAGAAAAGAATATACGAGGCTGACTTCATTTTGGAAATCAGCAACTAAAATGACTCAATCTAAAGCATCTATTACTGCATCAACAACCTCTTGGGTGGTGCTTGTCCCTCCAAGATCCTTTGTCCGGTATTTGCCCTCAAGAATGACTTGTTCCACAGCAGTTTCCAAACGGTCAGCAAATGCAGGAAATTGAAGATGCCTAAGCATCATGGCTGATGAGAGAAGAAGTGCCACTGGATTGGCAGAGTTTTGTTCCACTATTTTATCATCACCCACATTTCCTGCTGAAGCACCTTGCTCAAACACGGCGTGCTCAGCCCCAACATTACCTGCAAAAATGATATCCATGGTTTGTAGTTGTCAAGCAGAAGCAGTAATTTGAGGACAGAGAATGATTTTTCTCAACAATTACTTATTCACAAAAGACCTTCCACACTCCCCAACATCAGCTTCATCTCACTATTTTAGCCCTTTCTGCTAATCCTCACCACAATAGCACAATCATCTAGATCCTACCGTACTATCACAGCCACTAACATCTTCATTTCATTGATATCACTACAGCTACATCTGTTGTTACCACCATCAACAACTCCATTACCTTCTTAACGAGTCAATGAAAGCTGTCATCTCTAGTACTTCCCGATATTATCGTATAAAAATGTACTTCCAGATTGATACAAGTCCTATATGATCAAAGAGTCTAATGCAATAAGATGCATTTATTTGCAAAGTTTTTCAATGAGTAAAATGCTCCCCCAGACACAGAATAATGATCTAGACAGGCACACAATTAAACTCAGAGCCTAGTCTTTTCAAGTTCTGAACATTAGTCAAGCAATTGAAAGCAACACAGTAGACACGAGCACGAAGGTATCTAAAAAGGCAACATAATCAGATAAGACTTAAGAGCACTGATGTTACAATACAGTAGCAACTAACAACCGTACCTCCTGGCATGACTCCAGTGCCTCCAGCAATGCCTGCTGCAGTATTTGCAACTAGATTTCCATAAAGATTTGGGGTCACCTAGCAAGAGGAAACGGTATGCATGAACTTCAAAAACACTTTTATTTGACTAAAAATTAGAAACAAATTAAGAAGACCAGTGCTTTGCGAGACAGAACCATCAAGACCTGAGGTTATTAAGCAACCCCTTGCAATGATTATCACATGCACCAACAGAAAAGAAAGAAAAGTTTATCTGTCCCTTCAGTATCATACATAGTACAATCACATCCCCCTATGATATGTTTAAATGGAAGAGTTTGGGGAGAAGGGGAATGGTGGATTATTTTCTAATTCAAAATTTAGAATATTATAAATCTTAGAAGATTTCCCCTCCCCTCTTTCCTCCAACCTCCTCCATCATAGAGTGCTATACAATTTATTATCACAAATCCTTACTTTATCCATCTCCACACACGAACAAGGACTGTTTCTACTGTAGAGATGGACAAGCAAATATATTTTTTCCAAGATAGCAAAATAGGGCTGTCCAATTCCTGTTTCAACTACAAGCCACTCAATATTTAACTTAGATATGCATCCTCTTTGAGTTGCACAAACGATAACCAGTTTATCATACTAATCCTCTGACATAGAAATGTTAACATAGCTGCTATCAATATTTCCAAGACAATGTGCAGAAGTGATTCTCTTTCTTTCCTTTTTCCCACTGCGAACAATCTTAAAAGAACATAACAGCCCAATTTGGAAACGTCTCAATCCGTGCTGCCTTCTTTTTCTAATTATTTAACCTTAAAATATTCTCTGATTGAACCGACAGTGAAAAGCCTATAGCAAAAATGGAACATGATTTATCCTAAGTAACTTGGCTTTTGCTATAAAATTTCACTGTCTTATGTGCAACTATTCATTTCTCAGCTAATTTCTCTTTTAGAAGTTATGGATGTATATATACATATGAAAAAAGGCAAACTCAAAGCATCAATCTGCTAATGAGCTCACAATTTGATTGTTGTTTTCTTCACCAATAATTTGATGGCACTAAGTTCAAACAACCTTGCAAAACAAAAACTGTGGAGACCTCTGTTTACTCCAGAAATACATTAAGACAAAATTACAGAAGTGCATAAATAACTGCAAACCAGGATTGATTGTAAATATACATACCATGACATCAAACTGCTCAGGCTTTGAAACAAGCTGCATGCAGCAGTTATCCACAATAATTTCGCTATACTTGATTCCAGGGTACTTTGTGGCAACCTCTCGACAAGATTCCAAGAATAAACCATCTGCAAGCTTCATAATATTTGCTTTGTGCACAGCAGTCACCTTCTTTCTGTTATTCAGGTAAGCATACTCGAATGCATATTTAGCAATGCGCTCTGAACAGAACTTCGTTATTACCTAGCAAAATATTAGGATGAACCACAAACAAATCCATACCCAATCAGCACAGGATCAAGTAATAACTTCATGAGATATATACATCAAAAATCACAGGGAAAAGAAAAATGACAAAAGCAGTAAAAATAAGTTATTATTTATTTAAAACAAGCTGAAATAAATTATAAAATACTGAAATATCAAATATGTTCACTTTATTTTGTTAGCACGATAAGGCACGTTTTGGTAACATATTTCCCGAAAACAATTTTTTTTTTTTAAAAACTCTTTAAAAGAAGTAGTAAAAATAAGTTATTATTTATTTAAAACAAGCTGATAACACTAAATTTTACAGAATAATAGTTTTTTACATTGAAAAAAATATCTCAAGAAACTGTAATAATAAGAATTATTTCTCAAAAATAAATTCAATTACCCTAAAGCTTATTACATAAGTTTATTTCGATGAGCTTTAACTCAAAAGTTAAAAGTTAATTAAAAAAATAAAAAAGAGTCATTTTCGTTGTCGTAATCAAACACCCACTTAAGTAATCATATCACGATATCAGCATAAACCAGTTTATTAAAAGCTATTCCACACACCACTTATGCATAATTTGGGTTAACTTCTAATTTATAAGATCTTTTAATTGAGATTAATACTTGATAACTAACATACAAAACACTTAGGAAGTTTGTGGAAAAGTAAATAAAGGGAGCTTCTAAAGACGTTATTAAGCCGCATAAATTCATTTTAACTTTGTGTGATAAGTTATTTACGTTTTGATTTATTTTATTTTCTTCACTTAAAAATAATTACAAATGATAGGAAAACACAATAAATAAATTTGATAATTGTTGAAGATCTCACATCAACTACTAACATGGATAAAATATATTCCCTCCAGTTCTTTTTATAAAAACCAAATAAAAGTTTGGTTTGGTCTTTTTTATAAAAACTAATTTAGAATATCTCACACATTAATTATTTTTTACAAAAGTACCTTTAATTATAAGTCTTTTTTCCTATGTTCAATAATATTAAGATAGGATACATTAATGTTTTAGACCTTTTGAGAATTTAACTTTGTATTCTATGAAGAGAATTTTAAAAACATTACTGTCTCTTCACATTCATAGTCAATAAAAATCAAGACAATAAATATATTATTGACAAGAGACTAAAAGAATTAAATATTTAAAAAAAATAAGAATATGTCTCATCTCTCATGTTAAGGGTAATTTTGCAAAAAAAAACATATAAATTTAGAACAAATTTAATAATATTAACTAAATTAACTAATTTTCTTACTTATTATGAATTAGTTAATTAGGTCGTATAACTCAATAGAATTGACCTAATGACAAAGAGTTGGAATAATATGCATAAATTCATAAATTTGAACCTAAGTATGATTATTGTATAGCAAAAAAAGTTAATTAGGTCATATAAAAAAACCAGAAGTGGTATAATATAAGCGGAAGACAACTCTTATTTTATAAGCCGTTTTGTGAGAATGAGTTAAATTGTAAGAATAATATAATGAAAAGTGGCAGAAAGCGATGTGAGTGGAGGAGCGTACCTTAAGGCTTTCGACGACGCCGGGGACGACCTCGTGTTCGAGGCCGGAGTACTCGCCCTCGGTGTTCTCCCTGATGACGACGATGTCGACGTTGTCGTGGCGCGTGGGCAAGCCGGGGAGGTTGAAGCAGTTGACGAGGGAGGCGTAGAGATCGAGCTCCTTCCTGAGCTGCACGTTGAGGGAGCTGACGCCGCCGCCCATGGGGGTCACGAGGCCGCCCTTCAGACACACCTTGTTCTTCCGGATCGACTCCACCACCTCCGGTGGCACCGCCTTCATCCTCCCGTGCACCTCGAACTTCTCGAAGTACACCGGCGCGTGCATCGCCGACATCACCTGCTCCACCGCCCCCGTCACCAGCGGCCCGATTCCGTCGCCCGGAATCAGCGTCACCGGCCGCGGCGACCCGTCGCCCGGTCGGTGCATGTACGTCACGGATCGGGTCGGGATCCGGCGCGAGAGGAGGTGCTTAAGGAGCGGTAGGGATCTTCTCGCCATTGCGCTGCGCGCGTTTTGGTGAGGGAAAAAACGCGGGGTTCGGTCGCTGTGCGGTGTCGGAAGCGAAAGAGAGCGGCGTGGAGGGTGAATGGGGAGAATCAACGAATGCGGGAATGGAGAAAAGTCGACCAGAACACGGGATGATTGGAAGGACCGAAATTGTAGTGGCCAGTGAGAATTTGACTCTTTTTTTTTTCCATTTGTTTTTGTTCTTTTTTAAATGATAATAATTAAGATTAAATATGTTTTTGATTTTCCAATAATATAATAGAATTAGTTTTAATTCTTAGAAAAAAAAATTGAATAAAGTCATTTAAATATTAAAAATATTTTAATTAGATTCATATGTTAAATTTTGTTTAACTTTCTTGTTAAATGATGGTAATATTAATATTTTAGTCACCATTAATTTACTGATATAACTGTCCATGTCAATTATTATGTCTAGGTTAGATTAATACTATACTTTTAAATAAAATTGTTACATATTTAATCTTAAATCACATATTTTTTTTAATGCTAAAGCAAAAGTAATATATAATTTTTTATTAAAATTTTCACTAGACACTTTAGATAATAAAATATTTTACTTGAAAACTAATGTGATTATTATTTAATAAAAAATTTAAACAGAATTTAATACAGAGATTTAATTAAGATATTTTTAATATTTGAGAGAGTTTATTCAAAGAAAAAATTTAAAAACTAAAACCAATTTTATTATATTTTTAAATCATCAAAATCATATTTAACCCTAATAATTAATAAGGGAGCTATATTTGACCTTGGGTGAGTTTGCGTTCGTGATAGTTAGTCACTAGTCAGCTGGCTTATTGGTGACACGCCTTTATATTTTTTCATACTCTTCTATAAATTAGGCTTGCGAGTACCACGGAAAGTCGGCAAAATGTTGAGCGAGCTGAAAGTAAATTTAAAAAAAAATGTTTAATTACTTTTTGGTCTTTATAGTTGTGTAGATTTTATTTTTTTTGGTTTATATAGTTAGAAATAATCCATTTTAGTCTCAATATATATATTTTCGATATTGGTTTGGCTCTTACAATCAAGTATGTCTTAATTCCGTAAAATAAAATGTCACAAAATGGAAATTGACAGTGTAAAATTGTCACAAATCAACATTTTTTAACTTTTTATTCAATTTATGGCGGTTTAAAATGGCAGGACTAGATCGATATCGAAAAATGCATGTATGAAGACTAAAACAGATTATTTTTAACTACAGGGACCAAAAGAGAAAATTTGCACAACAAATTATTTTAAATGATATAGCTATACATTAGACTTTTTTTTATCAATATATGTGGCTTTTTTGCTTTACTAAAAATTAATAAAAAAATAATTTTTTTGCTAGTGAATTTAAAACTTGAGTTTTAATAGCTTTACCTTTTGGCCAACCTTGCCATCGGGTGTGTGAAACAATTGGTGCGGAGTAGTTCTAATTAATAAGTGGTCTCAAGTTCGAGTTTTGAGTATGCAAATGTATTAAATATTTGGAGGGAAAACTTTGTCATCTATAGTGGTCTTACTCGCCTCGAACAAGATTGCCTCAACCCACTAAGGACAGCTTTGAGTGTGTTTGTTTTACCATTTGAGGGGCGTTCAATGGAGCTTTCCCACTTTTCAAGACAAAAATGTAGAAAGAAGAGGGATGTTGGATTGGCGTTCAATGGGAAGCAACTGAAAAACAAACTCATACTTAGTAGTAGGGTTCAAATAGTTTGCATGATGACATAAGTTTTAATCTTAGTGTTGCGATTGTGCCAAAAAAAAAAAGGGCTTACAAGAAATGCTAGCAACACATTTTTTTAACATATTTTTTATTATTGGTTAAAATCTATTAAAAATCACAAATTTTGTGAGAATGAATCCTCTCCAGTGACATTATCATTGGATGAGATCCTAACCTTTCATTAAATTCACTTCAGACAATTATTTATATTATAAGTGAATGTTTTAAAAAAATTAATGGTAAGATTTCAACACTTAAAAATGTGAACTTTTTTTTTCACTTGAGAGAATCCCTTCCTATTTTTGTGGGTATCACATTTTAAGAAGTCTCTCTCCTATTTTATAGTTTGTAATAAATTTTGACTAATAATAAAGTGTGTGTTATAAAAAGAATATATTAGAGAGTAGTGTCTTGATATCACTTTTTCTTAAGTTTATTAAATTACCATTCACGTAATAGTCTTATGTTTTTTCACTCTTTAACTACGTAGTCTTCTTTAAATTGGCAATGACATGGCTTTATATTTTTGTCACGTTCTTCTTTAAATTAGGTTTATTTAATTAACTAAATAGTCTTAATTTCTATTGTTAAACTTATATTTTTATTTAGAGTTATTAAATTTGAATTTTACATTTTAGAATATTGGAGGAAAAGAAAAGGCATAATTTTTTTTTTATCAAACTATAGAATATTAATTGAAAGTGAAAATTTTAAATACCCCCCTCCCATTATCTTTTTCTCTAAAACTCCACTCTCAAACATGTTATGAATAAAACAAGCAACATGATAATATCGTAATAGGACGAAAAAAATACAAAACAAATTAATATATCTTATGCAAATAGTGATAGGTCTTAATGTAGTTATTTTGTCTCTTCTTTAATAGCATAATAAAATTAATTTTAATAATACTTCTGGTCCCTTTATTATAATTAATATATAATTTTAACCTATCAATGATTTTTTTTTAATTCAAATTTAGTCTCTCAACTCTTTTAATTTCTAAAATCAAATATTTTGTCAATTTTCGTCTACATTAAATCCTAAATTTTATTTTCTACTCAAATAATGGGAGTTTAAGATCAATTTGAGAAAATAATTTCAAAAGTTCAGAAGGCAAAATTTTATTAAAATTTGAAAGATTTAAGATATGTGTCTGTGTTTTTGAGAAGGAGGAAAATTTGAGATTTTCTAATTTTGGATGAAATGAATATTTTTATATTTTGATTATTAGATTTTGAGCAAAAAAAAGTTTAAAATAATTTAATTAAATAAATTTTGAAGATTTTGATTTAAAAAATATATGGGAGTTTTATGTAGAGAGAAATTAATGGAAGAACTTGATTTTAACAATTAAAAAAAATAATTAGAATGCACTAATAGTGTAAATGTCTTTTACACTATTATCTAATTTTAGATTGTCATGCATGGTAAATATATTAACTTTTATAATAACTACTTTAAAAATTATACATGAAATGATTTTTGAATGATTGACAATGTAAAAATCTTGATACTAATAATGTATGAAAAGCAAACTCTTAGAAAAATAAGGGATAAAATTTGAACTAAATTTATTACAAGACCAAAATTACACCATAACTATAAGGAATAAAAAATACAATTAAGACTAAAATCCAACATGAGAGAATCCAAATTCATTTAACTAACACAAAAAAGTCCAAGTGATATTCAATATATTTGGTTTCTCCTAATAATTAGTTTCTCCATATTTCATTTGAGTTTAATTGTTATGTATTGTCAATGTAAAGATTTTTGCACCATCAACTAATTAGAAATTACTCTAGATATAACTTTTAAAGTAAATATTATAAAAGTCAATAATTTTATCATTCTTTTATACCATTAGTATACTCTAATTAAATTCTTTTTTATTCTAGAAAAAAGTAACAATAACTATGCAAAGTTTACAAAAAAAATATATTTGAGCATCAAATTATTAATTTATACAAAAATTGTAACACCCCTACTTTTGCTTGTTAAACTGTTTTCTTAAATATTCTGTATCTATTTCTGGAGAACTGAACGAGAATCTCAAAATTTGATCCCCACAGTTATGTTCGTATTAGTAAATAGTACTTACTTTAGATTTTTTTGCAGAACAGAGTCAGAAAATTGGTAAAATGACTGTTTCGTCCCTAAAAAGCCAAATAACATAATTAATAGTCAAAAATAGATAGAAGTATTTAAAATTTATTTTTAAGTCATCAATATACTTAGAATAATTAATAATAATTTTAGAAGTTTTTTAGAAATTTATTGAGATAATTTTTGTAAAATGACAAAAATAGCCCTAGTTGACTATAGGAACCAACCAGAGACTTTTTGACCTCAAAATATTTTGAAAATTTTATACTAAGTATATTCTATTATAAAAATTTAATTTTGAAAGAAAAATAGTGAAAAATATAACAATTCTATTTCAATTTATTCATAGTTTTTCTAATATTTGACGATTTAATTTTAAAAATTTGGTAAAAAAATTGCAAAATTCTGATCCCCACCATTATGCTTAGAATTTGAACAGTTATTTAATGGTTATTTTTAATAATTTTTCCGAACCAGAGCCTGGAGAAATTAGAAAATGATGATTTTGCCCTTATTCTCAACATTAAGAACTAACATGGAAAAAAGATTCAATTGATATTAAAATGTCAATTTGAGCTTGAAATCATGTCATATATATTAAAATATAATTTTAAATTTTTATGAAAATTTTCTGAAATTTCAGTGTAAAATAACCAAAATGCATTGGGTATCTAATAAGCCTAGCTAGTATTGGTCTGACATCTAAAAATGGTGAAAATGGTAATCTCAATTCATTTATAGATAAAATATTTAATTTTAAAATTTTCATAAAATTTTGGTATTTATTGAATTAAAATATATTTATTATGAGTTTTTTAGCTCAAAAATACTATATATATATATATATATATATATATATTTGAAATAAATAAATAAAAATTTAAATTTAATTATTAGAAACTCATTTTTGATGAAAATAATGTATATGTTCAGTTTTTTAAAATACATTATTTTGATATTAAAGGCTAAATTATTTAAGTTTAGGCAATTTTATCAGTACCGTTTGATTTAACTGCAAAGAAAATTAACACAAATAAAGTTGGGACAGCTCATATTGCCACATGTCCAGCCTAGGAGTGACTTGCCTATCTAAACTTGAATATGTGTCCTATAAATAGAATTAAAGAAAAATAAAAATTGAAATTATGACATAATGGCTTATGTCATTTGTTGGACACCTAAACCCCTTCCTTCCTCTATAAATAGCTATAGTTTTGGACCATTTTTCAGCACTTCTTCCTCTCTTAAGCTAGCTAAAAAAAATTGGAGAATTTCTCTCTCTAGAAAATTATTTTATTTTGTTTCTATATTAAAGATTTTACTAGTTTTCTAACAACTAGTAAAATTTTCTACCTAGGAGTTTTGCACTAATTATTCCATCAACTTCATCAACCATCTTTGAGATAATGGGGGGAGTGGAGTTAGTTCTAAATTATTATCACTTTGCATATTGATAGGAAATGTTTTCCCTTAAACCCATTTAGCATAAACTTTATTACTATTTTCATTACGTTGTTATAATGTTTGATGTTTAACTTTAATTTTTGCTAAGTTGTAACTCTGCTCAAATTTAGACTATTAAATGTATTTACTAAGTTGTTATTCTGCCTAATTTTATAATTAAAATATACTTATTATGTTGTTTTGCTGCTCAATTTTGGATAAATAAAATGCATTTATTAAATAGTTATTCTGTTCAAATTTAATTATTATTTTGTTATCAAATTGTTATTTTGCCAAAATTTTAGTAATAAATTTTTAATTATTAAATTGTTATTCTGCTAAAATTTTAGTAATAATATTTATATTATTAAGTCATTATTCTGCTAAAATTTTGGTAATTAAATTGTGATTACTAAATTGTTATTTTGCTAAATTTTGGTAAATAGTTATCCTGCCAAAATTTTGATGATTGCTAAATTATTATCATATAATTTCTACAATATAAGACACAAATGTTACTAGTGCTCAAATTAAATAAGACCAGGAAAACCTCTGTTTGAGAAGTGACAATTTAATAGATTAGTGAATAATGTAAAGCAAGTGATATGTAGTGGCATGACTCTTACTAGAGAAGCTACAGTTTGGTACGCTGAGAAATGAAAGGCAGGGATCCACTTGTAGAGATCTTGTGAGTAAGCATCGAGTGATGAAAGTTTCAATAGCCAGGGTAGTACCCTCGAATCGGGATATTCGCCTGACCAAGTTTGGTAACCCCAAGATCTACTCAACATTCAAGATTGGTTTGAGAGTATACCTATATAATGGATATCCTAATTGTTATTTTGCTCAATGAAAATGAGAACTATACCATGTGATGATATTCATGAGGTATATGTACTTCCAATTCACTTTCCAGGTTCTGTTGAGAACTATTACTCATTAATGGAAGTGTGGATCCATAACAAGGTAGTCTAGTACAACTTAAAATAAACTCTAGGTTCCCCTCTATTGTCAACTGTGTTTTATCTGTATTTTACGGTAGAATTCCTATGACACATGTGAAAGTGATTTTAGAACAAACCACCTTACTCTATTATTTTTCTTCCATGTATGTCTGATCGCGATTATTGAAGAAGGCAGAAATGCCAAGTGATGCTGAGGACGAGTTAGAGAACACCCTACGGATGAGGATATATAAACTTAGTTTATAGTATTTTCTTTTTGTATAAAAGATAAGGTAGATGAACACTACTTTGTATAAGATCTTTTTGATGTATAGGTTAGGTAGTGCTATCTTTAAATGTATTTTTAGTCTTTCTATATTTTATGTTTGTCATATATTATCAAACCATGATGTACAATTTTGAGATATATATGTGTATACAATCTTGCTCTTTCATCTTTTACTACTATTTCTAAATTCTATTTAATTTTAGAACTTTTCTATTGCAAGAATCAGAAAAAAATTTGCTTGCAATAATTAAATAACTAAATTAATATAGATTATGATTAATAAGAATGGGTGTTACAAAAACAATTAATAATAAAGTATGAAGTTACTAGGCTCAATCCAAAAAGAAAAGTATAACACCAAAAAATGGAAAGAAAATATATGAAGTTAAAAAAATATAAAATTATTTAATAATATAAGACAAAAAGAATTCCCTTCTTTTAAAGTGAATATCCTAATTTAGAGGATAAATTAATTCCATATTACATTTATCGTTAAATATTTTGAAAATTAAGATTTGTGTTTATTATTTTTTTATTAAAATTAAAAGAAAAAATTCAAAACCTTTCGTCACTAATTTATATTCTCTTCTTGCCATGATGCATCACTAACAAACCACATTAAAGTACTAGGGTAGTTATAGGTACACAATTAGGCCCATTTTGTTTGAGTCCAATTTGAAATGGTCCCATGAATCCAAGTCCTCCACTGTAACGACCCTTCTTCGTCACAGGAAAACTCGATTAACACGGTCGGGATTCATTTTTAATTTTTCTATTATGAAAGCTCTCTTGTTAATTTGTTATGAAAAAGAGTGAGAATTTTTCACGACTTCAAAATATGCTTCTCTAATACTAATGCCAACTTAGAATAGAAATCATAATCTACATTAATGAGCATGGAATAAAGAGATCTCATAATCATGAAAACATCAAAACTACATGTATATAAGAAATCAAACTACTCTAAGGTGAAGTGGGTGCCAATACAAGTGACCAACCTACAAATGTAGCTCGAGAAGGGGAGGCAAATTATACATATGAACACTCCTTAATCTAGGCTGGTCATAATAACTGACTCACATAACAAAACAAGAATGACCCGATATGGATCTCATCTCTATAACGGAGGCTCTAGATACATGGCTAGTGGTATAGCTCAGGTTACCTCTACCATCTCCATGTACGTAGGCCTTTCGCATTTAGGGGCATCGGGCAGTGCCAAACTGAAGAATTTGTAGGGTCGCCGAAACGATCAAAAAGTAACTCCTCCAAGCTCCATAGGGTGTTGGGATTTGACATGTATGTGAAGACAACTCCTTTGTCTTATCCTCCATTAACCATGGTGAGATCTAGAAGGTGTCGTTCTTCGATACCAATATGCACTCCCAAAGGCGAAAGAGAACTCGGGGGTCTAGGAAGATCTCTGTCCATCTGCTCTTACGACCTAAGTCATCATGATCATCACAGCCACACACACACAAAACACACAAGTAAGAATAAGCTACCCAAAAGAAAACACAGGTGTACAACAAAAATATATGCAAAGAAAATAATCAAAATAAAATATTATAGCAATAGCATAGTCAACAGTTCATACTTGGTCATCACAAATCAAGCAAGGGAAATCAAATAAATAGGCATAACTGAACATCTCTAGTATACAATGTCATGACATGTAACAACTGCTCCATGGAGACTACAACATTGAGTGACCAGAATGGAAGAATCCCTTAATCATGGTAGAGTAAATAACACCCATCTGGGCAAGAAATGGCACGCACTAAGACCAGTTGGGGGATACTGGAACTGATATGTGGAAGCAATGTAGTGCCCACAGTAGGATAAATATATGTGGGTAGTGACTTTACCACAACACAAGATTCGCGAGTATCTTGGTCTACATGTGGAATTCACCTGTCTACCTATCCCCAAGGAAACCCATCATCCATTAACCCTTCCCGTACTAGGTATGAGGCCCAACCAAGCGACCATCAACTTACGTGCGTACTCGCCAACATAGCATAAGCTAATACAACACAACCAAAGCTGTAAACTCATGCATGTATGCATGACATAACCATTCACCAACATATAGACAATAATGGCATCATATATTATAAACAAATCATCATGCCTGTGATTTAGTCATTAATGTTATCACCATTATTCCCATCATCAATTCACTACACTTATCCTCAAGAATAACACCATCATGTGCCACCGCATTGGGCCCTATCCATCGTTAGCCCATTATCATGCACAACACAGAGCCCCAACCACTGTTGGCTCTGCAACAATAGGATCCTATCTAGAGCAATCCCTAGCTGAGGATAAGCAGAGGTTCTACACAGAGTAACCTCACAACACAAACTCCTTATACAAAGCAACTTTGCTGATAACAAGTTGAAACTCTACTTAGAGTAATTTAAACTCAACTGTAAAAGTTATTTAAAGAAAATATATGTCCATTAACTTCAATTAGATTATTTAAATAAGTCATCATAAGATAATTAAAATAAGATTTTGAAATATTAAGGATGCCTTAAGAGTATTAAAAGGCAAACAAAATCAACTCTATTTATAAGATTAGGTTTTCATAAGACTTAACTTTATAACTTATAGAGTTATTCTTTACAATGAAATCATTTAAATACTTTTCAAAAATATATTTAAAATATGTAAAACAGTGGATAATATATTATTGAAATTCATAATTTAACTTTTATTTTAAAAGATTCACCATTAAGTTTTAAGTACAAAATATAGTATTTTTATAAAGTTATACAAATGTTATTAAAACTTATTTCTAAAACAGATTTCAGTGGCTTCCATATTTCAGCCTCTATTTTAAAAATCATTTTGGGGAAGTAAACAATTTTTGCTTAACATGATCCATATATGGTTAGAAATAAATTTTGTCTATTTTCTAAAACAATAAAGATCACCTCAACCAAAAATCTACAAAAAAAGATACAAAAATAGTAATATAGTAAGGTCCGAGTGACCTATTGGAGGACCAGCGAACTATGTCTTGCTATTTTTCATATGAAAAAAAAACTTTAGAGTCCAAGCTTTTATTTTCTGAAATTAAGCTTAAAAATATTTTCAAAATGACCATGAACATTAAAAAAAAAGGGTCTACATGATTTTATATGATTTTTGAAAGTTCACAGTTTTCAAAACCACTTTTAGTCAAAAAAAAAGTACAACCTTCATTTTCCAAAAATCATTAAAAATAGAAAACTGAACCAAATATAGGCAAACCATATATTTATGGAAATATTTTTGTGTCTACTTTTTGGTTGTTTATAGAGTTTCAACATTTACACAACAAATTCTTCCAGAATCGAGATTTACCACATGCTGCTGGATCAACGTTGTTAGAAATCAAGCACAACTTTTAAAGGGTTAACTTTTTCTTTTCTTAACTTTTTAATGCATTTCTTGAGTCTATTTTGGAGAAAATTTTGTCTAATTTGCAACAAAAAATAACAAGCACTCAAAAATATTAACCACAGCTCCAGATATCATGAAAACAATGCACTATGCTCAGACAGGAAAATGAAACAACATCAGGAATATATTATACTCAAGCATGAAAATGTTTTGTTTCATCAAGTTAACAACTTTTAAAAATAGCAACAACATTTTTAAGCAACAACCACATCCAAAAATAGAAAAACCATAATCCAAACACAAAGCAAATGGTTAGCTTTCCTTACCACCAAAAACAACTAAAGTTATAAACAAGTAGAAACTTGAGTTTTGAGTTCATTTCCTTCACAAAGCTTTGACCTTTGCACTATCCATCACCATGAATGGTCAATATATGATATGAACACAAGAAAAGAACAAGGTTTAGAACCATAGAAGCAAAGAGGATGGTTTAGACCACTTAGGTCTTGATAGAAAAGGATGAATGAAAAGAGAAGAGGATGAAACTTACCTAGACAACCATCTTGAATACTTAGAGCTCCTAATTCACACTCTAGCACTTAGGAAATTTTAAAATAAGAGAGAACTCTCTCAATGCTCATGGTTTTGGGGAGAAATAAGGAGGGGAAGTTTTTGTTTTGTGCCACTTATAAGACAACTTAAAAGAGGGCATAAAGGTAAATAGGAAAATGAAGGGACCTTGGGTAACTAAATGAAAAATCACTCAACTTCTCCTAGAAGTTAAGGTGGGGACATCCAAGAAGGGGAAAAACAAGGGGTAGAAGTGGTTTGGGTACACTTAAGTACAATTGATGGGAAAAAAGTGTAGAACTAATGAAAAGACATCTAGTTAGGTTGCAACTAATCTAGTTTGTCTACGAACTAATAGTTAACTTAGTTGGGTTGGGCTTGGGGAACGTGTGGGTCTTAGGTCTAGGTAGTAAAAATTTTTAATTTCTCATACTAACAGAGAAAACACGATCAAATATTAGAATTTAGCGAATTAGGTTTAAGGTCTTTGACATTCAAACTAATTAAGATAATTTAATTGGAATTAAAATATTAATGAGTTTATGACTCACTAATATATCTCAGGGCATATTTGATTTGCCTCATAGTAGTTAGACAATCAGTTCTCTTTATTTTATAGATTTCTTGATAAATAGTCCTAAATGGAAAAAGAGAAAAACCCAATGTTTTAAACCCTTTGGGTAAGGAAAGCTATCAAACTAAATAGAGTCTAATCATAATTAATTTAAATTTAATTATAATTAAATTTCATGGTCTTGTACTTCTCATCAACTGTATAGATAAATACTAGCTCAGTAGATATCATCACAACTAGATTCTTGCAAAAATCTTTACAGAATCTCAAACAAAAACAACATGTAATTTTTTTATTATCTATTTCTCGTTAGAAATTAAATTTGATTCCTCTTGTTAGTTATTCAATCACTTAATTAGGGATCAACATGCAACAGATCTTACACTGTCAGCCTTTACAGTTTATCTCTGCACTGTTGGAATCTGCACAGGCTTAATTTCTATAGAAAATTCTACTAAAATTTACACAGTAAATATTATTAATTATTCACTTATACTAAATATAAATTTAATTACTCTTTTTAGATTATTAATCACTTATGCACAGATTATAAAAATTAGGTCTTACATCCACTAAGGCAAGATGCCATTTAAGGCCTAATAAAAAACTACGCGACTTGTATAGAGCAAATGATCAGTTTCCTTTCTTATGTTACTCATGTCAAGAGGTTCCAAAATATTTACGGATTAAGAAGTCCATGTGATGTGGATTTACCTTATGGATGTGCTCTCTTATTAGGCTTGTAACTAACTTGCACTTAAGCCCTATAAAAGGGTACAACTTGCAACACCAAGTATACTTTCTTTCCATATATTATCACTCTATTGCTTCACATACTAACTTGGGCATCAAAGTTCCTTTGTAAGTACTCCCTATTGTCGCTCGCCTAATAGACCACTATTCATACCATCTTCATTACTAGAAATAGTTTGATTGTGTGGGCCTTTGAGTATAAAGTCTTGAACATATCATTTTGGTATCGTCTATGGGAATTGATAAAGATATTCCCACTATAACAACCCATATTTGTCACAAGAATACTTGACCAACATACGGAGATTCAATTTTAATTCAATTATAAAAATTGTTTTATTAATTTATTTATGAAAATGGGTAAGAATTTTTTGCGTTCTTAAATGCTTTCCATCCATTAGTACTAACATATAATAGAAATAAAGTTCATACCACTAAACATATGAGAAGAAGAAATCATAGAAATATTAACTCAGGCTTGCACAGGCAAAACACAATGCATTATACAACAACTCGTACACATAAGATCAAAATACTCCAAAATGAGTTGTGTGTCAATACATGTGACTCAACTACAGATACAAAATGAGAAGGGAGAGGGATGATACATATACCACGCACTCTCTAAGCTAGTCATGACTACTGACTTATATAGCTAAAGAGGAATAATCCATCACGAAACTTTCCTCTGACCTAGGACTTAAGATACATAATGAGATGCACTGCATGTTTGCCTCAACTATCTCCTCATAGGAAGATCTCTTGCCCTTTAGCGCGTTGGGTGATGCCAATCCAAAAACTATAAGCTTGTCTAAAAGTCCAACCTGTAACTCCTCCAAGCTCTTTTAGATTTGACATGTATGCGAGGACCATGTCTCTTGTCTGCTGCCTGATGATGGTAGTAAGATCCTTAAGCGGCGACATTCGTGGCAAAGATGTATTCCCAGAAGTTAAAATAAAACTAAGAGACTAAGCAGGACTTCATCCAATTTCTCCTCACAAGAATAAATCATCACGATGATCACAATCACACATATATAAAAACATACAAGCAAGGATAAGCTACCCAAAAGAGGACAATCATAGTAGAATAAAACAAGTAAAGAAAATCAATAGCGTATATAAACTTAATTTCATCTAAGCATATAAGCACACTACAACAAATCATCAAATTTCAATCAGCATGTTATAACTTCATTAACTATAGCAACCAATATGTAGATGCCGACATTTATAGACCCTCTCCATAGAGAACAACTTGAGCAATTAGCCAGCATATTCCTTAATCATGGTGTCATCAACACAAAACCCCTCCAGGGTTAAAAAGTGGCACATGCCAAAACCATTTAGGGAATATCGGTCCTAATCATGGGAACCAATATTCTAGTCAAGATATCTGTATGGAGAAATTGCTCGCCATGACATGGGGGCATTCAAAAATCCCAGCCTCCTATGGAATCATGCCATCCACATGTCCTCAAGTTTTCACACACAGCGGGCACTCGATTATGCCCTTAACACCTTCAATGTCAAATTGCTTGACTCATGCATACATGCATGACATAACAGTTCACCAACAACATAGACAATGATGGCATTAAATATCATCAACGGCTACTTATCATCACACCATGATAAGTTTAAATAACCATTTTAAAATCTCAATATGCCATCAAGTCCATACATGATTAACATATCATGCTATACGCAAGAATCAATTATGAAACTCCCATCAATACCATTTAGTAAAACTTTATCAATTCTTATTTAATAATTAAAATTATTAATTCTATTCTTAAATTTAAATTAATAAAGATTTTAGAATGAAAATACCATTATTAGAACATTTAGCAACAAAGTAAATTATTTTACAAAATTACACTCAAAAATATTTCCAAATTGACCAAGATCATTAAAAATAAAAGTATACACAATTTATAGTGTTTTTGAAAATTCACAGTTCCACAAAACTCTTTCAGCCAAAATAGTGTATAACCACCAATTTCCAAGGACAAATAAAAATAGTAAATGGTTTTTTTTATATAAATATTAGATGGTTGGAAATCTTCTTAAGTCTATTTTCTAGAACAAAAACCCTTTTCTTCATTAAAAATCTATAAAAATTCCAAATAAATAGAAAGGACAAAGATATCAGATTACATTGTCTAGAAGGACAGTGGACAGTCCACTTCTCTTTCATTTTTAACCATTAAGTAAAAACTTTTGTGTAAAACTTTTACCGTGTTAGTTCATGAACTAGTTTTCAAAATGTCCAAGTTTGCTTAAATCCAATGTGTTTTTGATTTTTGTACTAAAATTGTTCCAAGCATACTTTCAGACAGAAAACAATACAGAAGGCTTAAATTTCAAAAATCATATAAAATAAAAACTTAATAGAAATAAACATGTGATATATCATTTTAAAGCTTTGGAATTCTACTATTTGGAAACGCAAACAAGATATCCAAACAAGTACAGAAATTTCTAGAAACACAAAAACATTGGTACTACTTGTTAGCTCCTGATAGCATAGTCTAATTTGTCAGGGTCTAATCCCTCATTTCTGAGTATTTAATCATGTTTCAGGTGGCCATTTAAAGGGTTTTAATTCTAATTTCATTTTCCAAGTGGAATCAACTCAAGACAATAACTACAACTTGAGATATGAATAAAACAAATAAGCATGTCAATGCTAGAAAACTGACAGCAAGGCGACCAAAGATGCATACTTCACCAAATCAACATGTTTCACAAAGATTCAAGCATTTCAAGCAACCAATGAAATTTTTTACACATTAAACACTTTAAAAATAGTAGTATAGTCAACACATAGCAAGCAAATGGATAGCTTTCTTTACTTCCAAAGAGTTGGCCAAGTAGGGCTGTTGAGAAGAAAATGCAAGGTGGATGGTTCTTCTTGAACTTTGGCTTGAACAAGCATCAACAAAAACATTAATGAACCATCCAAGACATCAAAACAATCTTAGGTCAGCTTTATGTTCAAAGAAGCAAGGAAAATAATATCTCTATAAGAGCCTTAGAAGAAAATGGAATGAAGAAAGAAGGATAAAGAGGCTGTGAAGAACTTACCAAGACTTTAAGCCTTAGAACCCTTCTAACTTCACACACACTTTTGGCACTTAGAAAAATTTTGAATGAGAGCGAAAGAGGAAGCCTAATGCTCCACGACCAAGGCTTATAAACTAGGATAAAATGCGCTTTTAATTTTTCATACTTGGATCCATTAAGGAGGGTGATTTGGTACAAGGCAAAATCAACTCCTTAACCATTAAGGATTTGAAAAGAAAAAAACAACATAACTTTGAGAGCCAGATGGAACAAGGAGACAAGATACAAAGTGATTTTGTAGTCATAGTTAAGTGTACATTGTGTAGATTAATTGTCAAATCAAAGGTACTTTAGGTGTACTTCTAGTTAGGTAATTTGGTCAGATTAGAACTAGGTTAGTTTGGTTAGAAAACCTAATTAGTCTCTTTGGCTTAAATGGCTTGGGCGTGTATTTTAAGGAGGAGAAGGGAAAATTTTTAAATTCCAACACTAACAGAGAAAACACAACTAAAATCAAGGAGTTATTGGATAAGACTTAGGTTTTTCAGTCTTCAAAACCAATTAAGATAATTTAATTAGAATTAGAATTTTAATGAGTTTATGACTCACTAAAATATCTCAAGGTATTATTGAATTGTCTATGTAATTGTCAGGCAATTAGTTCTCTTTATCCAACAGATTTCTCGATAATCGGTCCTAGGCAGTAATAGAATAAACCCCTATGTTTTAAATCTTTCAATAAGGAAATCTATCAAACCAAGAAAAATCTAATCATAATCAATCTTAAAATTAATTAAGATTAAATTGATTTCATACAACTTATCAACTTCCATAAATAAATCTTTACTCAGCTTGTATCAACATAGTCTAGAGTTTTGCAGGAATCTCTGTAGAAACTCAAACAAGAATAAACATGCGTTTTAATTATTTATTTTTCACTGGAAATTAACTTTAGTTCCTCTTCTCAATTTTTCAATCACTTATTTTGGATCAACATGCTATAGATCTTACACTATTAGCCTTCACAAAGTATTTTTGCACTGTTGAAATTCGAATAAACTCAATTTCTGTAGAAAACTCCATAAAAATTTATATAACAAGCAACCACTTATTCTTTTAATTATTTACTTAAACTGAATTTAAATTTAATTATCTCTTTTCAAATTGTCCAACCATTTATTCATAGATTATAAAAGACAAGGTCTTACACCCACTATTACCACCATGGTCACTACTCATCATCAATTTCCTAGAACTACCCCTTTTCCTTACTCTTGATGGCCACCTTACTTACTAGTGCTCATACCAAGACTCTATAACATCCTCAAATTTTATGCCTATATTTATTTAATATTTATTATTTATTTAATTGTCTTGTAACTTTGATGGGAAATCTAGATAGCATATTTGGAAATTCTAAGAGATATAATTCAACTCAAAATAAAAAATAATATATAGATTCAATAATAATAATATAATAATAATAATAATAATAATAATAATAATAATTGCTTTAACTCAAAGAGGGTTAAATAATTAACATAGACACTTTAAAATTTCAGAAAATTATATTTTTGGTTAGAATAATATTAAAAATGTGTATGAGATATAAAACTATTTTTTGTAATTCTCTAGGTCAAACTTAACTTAATTGTGATAAATAAATTAAATTAGAAAGAGTAAAATTATGAAATATATTCCAAATAATTTAAAAATTCAATAAGGTGATATTTAAAATTTAGAAATATATTTAGAATATTATTTTATATTTTTAGAAATTTTTTGGAAATTTTAAGGATTTCTCTAATATAGACTTAAGTGGTAACAGTAAAAACCTAAACCTTTAGTGTTTCCACATCTGTCCTAAAACAATAAAGGGCTTGGAATGTGATCGCAACTATGTTAAAATTGGTATAGGATTGGTTAAAATAACAACCCTCATCACCTTTATATGTTAATCATAAATTCACCTTACTTGTGATTACAAAGTAAATGAATCATAATCATGAATATGCTTAGACAAACAAAAGAATAGATTGACACAACAACAAAGCATCCATCAAAAGTCTTAGACACTTCTCAACTTGGCACCCCTCCTTCATTTATGGACCAAGCTAGGGAGCTCTTATTATGGTCCACACATTTAAGCCTAATATAGCAAAGCCCAACTTAGAATGCCCCCACATATCCAATTGTGTTGAAAAGCCATCTAAGGCCCAAAAAAACAACTCGACCTACATCATATGATATTCCTTACACCCTCAAGCAGATGATCTAGTTACCTTGCCTATGTTATAACACCCACTATATTAAAGAATTATTTATTTAAATTAATTATTAATTAATTAGGTTAATTAAAAAGATTAAGTGAAAATGTCAACTAGATTAAAACTTTTCCTGTATTTATTTTTCACAAACGTTTAAAGAATCATAAAAGCATTATATGAAGAACCATGATCATAAAATAAGCATCACTGCGTTATGTATATATATATATATACACAAATACAATCATACAGAAAATATATACAAAAGAAATACATTAAATAGTCAACCTAGCTACTTGCTCGTGTATAAACAACAAAAATTGGCCTATGTTAGGGCAGCATATATCTACACTAGACCTCTCCCAAAACCTATAAGGTCTACAAAAGTCACCAATAGCAGTAGTCCTCACTATGAGTCCTTTGAGTCCATCATCTTTGAGTCCTCTAACAAATCCATTTGATGCGGTAGTCGGTAAGGTCAATTGCTCCATCGGGAGTCAAAAGCCAAGAATTGGGGACATAAAGGTGAAGGTAACGTGCCCCTAACACGTAAAGAATCTAGTGGCAGTGTTGTAGTCCAAGTATCCCCAGGGACTATAGGAGATATGGAGATTCTCCATCTTGTGGAATGGCTCCATTTACTCAAACCATGAACACATATAAAAAGAACACACACAAAAATGAGTGAGGTTTCACAAAGCCTTATTCATTGTCTTAATAGGTTTAAAACCTAATCATACAAGAATTAAATAGTCAAACACATAGAAACCTAGGGTCTGACCTAAGTTATCATTACTTAACCACAACGCTTTGCTAGACGTATGGATCCATACCTATCTTTGATGATTCACCTTAACCATTAGGAATCAGTGGAAAGTGATCGAGAGTTCGAATAACTCCTCATAAGGTATAGACATTCATGTTGTAATCATCATCATCGCGAAAAGGGCCGCATGCCCATCATGGGTATACACTCCATCAATCCTGGTGATATTGAACAGGCATTAGGGTTACCAAGTCGATTTACGTGATTTGTTCCTGCTTAAGGGCATTATCCCAGCCATTGAGACATTCATAATTCAATACCTTTACCATCAAGACCTAAACAATGGTCCTTGTCTTTTATCCCGTAGTGTACCAAACTATAACTTTTCATATATAGGCACTCATGCTTCTTAGTATGGTCCTAACTCAATCGAGAGTTTTCTATGACTTGTTATCTAAGTTTCATGACATACTCTCTGGACAATCTAACAGAGTTTTACAATCACTTTCACAGAGATATACTCATCATTCACAATGAGAATGACTTGTAAATAATTACAGGATTTAATGAGCATAATAAAATTTCAACAATTAAAATTCCATGCATATGATTTAAGAAATCATAAATTTGTTTGATTTATCCTTTTCCTTTTCTAATTTTTCAACTTAGATTACTTAAAAAGTAAAGCTTTCCCACCATAATTATAGTTGGTATTATGCAATAATTTTATAAATTTATTTAAGTATTAATATCAAGAAGAATTATTTTTTAATGTGGAAAATCAGACTATACTATAACCACAGAGCATATTAAGAAATTTTCTCTCTTATTTCTTTTTAAATTAGGATACTATAATTTGATACAAAATATAAATTGTTCATTGTTCCCTTTTTGGTGACTAAAACCATATATATATATATAGGGGTTTGCTAACATACACCCACTTGTTTTTCAGTTAGAGTATGTTAGCAAGCTACATCATTGGTATATTTTAAGATACATTGTAGTTATAACTTGCTAACGCACTCTAACTGAAAAACAAATGGGTGTACGTTAGCAAACCCCATATATATATATTATCTCAATACCTTAGAAAATTTTATCTTTCTAATTTCATTAAAAACGGTATACTGATTTTAATTAATCTTTTTTTAAACCCAATACTAATACTTATGTTTATAAATATATGTGTATGAATAAAAAATTGTCCGAATATCTTAATACTGAACATAACTTAACAGTTTTGATTTTATACATATATACTAATTTATTTGAGTAGGGCCATGAGTCCTTTCTTAATAACAAACATGATTTTAAAACTTTATCTTTTATTTTCTTTTATAAAAATAAATTTAATAATAATAATAATAATAATAATAAGTGAAAATTTCTTCATCTTCCTCTTGAAGATGAAAGGGCCGAAAGCCCAACAATAATAGATCCTCAATTATATTGATTGCATATTAACCCATTAACCAATTTAGAATATAATTATTATTTAATTAATAACAACAGAATTTTAAAATTAAGCTTGACAATAATTAGCATTATAAATTCACATAATAAAATTTAAAGTAACAAGGGATAGTAATAAAATAAATAGCATGACATAACAATACATAATGAAATAATAAAGAAATTAAGCAAATTCAAGTATAAATAGCAACTAGAAATGTAAAATCAAACTTAAATAAAAATTAACATTATAAATTGACATAATAAAATTTAAATCAACATAATAAAATAAATAGCAAGACAATAGAAATAAATGACAAGTAAATAAAGGATTAAACGTGGAATCAATTCAAAATAAAAAGTATTAGGAGATAATATCCAACAATAAAACCCATTAAGACATAAAAATAAGGCTAAACCCCACTTTCCCCCTTTACCTTAAGTAGAAGCTTTGGAGAAGAGGTGGTGGAGTTGGTGAAGTGGAAAATGAGGCTTTAGAATCTAAACTAACTTATTTTTGGTTAAGTAAGATATTTAAGTGGTGATTTAAGTGAGAAAAAAATTTGCAAGGGGTTTTATGGTGGAGGAGAGTCTTGGCATATTCCGGCAGAGTAGGGGGAGAATTTTGTAGGAAAATGGTGTAATGGTAGTGATTGATGGGGTCCTTATTCATAGGCTAAAACTAAGTTAGTTTTGATTTTATTTTGTGTATTTTTAATTATTAAAATATTATTTTAGAAGCTTCCTCCTCACGTGTTAAAAACTGGCGTAAAAACCAAGCTCTTAGCAGTAAAAAAAAATTATTTTATATAATTATTAGGTGGTAAAATAATTTTTTAATAATTAATTGTAGGAAAATTGGATTGGGTTTTTTGTGAGGGTTTGGGCCAAACCAACTATAGCAGGTCCAAGGGCGTATTTTTGTGGGTCTCCAAATTTTTTTTAGAAATTTTCCATTTATATATTAACTATAGTAATTATTTTACTTAAAAAGCTAATTAATTAACTAATAAATCAAGTTTTTGCTAAATAAATACCATTTTCGAGGATTTTTTTTAGCATTTTTACGTCCAAATAAAATTTCTATAATCAAAATATACCTAGTATAAGTTTTCAAAATATTTTGAGGTCAAAAAATCTTTAGTTAGCTCCTATAGTCAATTAGGAACATTTTGATCTTTTTACAAAAATTGTCTCAATAAATTCTTAAAAAAATTCAAAATTATTATTAATTATTCTAAGCATATGAGTGGCTTAAAAATGAATTTTAAACACTCCTAACTATTTTTTAATCAATTTATCCTATTATTTAATTTTCTAGGGACAAAATGGTCATTTTAATATTTTTTGGGCTTCGGTCCGAAAAGATTATTAAAATCTAAACTAAATAGTAGTTACTAATATGAATGTAACCGTGGGAATTAGATTTCTTATATTTTTATCCAGTTCTTTAGAAATAATTACAAAATAAATAGAAAAACCATTCAAATAAGCAAAAGTAAGAGTGTTACACATGTCATTCATACCAAAAGGTTATAAAATATTTAGTGGCTAAGGAGCTCATGCCACGTTAGATTTACCATGCGAATGCACTCTCATACCAAGATTATGACTCATCCACACTTGATCCTTATAAAATGGACACTCTCTGAATCACTAGGTAGACTTTTTTTCATATATTGTTACTCTTCTAGTTCACTAACTTTGGGATTAGAGTATCTTTACAAGAACCCCTATTGTTGCTTGCTTGTCAGACCAGCACTTACACCATCTTTATTACCATAAATAATCTAATCATGTGGGTCTTTAAGTATAAAAGGCTTGATTAGATCAAGGGCCATGATGTAGCATTATTAACACTTTCTCATTTCAACCAACACCCCTTCCCCCCCACCAAGCCTATCTCTATTAGCAACCATGATGTAATTGTTCCTAAAATTAAATGTTCATTAGTAGTCATGCTATCAAAATCAACTTATAATTCAACTTATAAAAAGATAAAGTTAGTCCAAAGTATCTTTAATTTAGATCCTATTCCAAAAGTCTATTTAATCAAAGAATTAAGTGAAACCATCTTTAAGAAGACCATTGTTAAGAAGGAAATTTATATATTGTTGCTATGAAGGAAGAAACAATAAACATATATACATACTAGACATGATACACACACTTAACATGATTAATGTCTAAAATATAAGACATTGGGACACCCCATATGTGTGTGTGTGTGTGTGATATAAGCCTTGTAAAAAAAGTTATTAAGAGCCATTATTTTATAATACAACCACTTTATTTCTTCATAAAATAATTTCAAAATAAGAAAATGCATCATATCTTTTTAAAAAAGATATGTTCACCTTCTAAAAACAACTCGCTATGCTACACTTTCTTTTCTATGATAACAAAGCCTAAAATAAAGAATAGTAAGAGTCATTGTTTTTTTTAAATTTATATAATATATTTTAAATTGACTTTTTTCCCTAAGTTGAACATGCATGAGGTTTCACATTAAATATCACCCCATGTATCATCTCTACTTTTTATTTGATGACCCTATGGTATGATGATGTCATGTTGAAGAATTGTCTGAAACTATCTAACAAGAAAAACAATGCATTTCAGTTTTATTTTCCATCCAAAAAAATTATTTCAAAAGTGTTTTTATGAAAAATATCGATTCGATTTTCTAACATACAAAAGGACATAAGCAATTTTCAGAAACAACTTTTATGATTCAATCTTCTTTTTTTTTTTTTGCGATTTTAAAGTAATTACTCTTGTGCCTCTTGGTATTTAAGTGAAACTTAGCATTTGGAAAAATCTCTACCACTTTCAAAAACTCCTTATCTTTCTTAAAGTTCTCTTTTTCTCTTAGCACCATATCCCCCTCAAGCTTTCAACCTGCCAACAACAGTGAAGAAGAGCAATATATAGAGAAATGAATACAATCTCAATGATTTCCTTCCAAGTAAAAAGGGCTTAAATATTGTAGATGATGATGAAGGTTTGGTAAAAACGTAAACATTTAGAAAAAATATAAACCTTTAACTACGACAAATGCAACAAATCATGTCAAGTAATAAAGTGATAAGTGAGTTATCATTCCATGAGGAATTTCACAAGTACCAACTGATGCAAATTTGAATTATTTGAGCAATCAAATAATTTAGAATGATTTGATAGACAATAAAGTGAAAATATAAAGAATGTAATGATCTAAAGATGTTTGAGACATGAATCCCTTTCCTTCTCACCTTATGCAGTTAAACCTAATATAATATAATTTAATTCCTGCAATTGTAGGTTGAATATAAGAAAATAGATTAAGCCTAATTCCTTGAGTCAAAATCTTTTACCTAAATCAATGTCCCAAATCCCGTAGGTAATATCTAATTTAATTAAGAACTCATAGATCCGATGTTTTATTCCTAGATAGCACCTAAATCTATGACAATATGAGTTCTAGCCTACACCTAAATTTTCAATTATTGTGCAAACCAAAGATTGATTTTTATAGTAAAGAAACTAAAGAAACTCAAAAAGTAAGAGAGAGATATAGCACAAATTGTAAGAATCAAACCATATTAGATGAAAAAAAATCCAAACTACATAGAGATCCAAGTTAGTTTCATCAGCCCTAACCTAGAGGGTTTTAGTTACACATGGAAAACACCAAAGAAAACAAGAAAAAGAAGGGGTAGAAGTCATTTGACTTCTAGATCCAAATCTCTTTGAGTCTATAGTGCATGCCCTCCATAATTCTCCAAAAAATCCTTCTCTTTTTTTCATTAGTTGTGTTAAAAGGCATAAATAGGATCTAATTTCACATCACCCAGCGCTTAACGTTGCTATTTTAGCGTTGGGCACTAAAAGATAATAGCTTCCTATCTACTTAGCATCTAATGCTCTTGGTCACCATTATAAAAATCGAACCGGACCTGTTTAATTGGAAACTGGAACAGTGGCTGGTCCAGGTAAAAATTTGGATCGTTTGTGCAGTTGACTCAGTAAGAACCGTTCAACTTGTCTTTGAACCGGTAAAACTCGATGTTAACTTGGTGACTTGTTCAACTGGTTATGTAGAGTTTGGTCACTTCAATGTTAATTCTAAACAACTAATACACACTGTTCAATGTACTAATCTGACTTTTCAGCAAGACAGCAGCATTTTGCACTACTCGATGGTATGAATTCAGAGCTCAACATCCATTTTGTCTCACATGATACTCTTTATGCAATACGTAGTCTCACTCTCTCACACGAAATTAGGAATAATATACAGAAAAAATACAAAAAATGCCACAAAAAGATTCGAACTTGAACCACATGTTAAAGAAGTGTATCTTACCACTGAATCAAGATTACATTTCATTATATATAACACAAATATATTGTATATATCATATATTATTTATGTTACTCTAAATTATACCAATTCATGCAGTTCAATTAGTGACTTATCGGTTCCACAATTAACCTAGTACCATTACTGAGTCAATAACCGGTCCAATTTTTATAACACTGTGCTTGAGGAAATGCCTAATGCTCACTTTAACACTTAGCAACCAGTGTTGTAGACATGGTGCCCAACACATTTTCAAGAATTTATTGCAAAATAAATATATAAAATTACTAAAAATTGTCGTTAATTAGCTTATAAAAAAGTAAAATGTTAAAAATATGCAACAATGTGCTCAAATGTATGCATAAGAAGCTAAATTCTATAAAGTAATGGCCTGAAACATATTATAAATCTACATTAATTGTAGATTTATTATATGACATTAGGATAGCTGGATGGAAAGGTTTCATTGATTTTTTACTATTATTGCTACCCAAACCTTTACGATAACTTTTAGGTAAATGGTAGAGTTGTTGGAGAAATGCTCATGAGATGTATGTTGGATGACACCCTATTAATCATATCTCTTAATAATCTACCTAAGCCCACCGGGTGTGCAGATGATGGCTTGGCACATACAAATGAATACTACAAGGAATAAGTTTTTTAGTGATAGCAAAAAAATAAATTAACAAGACAAAAAAAATGTAGGTATAGCCCTTTAAACTTATTTCTAGAAACATTTGTTTCATTATCTATAATTTGTCACTATAGATTTTAGAGACAGTATTTAATGTTGTCGAAAAAGTAGTTTAACATTATGAATTTGGTATACTATCTTTCATTAGTATAGGTTTTAGTGACAAATAACAATTTTCTATTCCCATCATTATGACAATGTCACTATAGATTTTAGTGACGACAGATTGAGATTGTTAAAATATGTTGAGATACTATCCTAATATTATCTTGATTCTATTTTCATGTTTTCTTGTTTCCCTATTTTATTTACTATAGAAAAAATGTCATCTTCAAACAGATTTTTATACAAATTTCAAACAATTTTTGGACAATTTTCCTATGGATTTTAAACAAAAAATGAATTTTGGACAAATTTCAAACAAAATATTTTCCGTCCAAAAAAGCCTCATTGCAAATTAAATATTTATTTCCAAATTCCATCCAAAATTTTTTAAAATAGATTTAAGACGAAAATTTCAAACACAAAGATTTACGATATTATTTAGATGAATTTCCCACAGAATAAACAAACTAATTTGTCTTGTTATTTGCATATGAATTTGGGACAAAATAGATTTTAGATGAATTCTTCTTATTATCCTTGAACTTCATTGAATACCTTGAGCGATAACGTATATATATCTTTTTTTGTATCTTTCATTAACCCTTAGAGAAGGAAGTTTGAAGAGGTTTGTATTAAAAGAATGATTGAAAATTTCAGTTTGAAGAGACTTTTGCAACAACTCTTGAAAAGTGGGGAATTTGTTTGTGTAATTGATTGATTGAATTAATAAAAATCTTGACTATGATCACAAATTGGATGTAACCCTTAATATTTCTGGGTCAACTAATATAAACTCCTTTTTTTAACACGTATTTATCTTAATTAATTGAGATTAAGTTGTAAACATTTTTCAAACTATTTATCAGAAAATTTCTTTATTAAGTGACACATGATAGAATTGTCTAGATTTTTCTCGTATGATTGATTACCCTATACTTGAGTTTGAATTCATTCTATTTCTTATCTTATCTTATTATTTCGTTTGATCATTTAGTTTTGTAAAACATTGTCATTTGTGAAAACGATTTAAAAATACAATTCAATCCTTCTATTCTTATGTTATTTGTTATCGTAAAAATTAAAATCATGTCCTAGACCAATTCATCAATGTATTTATTAATGATTGATCTTTTAATAATATATAAATTAAAATGATTTTCAATATTAAAACTTGACATTAAATTATTTGGTAGAACCCTTTTAATGTGAAACAAATTACATTAAAAGGCTACTTTAATTTCAAAAATTGTCATTTTTGTATTTATAAAAAAATATTCTTAAATAATTGACAAGTAAAAACTAATCAGTTAAAATCATAAAGATCACTAAATAAATTTTACTTCTCTCAATGAAATTCTTTTTCATACATATACAAAAATTTACATTGAAGTATCATATTATAGATTTATTATTGCTGTAAACTACTGGTACTTGTATTTAAGGAAACAAATCTATATTTACTTTTATTTTTAAGTATTTGACGTTGATGGTTGGCTAGGGGTCGCGGTTGTGTAATAACGTGTGATTATTCTCTATATCATGTTCACCAGTGAGGGAAGTTTCTCTTTAATAGGAAATGTCTCTGACCGCGCACGGTACGATGGGACCACATAACCAACCAGATCATCAGTATGAAGGGACAAAAGAAACGAACACATAACAAACGCGCAAATCATTAACTCAAAGCAGCCACTTCGTAGTCATGAAGAGTTGCGCAAATATCCAATCAAAGAAGAAATCAAAGAGTCGCAGATTCGTGGAAACAGTGGACATTAGTTCCACCACCACCGTTAGAAGACGAGTTTATATTGTTTACTTCTTATCAATTATTGGTTTGTTAATAAAAAACGAGTAATTCATATAAGCATCAATTAATTTAACTACTATTTTAATTCAATGTATGGATAGGTTTTTTATATTTTATTAATTTTTTAAAAAAACCAAAAAAGTATAAAAAATGATATATTTTAAAATTTAAACAAAAACATTCAAAAAAATAAAGAAAAATTTTAATTTATTAATTATTTTCCTAATAAAAAAATAAAAAATTATGTGAATAATATTAGATAAGAAAAAATTCAAACTTTTATAGTGCAAAGATTTTTTTTTTATTTTTTTGTGCAATAAATAGCAATGAAGTTTGAACCTAAAACCTAATGCAAATTACCCAAATTTCCACTATTATGTTGAACTTAATGAGTTAAGAACTTTTTATTACTTTAATATATTTAAATAAATAAAAAATAACATAGATAACATTAAATAAGGATAAATTAAAATTTTTGTGTTTATAAGAAACTTTCCAATTTATTAATACTTTTTATTATCATTTTTATAATTTAAATTTTTTATAATTTAAAATTAAATTAAAATGAAAAAATTCATGTGGAAATAATGAGAGTGAGAGAAAAATTTTCTAGTTTTATAATTGTGAGTAAAAGTCACACTAAAAGAAATAGAGAAAATATAGATAATGAATTAATTGAAAGAGTAAGTAAAAAAAAAAAATGAAAGTCTCATTCTCCAAGTTGTATACTCTAATTTATATAGTAGAGAGAATAAATTTTTAAATTAGTTTTGTCTCTCACTTTTACAATTACCATTTTATTTATACCTTTAAATTTATATCACCAATCAATTTGGTCCGTAACATTATACAGTTAATTAACTTAGTTCTTAAATTTGACGATTATTATTAATTGGATCCACAGATTTGATAATCATAAATCAAACTAGTCTTACTGTTATAGACTAAATTAATTGATGCATAACAAAGTTAGATACTAAAATGATTGTATATACCAAAGTGAAAAACCAAAATGACTAATGATTATCAAAATCAAGAATTAAATTAATAGATCCTTATTATTAGGAATTAAAATAATTAATAATTGCTAATTCTAAGGACAATTTTTATTTTTTTTTTATAATTTTAGAGACTAAATATTGATTTATTAGTGACTCTCATCTTTGATATATATAATCTAAATCTTGACAGCATAACGTTTTAATTGGGGCTTTGTGTGGAATTTACTATATGATTAACTAAGCTGTGTTTGATTAAATAATTAAATTAAATATTTGTTTAATAAGCAATATTATATAAGAATTTAATTATAATTTCGAAATAAGTTTAAAAGAGTTTAGTTTAATAAGTTTTTTTTATAAAATTTATAAAAATGTTATAATTAAGTTACATGTATAGATTTAAATAAGTTATTATAGCCTTTATTTGATTTAATATTAATTATTGTAGTTTCTAATAAGAAACACACATTTTAATATTAACATGTGTTTCAAATTAATTAAAGCACAAATGTCAATTACATTCAATGATTCAAAATCAATTCTAAGGTCAAACTCTAAATTAAATGGGTTTTTGCTTCATTATTCATTAGGAGTGTTTATCGGATTGGATTTATTCGATGAACCTGATAATCCAAACCAAACCAATTAACTTAGTTCAGATTGATTCGATTATTGATTCTTTTCACTTCAAATCTGAATCAAACTAATCATAATTGGTTCGGTTATCGGATTTAACTTTTTTCAACCCGAACCAATCCAATCAATTATGTTTTAATTTTTAAAATAATATATTTTAAACTTAGAACTTAAATTTTGTTTCAACTTTTGTATTTTCTTTCTTTTTCATGTATTTAAATTTTCTTATGATCTTATCTAATGTTATAAAATATTTTAATTTGATCATGTTTATTATGCAAATTTTTTATTATATTTTAGGTAAAAAAAATTAATGATATATGTAGAGTAATAATTATATAAAAATTAAATATTTTTGATAAAATAAATAATTAGTTATTAAAAAACAAGGAATATTTTTTCCTTGCCTTAGTATAAAATTAAATAATTACATAAAATAGACAATAAATGAAAATAAAAACTTTAAAAATATAATAATTTTTTTTTATCATAACCCGATGACCTGAACCAAACCAACCTAATTATAATCGGTTTGGTTCGGTTTGGATTGGCCGAAAAAAAATTAAAAACCTGAACAAACTGATCCAATCAAATACTATTGGTTTGGATTTAATTTTGACCTAAATCCGAACCAATCCAACCCGTGACACCCCTATTATCCAGCTAAAAGAAATCCTAAAAATATCTTTTCATTTCTGTGCACATAGAATCATATGTATTAGTATTATTATATAATCCGGTAGCCTAGACACAGAGTTGCTTAAAAAGTTAATTAATTATAGAAAATTTTATAATATACTTTTCTTCAAATTTAACCCATCTTCTTTCTAATTGGTTTCTTTTATACTTCTTGAATTAACTATTTCACATTCATTTTCTTTTCCTTATCAAACACGATCGCATTGTCTTAGCATCTAAGATAAGGGTAAGATATATACATTCAAAGGATCTCAAGAGAAAAATATAAACAACGATCAATTTGTGTAATTATTTATACATAAAGAGTAAATGACTATGCAAGGTGATTGTATAATTTTTAAACACAATTCAGTTTTGATAAACTTTACGCATTATTAAAGTTATATAAAAAGTGGCACCGATTGATTTTAAACTCGAATCCCACTTTTACTTGTGCCGTTCTTACCAATGTTTTTGACTTCTTCATAAAATACGATTCCAATGATGATACGTGATAAATAAAAAAATATAACCAGAAAGTGATGCATGGCTATACATAAACTACACAGCCTCCCTTACCTTGAATTCAATTCATGAGTCGAAATTAGAAAGGGTTTCAAACTCTAAAGGACAAGCTGTGGCATATCCTGGACCATTGAAAATGGCACTTTTGGTTGCATGTACTTTCAATCATTCCCACCCCTTTCCGTCCTTCATTATAAATAATTGTTGCACTTTGTTTCCGACAGCAAACACAACACTACTACTACAACTATAATACGGCTGCAAAGATAGCACACTTACCAAGTAGTACAGAACTAAAACCACAGCACTTCCATTTTTCTCTTATCTCCTCTTCTCTTCTATAACTATGGCTCATCTCAGCCACAAGACCTTGGTTTCTCTTCCTAGAACGATGTCTGAACATGAAGCTGAGGAAGGCCAAGCCAATAGTCTTGGTTCCCTTCCTTCTTGGCCTCATCGTTTGGAGAATGTTTTCCCCGTTTATGCCATGGGAAATTCCAATCCTGTCTTGGATTCTTCACTTCACAATTCGGATTGTCTTGATCCTATTTGGGATGCTGTCAGAGAAGAAGCCAAGTTAGAGGTACCCATAAAAGTTTTTTTTTTTGGTTCTTTGTTTTTTTATGCATTATGTTCCCCTGCCTTCTTCCTAGGTTGCATTAGAAAAAAGTGGGACTAGTATAAATGAGAATGTTAAGATGAATGTGTAGACACACAAAAAAGGACAAGATATGAAATAATTGTATATTAGAAGATATTGGTGTGACACCGATTAAGAAAAAGATGATAGAAAATCAGTTAAGTGGTTTGGACTCGTACAAAGAAGGACAATGAAAAAAGAGAGTAGATTGCATAGTTTTTAGTCCTGCGAAGAGGAGAGAGAGATCAAGATGAACATTGGAGGAAGTTGTTAAGATGGATCTCATGGTAAATAATATCTCTAAAGATTTATTCTTTAACCAAACTTAATGGCGTCATCGGGTGATTCATGTAACCAATGTCATCTAATGGGATAAGGCTTTTGTTGTTGTTTTTTGGATGCTGAGAATTGGTGTGGATAATTGAGAAGTTCATGGATGGTTTGTTCTGTTCTTTTTTCCTGTGTGAGTGTAAACTGTATTTAATTATATGATGAAATATGCAGTTAGATGCTTGATGAGTGTTGGAGAACATTTACACGTTTTAGATGCATCATGATACACCATTGTTTGTGTGCAGGCAGAAAAGGAGCCAATTTTAAGTAGCTTCTTCTATGCCACTATTCTGTCTCATGATTGCTTGGAGCAAGCATTGGCTTTTGCTCTTGCCAACCGTCTCCAAAAGCCTACTCTTTTGGCAACTCATCTGATGGATATATTTTGTAATGTGATGAAGCATGATAAAGGTATCCAGCAATCGATTCGCTTGGATATCCAGGTAAATTAATGTTTTTTTTTATATATAGCGATAGGACATGATGTTCATCTTGTATAAGTTTGAAATTCGGATTGTATAATGATCTAATTTGATTCATTTTGGTACTATTTTCTGACCAGGCATTTGAAGATCGGGATCCTGCTTGTTTGTCATATTGCTCAGCACTTTTATATATGAAGGTGAATCATTTTGTTTTTCATCAAGTTTCAAGTAGTATGCACTTGACATGCTTTATTATGTTTTTTAAATTCTATAGTATAAATATTAGGTAAAGGAATTCGATTGACATCTCAATCTACTAGAAAATGGAGGTTAGGAATAGAAACATTTTGATGATGCTACAATTTTTTATCATTAGCAAGACATAAGTTTATGCAAAGGAGTGTCACTCTTTTTACATCCTAAGTACTATGCTTGGATGAGGGTGCTGTCAGTTAATGTCCCTGCATCAACTAATGGTACTAACTTGTTCATTATGCTGAAGCATTTGATTGAATAGCATGGTGCTTTTATGGAGCATTCAGCACATTTTCTTCTATAATTTGTACCTTCCCCAACATTTCCCTTTGGTTCATTGGATTTATTCTCTGACAGGGTTACCAGTCTTTGCAAGTACATCGAGTAGCCCACGCTTTGTGGGGCCAGGGACGCAAAGTTTTGGCCTTAGCTTTGCAAAGTCGAGTTAGTGAGGTAATGTCGTACTTGGTCAAAAATGGAGAAATACTACGTAAATGTATTTAATATTTCTGTTGCTGATGATCCAAAACTCTTTATTTTCTCTACTGCAGGTTTTTGGAGTTGATATACATCCCGGTATGTTAGGTTGCTGTTTGCATGCAAATATAGAAATACTTTAGTAGGAATGATTTGACAATTTTAACATTTAAAGGGGCAATGTTCTTGGGAATTGCTAGGAAAACAATTGCAATATATTGTGGCAGAAAGAGTCACGTTGTGATTGCCAACTAATTTTTCTGTATACAGGGCTTATATCTGTTAATACACTTGGAAGAATGTAAATAATAATTTCCTTAATAGGACCGTAGTTTCGTCTTTAAGGTTTCCATCTCTCTTATATTCAAGATATTGAAAGCATTGTGGTTACTTCTATCATTAAAATTTATATTTTTATGGTTTGTTATATAGCTGCGAAAATTGGAGATGGAATTTTAGTAGATCATGGGACAGGTGTTGTTATTGGTGAAACTGCTATTGTTGGAAACAGAGTTTCATTGATGCAAGTGAGTGATGTTTTTCATTCATGTTTTCTATGATTATTTTTGGCTAGTTCTTTTCTCAATTACAATTCAATTACAAATTCAATTTTTGGTGTCCTCTGCTGTAAAGCATGTATGAATATAATTATAACAATTTTTGAAAGGTAATTAATCTGTTATCTGATATAACATTTTAGACTCCTCTGTTAATCTTTTCCTTTTTATATTGTATTATAAGAGACATCCTTTTAAGAAATTCGTTTGTCTGAATTCCTATTGGAATAAACTCTATTTGATAGATTACAATGTCATTAGTTCTCTAAATATATTTTATTAAATTAGTTTTTCAAAGATGTAAAATGCCCATTAATCCTCTAAAAATTTTATTACAAAATCTTTGAAGGATGATTATGGGATAATGGGACGTTTTAAAGTATTTTTGTAACCATTTCGGTCACCAATTTTCAAAATTGAAAATCTCCTTATTATATAACTTTTTTGGATTGAGGACTAAATATATTAGTTAAGATAAGAAATTATTGTATAGGACCACCATGTGTATATGGCCCTGACCAATCTCCAGGTAACACAAAGCGGAGTTTTTTAATTTAATAAAACTTAGTTATGTGTCACGTGAAGATGGGTCAGAACTATGGACATGGAGTGATCTCAAACCATATAATAATTTCTCATACTTATTGTGCTAATTCAACGATATATTTGATTTCACAGGGTGTAACTTTGGGTGGCACAGGAAAGGAAACAGGTGATCGCCATCCCAAAGTTGCTGAAGGTGTGCTAATTGGAGCTAGTGCAACTATACTTGGGAATATAAGAATTGGTGAATGTGTGATGATAGCTGCTGGCTCCCTTGTGTTACAAGAGGTCCCTCCTCACAGGTACGTAAGTGTAGATGAACTTTTAACAATGTTTAGTACAATAGTACTTGCAACTTCTACCAAGATATGTTTTGTAATAAAGGGGATGTTTCTTCTGTTGAAGCATTGTGGCTGGTGTACCAGCAAAGGTTATTGGAAGAGTACATGAGCATTATCCATCTTTAACCATACATCAAGGTAAGCAACCATTGAAGCATGCCTTGCCATTGAGCATTCCTTTCTTCTTTCTTTCGTTATCAAGTGGGTTAAAATTAAGATTTTTGACGAATCTCTCCAAAGATACTATTTGAGAGAAATTTTATTGAAGGTATTAACACTTCGAAATGAATGGACAGATGAGAATAAGCATCTCTCGGAGGAGTTTTTTTACAGCAAAGATGAAACCACAGAAAATGACTACATAATGTGAAAAAAATAGAGACAATTGAAGATAAGTGCAAATGGCGATTTATATTGTTTGAGCCATTAGGTGTCACCTGCGTCGAATCCAGGATTGATGTACTTGAGATTTTGCACCGAAAATTTCAAGTTTCAATAAGTGCTTGTTACATTTACAATTTTGGAGCACAACTCGCACTCATGGGAAGTCTCATCCTTAGTATATGAGTCTCTCAACAGGGGATTTCTCAACCTTTGCATTGTTGAAGGATACATCAATAAATTTCAACGAAGAAAGTGTTTGAACTTTGAAGTTTGAACGCTCTCAAACTCAAATATTAGAAGTTTGGAGTCCAATAAGTAGGAATAAGTAGGCTCACTTAAGCATAAAACCATAGAATATTTAATAGAATGATCGAATGATGAAGCTCAAAAGAAATTGTGTACATATTTCATCAGTTGCAACAAATCTCCCAAGTATTTGTATTAAATGCTAAAACTAGAGAATAATTGATATAATGATTCAGATGTATTAAATGCAAAAACGTGAGTTTGAGCGCACAAATAATTTTTTTTAAGATAATTGATTATATACTGTTGTTCCCAAATTATTTGTCATTTTGCTGAGGTCTTCCCAAATTCTCTGTTAATACAAGAACAAAATAATATTATTTTAAACAATAATCGATTATTTGAAATTACTTTTGTTCATGTTTGTGTAGGAATGTAGGATAGAAAAACTCTATTCCATGGAAGTGAAAAAAAAAAAAAACTTTGAGCGTGTTTTGTATTTAAAATCACTTTTCATTTTTCATAATTTTGCTTGTCATGAATCATATTTTTTGAAATCATAATTTCTAGGAATGTTACAAAACGTATTTTGATATGTTTAAAAGATTTTTCGAAATATTATGATGAGTATGGTTAAAATTATCCCACTTTTATTAATCTTGGAATCTCATTCCCATTTGTGAAAATCTTTTGCTGGGAAACATAATTAGAAAAATAATTTTGGAAATGTTAAGTTTGTTTGATTGTGTCTTTTTTTTTTTTTAGTTTTAAAAATTTGTTTTATTAAATGATTTTCAAAAACTAATTTTTAGGAGTAAGGAAATGTGATAATGCAAAGAAGAATATGAATGATGAAAAACTGAAAGTAAAAAAATCAAAATAATTTAGAAATGTTCTAGTTTCTTTTATTTTAAAAACTTAAAAAAATATTAGTTTTGAAAATGGTTTTCAAAAATTACTCTTATTAAACATTTTTTTGAATAGAAAATAATTTTTAAAAATAGTAAACAAATAGTTTCTTGAAAATATTTTTAAAATAACTCATATCAAACATGAGAATCTAACATTTTTCAACTTTTGAAAAATGTTGCACTAGTATCCCCAGAAACTGCATTGAAAAATATGTTTTTGTGTGGAAAAATGTGTAACTTCAATTTGTAATATTAATCAAACAAACCCTTTTTTTACATGGAATAATTGATTATTAAAAAAAAGTGTTTAATCTCTTTAAGCTTTAATTCTTTTACGAATAGAATCCTGAAGTCTAATTTCATCCTGATTAATTTTTAAATTTTACCATTTTTGAAATTAGCCACTTCTATTATGTTGAAGTTAAGGATTCATTTGCTTAAGACTTAAACAAGTAATTTTAAGAATGCATAAAAAAATAATTTAACCCTTTTTAGAAATTTTATAAAAAAAAAGGTTATTTTCTGTTTGGTTACAATTATAAGGAACACTTTTGATTTTAAAAGATACTTAAAACTAGAATTTTTTTTAAGAAGTTATTTAAAATAACTTTTCAAAATAAACAGAAATTTGATTTTTCTTCAAATTTATTTGTTTTCCAAAAACTTAGATATTATTTTTTTTCCAAAAATGTTTAAAAGTTTTTTGCAATGTAAAAGTGATTTTTCATAAAAAAAAAAAAACTTGAAACAAAACACTCTCTAATTTACTGATGAAAAATTAATTCTAATTGTTTATTTACCTTAAATCTTAGTCGTTCATTAATTTAATTTATAATTCATCTTTCTAAACATTTAAATACAATAAAATTCCAAATTAAAAAAAAAAAAGCAAAGAAAGAAGGATAAAAGAATCAAAAGAACTCGCACAACAATGTTGGTTCCTTGTTTCCATTGATTTCTTTTTTCTGTAGTTTCATTTTTTCTAAATTTAGGAAAAAAAAATTATACGCTTTAATGTTTAAAAAATGAATTATAGAAGAAATTAATGAATAATAAAGTAAATGAATGATTGGATCACTTCTCTCTCAATATTTTAATCCTAACTTAAAAGAAACTAATGGCTTGTTTGGTAGTCAGAATAGGATAGAATAACTATCATATTCTGTAATCTGTTGTTTGCTGTGTTAGTAAGATATGATAATGCTATCCTACCACTTATTTTATCCTATTGGTCTAGTGTATTTCTTATCCTAAAGAGAAAATTGGGTTAAGAAACAACAAGATAGGATAAGCTCTCTCTCTCTCTCTATGTATATATAACAAAATATATATAATAAATAGTAATATATATTAATTTATATATAATAATAATAATTTTGACATGTAAATTTTAAGTATATTATTAATTAAAATATTAAAATTAAATAATTACTATTCAAATATTTTTTAAATAAAATTATTTGAATAATAATTATAATTTTAAAATCTTATAAATTTTTTTTATAATTTTAAGAAAAGTAACTACATAAATAAAATATAATATTGTATAGTTTAGTTAAAATTGTAATTTTTTTGTAAAAAATAAAAATTAAATTAAAATTTATTTTTAGAAAATTATACGTAATTTTATGAAACAATAATTTTGTTATTTGAACATAATTTATATTTTATCTTATTGTAATTTGGTTTGTTATCTAGTGTGCACCAAACATTAGATAAGATTATAGCTTATTTTGTTTTATCCTATCTTGTTCTTATCCTACTCTCATATTCTATCTTATCTTATCCTATCATCACCACCAAATAAGCCCTAAATACAAAAGAAGTAAAGTCTAAGAATGAATTAACTCTAACATTATAAATTCAACTCCTTACTTTTAAACGAAAACATTTTTAGAAATTATTCTCTTTTTCACCAAGCCATTTGAATTTCTCTACATTGAATCTAATTTATTTATAATTTTTAGTTCTTTATAAATTCTATTACTTAAATTTAATTTAATTTTAAAATTTTGAATTTCAATACACTACATCAAATTAAAAATGTCTTTTTTTAGAAAAAATAGATTTTAAAATTATTCTAATCTTAGTCATTCTCCATTGAAATTCAATTTTTAAATTGAGTTATAACACACCATATCAATAGAAATGGTGTGTCCTAATTCACATAATTTATTTTTCATAATTTCTTTCTCAATTTTAAAAGTCTTATTTCCTTAATTTATTCTTATTCAGTAAAATAGAATCAAACACCTATTATTGTTTTATATTATTCATAAATTTTACTTAAATTTAAAAATACGTGTGCAATGCATGAAAACCTTGCTCAGAGTACCTAATTTCAAAATGAATAAAGTTTACGGAAATTGTGTACGTTTCTCCTTAATTATTTTATTGAATAATTAATCATTAATCAATGAACACAAATAGAAACTAATACGTAATTTTGATCATCTCAGATTATTTGAAAGAGGTAATTGAATATACCAACATATCGTTGGTTTGAATGACTGAACTCGAATATCTTAAGTAAGGTCTTAGATTCAAGTCTTGTGAATAAAAAAAAATAATTAGAAGGAGAGACCCTATTAATAATAATAAAAAAAGGTAATTGAATATTTGACTTCTACAATTTAATCTTAATCAAATTTTCAAGCCAATTTGTTTTTACAATCTTCCAAAACATTGTTTCTGCAATGTATTACTAACATTTCTTTTCATATGTGAATGCACATGTCTCCCTTCACCTTATTCTAAGAAGACAAAGGCTCGTACTTATTTCCAGGGAATTGTAGAAGATTAACTGCCATATTTCTTTCACTAGACGCAGTGGAAATAGAGTCGTTGATGCTTTAGCTAAATTAGCTTTCAATTATATGGATATATGTACAGGATACCCCGTACCAAATAAATTCTCTCATTCTTTCTGATGTAATGGCCTTGGCCTCTTCTACGGACTAAAATTTTCAGTGCCTTTCCTAAAAAAAAAAAAAAAGGCATTTAGATTGTCAAAGAATGTTGATCAACTTGAACGATTACTTTAAGAGTATATTTGGTAGACAGAAAAGAAATAGAAGGAAAGAAAGAAAAGACAAGATAAGATAAATAAATGAAAAATAAAGTAAAAGTTAAAGTTGTTCGGTTAAAGAGAAATAAAAAATAAATAAAAAGGAAGTTAACTTTTCGAGATTAATTTTTATTTTAATCATTATTATTATTAATATTATTTATTTTTATTATTAATATTATTTTTATTTATTTATTATTATTTTAATAATAATAATAATATATTATTATTATTATTATATAAAACAGTACAGTAAAACCGATTTTCATGCAAGTAAATCAATTTACACACCTTGTAAATCAATTCACTTGCAGCTAACAAAAGAGAGCAACTAGTGCAGACAGTTGCATAGTAACTTCCATGCATTTCTTTGCTAAACAACGAAAAAATATTTAAAAGTGAGTCCCACAATTTTTTTAAAAAAATTTCTCACACTTTCACTCTATCAAACAACTCATTTCTTCTCACTTCCACTCTCTTCCTTTCTCTCCCCCTCTTTTTCTTCTCTACCAAACAATTACTTTAAAAAAGTTTTACATGCTCAAACAAAAACTGTCAAATCAACTAAAAACTCTTACTGATTCAGATCAAGATCCTGTGTAATTTTAATATTACTATAAGAAAGATTAAATATGTTTTTGGTCCCTATAAAATATCACTTTTTTAGTTTTGATCCTTATAAAATTATTTTTTTTAAAATGATGCTTGTAATTTTTTTTTATTTTGGTCCTTTTATTTGTTCTAATCTTTTTAATATATCTATTTTTTCATTTTAGTCCAAAAATATTTTGTTTATTTTAAATTAGTCCCTTTGAAAAAAATTTGATAGGGATTAAAAGCAAATTATTTACTTATTATAAGGATAAAAACAAAAAATATATATGTTACAATGACCAAAACAAAATAATAGGGACCAAGAAAAAAAAAAGAATTTTACAAGGACCACTTTAAAAAATATATTTTAATTAGGACCAAAACAAAAAAAAAACAATTTATTATAGAGACCAAAAACATATTTAAGTCCTACAAGAAATATCAAATTCAGAAAATGTTACCTTGTGTCAAAATATTGATGCTAGATATGGTTTAATAAATGTGAACAAATGGGATTAAGATCTACAATTCCTATAGTAAAAATTAACACTTTTGTTTGGTACTGTAGAAATAGGAGGGAGGAGCGTGGAAGAGGAGGGAAAAGAAGGGAGATGTTCGAATTTCTCTCTATTTGGCAAAGTGGAAAGTAGCTGAAATTTAAAAAAAAAAATCGTGGGACCCACAATGTACATCTTCCATGCGAAAGTGAGGTGATTAGCGAAGAAATCGTACATTTTGGTTATCTTTTTTTTCGAAAATAGCCCCTCCTCGTGATAAAGCTCGAGTCGGTTGTAGTTGGTGGTTTGCACATTGAAGAGCTCTGTTGAAGGTTGTCGTACACGAGTCACCTTGCGCGTCTCCTTCTTCCAACAACATTTTCGTTCAGTTGTAACATGTTTTCAGGTTGGTATTTTGAATGCTTCAATTTATTTGATTTTGTTCATGTGTGGTTAATATAAGCTTAGATCTACTTGGGTTTTTTTTTTTTTTAGTACTTCATTGAGATGTGACTTGCAAGTATTCACTTGAAACATTGAAGATGATGATTTCCATAACTAGATTTGTGTGAGAGTTGAACTCGAAAATCGATTTTCTGACATCAAAATCAATTTTGGTGTGTAACATATTGTAGTCACATAGCATGAAAATTGATTTCACCCCTAGCCAAAATTGATTTAGGCTATTAAATATAACATAAAATCGATTTAGTCACCAAAAAATCGATTTTGTTTGTGATGTGGAATGGTAAAATCGATTTTGCCTTATGAAAATCGATTTGAATGGGGTTTTTTAATTGATGAAATTAATTTTCTTTGAATGAAAATCAATTTGAACCTCATTGGAATGCAGGTGTGTATTCGCTGAAAAAAATCAATTAGCTTGCAAACCAAAATCGATTTTAACTTGTCATTTTTCAATCCCCTCATTAAATGTTGATGCTTGTATAAACTGATTTCGTGCTCTTTGGAGATCAATCAAAATCGATTTCCATGACCCCAAATCAATTTAACCGAAAAAAAATATTGAGAAAACATATGTTTAGACACATAAGAGTATAATGATAATAATCCAATTTCGTTTCTTTTCTTTTTTTTCAAACCAAACAACCAACACATTTATTTCTACTCTATTTCTTCTCTGTTTCTCTTCAATCAAATAATTTCAATTTCTACTTTATTTCTCACTTATTTCTCTTATTTTCTTTTTTCACCTCTTTCTTCCGTTTCCCTCCCTTTCTTTGTCTCCTACCAAACAGGGTGTAAAACTACATCATACACCATGTGTGCACAATTACCTCTTTACTTCCTTTATCCATTCATTCATAAGGCGACAGAATAATTTTACTCCAACACAATTTTTTCTACAATAATTTTTTCCTAACAAAGAGAAATAGGAAGAGAAGTCAGAGAAGTATTAAGATGTACAATGTGATATAGAGACAGAAAAAAAAAATTATAAAAAATGTTGGTAAGAATTTGTAGTAAGCATAACATTTCTCAAAACAAGATATTCTTCGCATGTAGTTTCACACATCCACACTTCAATATAGGAGTGTTCATAAACCGATCAAATCCAATGAAAATTAAAAAAACCGATCCAAAAAATTGAAAGCCAAATAAACTGAAAACCAAAAAAATTGAAAATTGAAAAGACTGAAATTTTTTATTGGATTGGATTGAATTTCGGATTTGATTTTGAAAACCAATCCAATCCAATTCAAACCGAACTTATATATACATATATATTTTCACTTGTAATTTTCTAATATCACTCATGTTTATATTTTTATTTCTTATATATTTGTAAAATTATCACATAAATTATACTTATTTATAAAAAATATATTTATTTAAAGATAGTTTTTTAGTAACTATTTGAATAAAGATACATAAACATAATTATTAAGTTGTGTAAATTTATTTTTAATAATATATATTTGAAGAATTATACTACTATTAGTTATATAATGACTCATTAATAAAATATTTGATATTTAATTATTTTTAACACTTTATATATATATTATTATTAACACTTTTTTTTAAAATAATAATAAGATTAAAACCAAAAACCGATCTAATCCAAACCGCATTAAATTAGATCAGATTGGATTGAATTTGAATTTTAAACCAAACTGATTGGATGACAAAATAACAAAACCAAAATAATTAAATCGGATGATTTTTCTCTTTAAAACCGATCCAATCCAATCCGCAAAAATCCTTACTTCAATATGTTTCATCGACATTCGATTTATCGAGAGTACATTTCACCATTAATATCAGCATGGGGCTGAACCCGTACAAGGATTATTAATAAATTCGAACCTAAGCTCCTAGGCATCCCCCAAACACTGTCAAAGTGCAGATGAAAATACTAACTAGTACCCAAATTTGAACAACAAAACTCAACAAAAAAATAAAAAAAAAAACAGAAAGTGACAAACCAAAACTGCTAGAGACCCTTTTAGGCGACACTCTCTGAAGTGCAGACAAACGCATAGAAACAAACGGTATCCTCCTCTAAGCATGCCTGGCCTGGAAATCCTTCATGAAAGCGACCAATTTCTGAACCCCAGCCAAAGGCATAGCATTGTAAATAGAGGCCCTCATGCCACCCACGGACCTGTGCCCCTTCAGCTGAACCATGTTCTCCTTCGCCGCCCCCTTGATAAACTCACCCTCCAGCTCCGACTTCTCCAACGTGAAGGGCACATTCATCAAGGACCTCACAGGCTTCTGAACCGGACACCGGTAAAACCCGTCGCTCCCATCAATGGCAGAGTACAAAATCTCAGCCTTCTTCTCATTCTTCTTCTCAACCTCGCCCAACCCCCCCTGCGCCAGCAGGTCCTCAAACACCAACCCACACATGTAAATGCCATAGCAAGGAGGGGTGTTGTAGAGAGAACTGTTCTCAGCATGGATCTTGTAATCAAGCATCACAGGAGTCACATCCTGAGCATCCCCAACCAGATCATTCCTGATGATCACAATGGTGACCCCAGAGGGCCCCACATTCTTCTGTGCACCAGCATAGATGACACCAAACTTGGACACATCCACAGGCTTGGAGCAGAAGTTTGAAGACATATCAGCCACCAGAACACCACTGGGGTTCTTTGGGGTTGGGTAACTCTTGTACTCAACCCCATGAATGGTCTCGTTTGCACATATGTGCAAATATCTAGCATCTGGGTTCTGCTCCAAACCCTCAAAGGGTGGAATCTTTGTGTACTTCTCAGATTTCCCACACCAGATTACGTTAGGTTTGCAGAACTTCTGGGCTTCCTTGAAGGCCTTGTCGCTCCACGAGCCCGTGACGACGTAATCGACGGGCTCGTCGCCGCGGCAGAGGTTGAGCGGCACGGCGGCGAACTGGGTGGTGGCGCCGCCCTGGAGGAACAGGACGGAATATTCCGGCGGGATTTGTAGGAGGGTGCGCAGATCTGACTCGGCCTTTTCGATGATGGATTTGAAATCCTTGCCGCGGTGGCTCATCTCCATGACGCTCATGCCGGATCCGCGCCAGGCGTAGAGCTCCGACTGGGCGCGGCGGAGGACGGACTCCGGGAGGGTGGCGGGGCCGGCGGCGAAGTTGAAGACGCGGTCCTGGGAGTGGGCCTGGGCCGGGAGGGGGTCCTGGGTGCGGAGCTGGGCCGGCGTGGAGGCGCATTTGATGGAGGCGGGCCTGAAAGGGCGCCGGACGGGAAGGGAGAGAGGGGCCGCGCGGGGATTGGGGAGAAAGAGGTTCTGGTTTGGGGGAAGAAGGTGCGAGTGAGGTGAGGTTGAGATTGACATGGTGGTTAGGGGTGGTAGTGTTTGTTCCGAGAAAGAAGAAAAAAGGGAAATGAGATGGAGAAGTGAGGAACTTTTCGCGCAAAGTCTCCTTTTATATTTTGGATTTTGGAGGTGTTTGGCGATGGCAGAGATCTAAATCTACCGGAAGGGGAATTCTTGGCATTGCAAATATTGAAAAGAAAAACATTGTTAATTTTTATAATAATTATTTTAAAAATTATATAAGAATAACTTTTAATTAATTGATGGTATAAAATTTTTATAATGAAAGTATATTAAAATTAAATTAAAAAACAAAAACGGTTATTTCTAATACTATCACTACTTTTGTTTAACTTAATTACAATATTTTATATTTTAATTAAATTAAAAGTTAGTTTATTGGTAGAAGATTATTATAAGTTTAAGTATAATATTATAAGTGCTTTCACTTTTTAGTATTGTTATTCAATTAAAATTTTATCTTGATAAGTTGTGTTGATAGTTAATGTCAAATTTTAATGCATGATAAATGTTTAATTTTAATTAAAAATAACACTGAAAATACTTATGATACATGATGTATTTACAATTACGTGTTGTGAAAGTGTTAAATACATCCTATTATGATTAGTTTTAACTGAGTTTATTTTGATTTTTAATTTTCTTTTAAAGAAACTTTGAATTGAAAATAATTTTATGGAAACCCTAAAAGTAAAAGAAAGTGTTTTTAATGAAGGAAACATTACCAAAAAAGAAGAAGAAGCTTTTGAATAAATTAATTTTAGAAATGTCCTTTTCTTATATTTTTTCTATACCCCAAATCTAAGATTAACTAACACATTGTTTAAGAGTTTATAATTTAAAATTATAAAATTAAATAACAATTTTTATTTTTTACTTTAACTTAAAAATAATTTGAAAACATAAAAGCAGGTCAAGTATTATTTAAATGCTTTCAATTACTTTAAAAAACATATTAAATGACTTACATATTTTTAAATATAAATAATTTTTAATAAAAACTTTATACTTTGACTTTTTTACACATATAAGAAAAGCCCTTACTAAAACCCCAAAAGGTGTCCACAAAATAATAAATAACTAAAAATACGTCATTGCAATTCTACACGGGGTTGGTGGGGTGCAATGAAGCGACGTGGTTTGGAGAGTTGGAATGAGTGGGTATCTGGGTGACCTTTTCTGAAGTGGAGGCGTTTGGTTCATATTTGTCTTCCTAGTTTGGACTCCAATTATCCCTCGCTAAACCCACGCGCCGCACGTAAGTCTCTGAAAACTATCAAAATAAACTATGGGAAAATGAAAATTTAGTGATGCTTACTTGCTTTGCAAATAAATTAATGATCAATTGAATAATTCAATTATAATAAATTAATTAAAATGTAATTAGATTACTGGTTAAATATAACTTACTTTAATCAGTTTGATATTTGCTTAATTAATATAAGAATTAAAATAATAAACCTCAGCAACTGTACAAACAAAAATGAAAATTATCTTGCTGGACGAAAAGTTTCATTTTCCTTAACCATGCCTAAGCAAAGTATGTGCTTACCCAAACTGCCCATTGATCCAAAGATTATGGGCGAAAATAGATTAAATCGAGATTTGAAAGATTTGAATTTGGTCTATTTTAAAAATTTACGGTGGATATTTACTTTATTTATTTATTTATTTATTTAATAAGAGTCTTTTTTAAATTGGTTTTGACTTGTTTAAAATTTTTGATTAGCTCAAAAAATTATTTAAAATAAAATTAAAAATAATTAAAATATAAAATATTTTAAATTACAATGCTTTCTAAAAGTTAACAAAAGGACATTATTATAAAACAGATTTAATGAAACATTTAGTATGAAAACATAATTTCATATAAAAATTGTAACACCCTAGGTTGGGAATAGAACCTTTCACTTACTTGCTTCAAAAAGAAAGAAAAATAAGTCTTTATTAGTTATGGATTGATGAAAACACGAATAAATTTTTCACAATTTGTTTGAGTTTGGATATTGTAGCTATAAAGATTTAGAAACAAAAGAGAACTTATATAAAAAAGGGTGATGTTTTCCATTTAAAATGGAGCCTACTCTATGACTATCCCATGCACACTTGCAAGGTGGATGTAAATCATAATTAAGATGGCTAGATGGAATGACCATGACTGCAAGTACCTGACAAAAAGTATATACATATATGTATTCTTAATCAAAATATGAGAAGACTTCTTAAATTAAATCAATAAGGAAAATAAAGCATAAATCTTTCATCCTTCAATACTTGATAAGCAAGTGTATATGGGATATTGGGAAGAGGGAAAGAATAAGTTTTTATAAATATAACTCAAGTTGTAAGTAATACTTGTCAAGACCTTAAGTAATTTAAATAAATAACATGGTGATATAATCAAATACAATCATCTTAAATAAACTGACAATTCTATCCTAATAGAGGCTGATACATACACAATTAATACTTGGTGGCACTTCTATCATCCCCATGACGCTTATTAGACTACGATCTCCATCGCTAGCCTTCATGGTTAGGAGGAGTGTCATCTATACCTTTAGAGTGTGGTTCACTAGAGTCACTAGACTTGCGGAGAACACTAAATGAGTTTCCTTTGCATTCAATAGCATCACTGTCTCTACTATGCCTCTGCTACATCAAATAACTTTTTCTCCTTTTATGTTTCAATGGTAGTCTGAGAGCGTTGCTTTCTTCCTGTCTATTGCTTGTTGCTAAGCAGGGCCATAGCCAAGAAACAAAAATAAGGGGGTGAGATAAACAGTCACAAAACATAAACATGCCAAAGAATCATAGCATGATAACTCAAGGGGATGCTACCTACATTGGCAACAACCCTCACGTATTCATATACACATGTGTAAACCTGAGCAACACTACCATTACTATCATCCCATCCATGAACTAGAAAGTATTAGTAATGAACACATCATGCTAGCACATAACATAGCCCTTAATCTAGCCATTTGCTAGTTCAATCCAAGCAAGCATAACATTATTATATCACAGTCACTACTAATTAGTTCACAGTGCATAACATGTTCAAGCCACAGTAATACATAAGCATAGTCTAAGGCAATGACCACAAGACATAGCGATCATGCAACCAGATAGGCATTACAACATTATCAAGCACAAGCAAATTCCAATTAGGTATCATTGCAAGGGTTAGTTGGTTCATCTAACATATATGCTATGCATATTTTTCCTGACAGACTATTTATATTTCTTTGTTTATTGTATGCTTAAGTAAAGGGTACCTTTCACTCTATACGAGTATCAATTCTTCCACTACATGGGTGGGATGCATTCCATATAGGAATGACACAACTTTCCCATGAAGGGGTGAAGATTCTATAAAGGAATACACAACTCTCCCATGAAGGGCGGAGGCTAGATTATTAGGGGTAATGGCCAAATTCCTCAAGGGAATGTTCACTTCTCCCATAAAAAGGCAAGCAAAAGGTTCCGTAAAGAAACAATCAACTCTCCCATATAGGGCTAATTATATGATGCATGGTGATTTATTAAGTTTTTCCCTTTATTAGGTACCAAGATGAGAGAATTAGAGATGGATTTTATAGAAAAAAGCCCATACACCCTCTTACAGGGAAAACTTCTTTTTAGAATCTTTTTCCTTAATTTATAAATTCATTTTCAAACTCATGGCAGTTTTTGAAACACAAGAAGTCAAGGATCGCCAAGGGTGATTCAAAGGAATATTTTTAGTTCAAACTTATTTACTTGAGATAAACTCATGAAATAAATACATATTCAAAAGTATGAAGGACATCCAGACTTTGTGCGTAAGTCTAAACATCGATCTCATTAAAACGTGGCTTTATGAAATGTAAATCAAGACTAATCAAGTTTTTGAAATAATTAGTTGGGTGAGGAAAATATCAAGATTTGTATATGTAGGATATTGGCCAAGACATTCAGAAAAGGCTTTCTCAAATTAGTTAAGAATCCTTAAGATCCATTTTAGAAAGATGTAGCCACATTGGGCTTCAGAATATAGCCAAAATTTCAGTTTAGGACAGAGACATAGTAAATCAGTACCATCTCCCTCATCATCTTAGGTAATTTCATTTTAGTTTTTTATATTATGCAGTTGGGGTAAGACTAATTGCCACAAACACAGTCAGGTGTCTATTTTCGACTACCTTTATAGGGAAAGCACTACAACATTTGAAATTTAGATAACTAGGCACAGTCAATTTGATATTCATATCAAATTCTCATGCACACAAAATATGTTGTAGTAATCAATTCATTAAGATTTGTACATAGTTCATCAACAAATAAGTCATTTACTGACTAGGAACATACAATTCATTTACACCAAGTAATTCCTTTATGGTTATACATACCACAGTTGATTGTGCAAACAGAATGGATCATATGAATAGTTATGGAGCAGCATAACTATTTAAAATAGGTGACTGTTGAATCAATTCCTTCATTTGGGAATAGATTCTCCAAGGATGGAATTAACCTGATTTCATGTGAAAAAGTTACATTCAAAAATCGATTTTCTCACTTTTTACTCTAATCCATCTCCTGGGAATTGATCCAATGCTAGGGGAATCGATTCCTAAGCCATATTTGGCTTAAAACGTTATTTTCACTCAAAAATATTTTTGTCTTTTAGTTTAGAAACTGTTTTAGCTTTCCCAATGCATCCTCTTGAACTAGACTTAGCTAGAATTGATAAGTCTTACAAAATTACCTAAGACACTGATATAATTCTTCACAATAGTTGTTGTCTTGGCTTGAAGCTCTTCAATTATTTTTATTTAGCTTTTGTCCTCATAAGTTCCTTTTTGCTTTGAGTTGGTCTTCATTGAAGCTCTCTTGACATTGGCTTTGTCTTAATCAAAACCTTTGAAGTAAATAACATGTTCAGAGGTCATGTTCAGCAATCTCCCATTTTTTTATGATGACAAACTAACTTGTGTTCTTGATATATCTGAAAAAGCTTGATCTTCTACCATTGGAACCTTTTTCTCCCCCTAAATGTATGCAATGAATGAACTTGGAGATCCACTTCTTTTTGTAAGTCCATGAATCTTTTTTTTTTAATTTGTTTCTTTTGCTCCCCTTATAGATACTCGATAAACAAGAACATAATCCTTTCTCTCCCTTTTGGCATTATCAAAAAGAATAAAAACTTGAGGAGAATAAACCATGAAAACCAGAGATCAAGTTCATTAATAGGGGAGTATTAAAGCATTCAAACTAGAAAATTCATTCAAAGTAATGGGGCAAGCATATGAGTCACATAAGCCACAGAAAACTAGCTAACATAAAGATTCAGTCAAGTGAACTTTACAAATATAGATAATCACAAAATATAGAACGCAAACTCATGGAAATCAAATGCACAATATAGTCAAAAAGTCAAATACACATACATGTACAAATATATATATATATATATATATATATATATATATATATATATATATATATATATATATATATATATATATATATAAGATCAATACAAAGGATTTTCAAAAAGAAATAACAAAAAGTCCTATGTATAAGGTCCTAAAAATGTAAAAATCCTAATATAAAGACCTAGGAACCTTAAGCTACTCCTCCTCCTCATCATCGTCCTCATCAGCCTGCTATTGGACTGCATAATAAGCCTAGAGGGAGTTAAGGCGAGATGTAATCATCCTCATATCTTGATGATGCTTTGCTCACATTCCTCTCAACTGAGCCATGATATACTGTAAAGCAGTTGTAGTGGGATCTTGATGCTTCTCTTCCTAATTAGCGTCTATCATGTATGCATCATCCTCATCCTTTGCCTCTACAACGACATAGATGTTCTTATACACCAAGTGCCCTGTAGCAGTCTACTTCAGACCCATTTAACTAAAGGTCCTGAAGAAGCAAGAAGAAGAATTATTCTTTCCTTTAAGGATATTTAATATAGTTTTGATGATTTAGCCTCTTGATGAATGCAAAGTTGTAATGTGTGTTTATGCATGTGTGTGTGGTTGTATGTCTTGCATGATTTATCTCTATCCTTGATAGGTTTGATGGTGATGAGCTCAAAATTGAAGACTTAAAGGTTTAACAAAGTGGTAACATGTTTTTTGTACGTCTAAAATTAAGTTTAAAGAGAAATGATTGGATAAAACATAGTTTTAAATTGATAGGAAGTGAAAGCTACATATTAAAGCTTTAGAACAATGCAATCTTATGTTTAAGAACCATTTAATGGTTAAATTAGTTTGTAATCGGTTAAACTCGTTTGAATTCGCATAAATAGTGGAAATTTACACTATTTTAACTAGTTACAATGATATGTAATCAGTTACATGTTTTCTATTTTAACTAGTTACAACATTATATAATCAATTATTTCTGTTGTAACTAGTTACATAATTCTGTAATCAGTTACATTTTATAAAGTTGTTTTGTTTTATGCAAAAATAACTAGTTATAAAGTTATAGTAATTAGTTATTCTAGCAAAGATAAATTCGTGTAGCTGTTATTTTAACTAGTTACACACGAAAATAACTAGTTAAACCCATTCAAACTTTATTTTCTAGATTTCAAATAACAAAATAACTGATTACAAGTCTAAATAACTAGTTATTCCAATGAGCTCTCTATATAATGTGAACCTTAGTGAGTCTTTACACACAACTACAATTTTCTAAATTTGAGTGAGAGCTTTTCTAGAGAGAATTCATATTATTCTTCTTCATCACCACAAGTTTTGGATCAAAGTCAAAGAGCTCATCATGGATCAATCCTGAGAATAAAGAAAAATCTTTTCTTGCTTAGAATATGGTTGGTTCTTCATTGTCTTCCATCTATCACAAACCAAGGTGATATCTAACCTTTCTTTTTGATTTGATTTTCATTCTTGAGAGGGTATCTCTCTAGTCTTCCTTGTGGTAGGGTTCCACAAGAAAGAATTCAAGTTTTTCTTGATAGGGTTCAAGAAACTTGATTGTGTGGTTTGTTTGATTGTAATTCCTTTGTTTGTGCATAGTGTTTGTAAACAATTGAATTACTTAGTGAAAACACCATTCGGCTTGATTAGAAATTGGATGTAGATCACAGTGGTGGTGATTGAATTAGTATAAATCTTGTTTGCTCTCTTCTTTCCTCTATCCTCTTGCTAGCATATTGAACCTTGATCACTTGCTTTTAAAATCATGAGGCTTTCTGCATAGAAAAGTTCAAGATAAATTGATCTAATTCTATTTCATTCGTATATCCAAATCAATAAGATTCAAAGTTTTTTTAAAAATCTAGTTATTCATTATTGAAAAGAAATTGGGGATTCTTGAAATTTTTGAAAGATCCAATTCACTCCCCTCTTAGATCTAGCCCTTTTTTTAACAATTGGTATTAGAGCAAGGTTCTTGAGAGTTACTTCAAGATTTCTTTTTAAAATGGCTGGAAATCAAGTGTCTTATTGTGAAGGTGGTTTGGTTAATAGACTCCCTATTTTCAATGGTGAAAACTATTCCTATTGGAAAGTTCGCATGAAAATCTTTATTGAATCGATTGATGTGGCTATATGGGATGCAGTAGAAAATGGACCATATGTTCCTAAACATGAGGAAAAAGGAGAACAAATAATAAGACATTGGATTGAAGAAGAAAAGAGAAAAGCTCAATACAATCTAAAAGCAAAGAACATCATAACCTCTACATTATCTCTTGATGAGTTTTTTAGAGTATCTCAATGTTCAACTGCTAAAGAAATATGAGATGATTTGCACATTACTCATGAAGGAACTAGTGATGTTAAAAGAGTTAGAAAGCATACATTGGTTCAAGAGTATGAGATGTTTCACATGAATAATGGTGAATCTATCTCTGATTGTTAAAAAATATTTACACATATTGTTAATCACTTAATTGAACTTGGCAAGCAATTTGACAGGAAAGAGCTGAATGTAAAAGTACTCAAATGTCTCAACTGATCTTGGCAACCAAAGGTGACAACAATTGCAGAATCCAAAGATCTTACAACCATGACACTTGCTACACTATTGGAAAGCTTAGGGAGCATGGACTTGAGCTTCATCGCCTGGCTCATGAAGAAGAAATTGACAATAAGAAGAAAGGCATAGCACTTAAGGCTTCCTCATCAAAAGAAGAAGATGACAAGTGTGATAGCTCAACCTATGCACGTGATGAATATGATAAATATTCTCGTCGTGATGAATATGGTGCGTGTGATGAATATGATAAATATTCTTGTCATGATGAATATAATAAACCTGTATTCATCACAATGAGAATATTGATCGTATATAGCTTGGGCAATGGTTGTCTTACCTATGCTGCCCATGCCCCAAAATCCAAGAAAAAGAACTTCACTTGATTCTATTTTCATTGAGGATTGAATCTGTGCAATTTTTTGATCAATTCCTACAAGAACATTTAATTCACTTGGGCAACAATTGCTCAATTTTTTCAAAATATCTTCTACAATTTTATCGATAAGATCATATTCATCCCTAGCGTATAGAAGAAGGAAAGAAATTATATATAGAAGAGAACAGATAAAACAAGACAAAAAAAAAATGATAGTAACACGAATTGGATATATTTCCCTAGACTATTATTACCCAATAGAATAAGTTATCATTAACACTCCTCTAGCAATATCTTTAGCTCTCAGAATCTAGTCTGAAAATGTTTTAGTGTTTGAAAGAAAATAAACAGAGGCTAAAATTTTTGTTAAAATTTAAGTAATCACCAAGAAATGCAGATTATAAAAGGAAGAATTATATTATTCATATGACATATATTTTTACAATACTATTTTTTTGGTGCCTCTCTCCATCCATCACTCATTTTATCTTGCATTCCTTTCTCTTCTCTTAATTTTTTTATCTTTCTTGTAATCGTATAATCTTTTGCGCAATTTTGTTATACAAAAATAACTTTCATAGGGTTAAATATATTTTTGATTCTCCAAAAATATGATAAAATTAGTTTTAATCCTAAATAAAATTTTCAAGAATAAAGTTCCTCAAATATTAAAAATATCCTAATTAGATCTCTGTGATAAACTTTGTTTAACTTTTCTGTTAAATGATAGCTACATCAATATCACAATCACCATCAAATTTGCTGATGTGGCCGACTATGTCAATTGTTATGTCTAAGTTAGAGAGTAACATATTTTTTGAATAAAATTATTACATGTTTAATCCTAAACCACATTTTTTTAACATTAAAGTAAAAGTAATTATACAATTTTTTATTAAAAATTATCATTGGACACTTCAAGTAATAAAATACTTTACTTAAAAGCTGATATAAATATCATTTAATAAAAAAGTTAAACAAAATTTAGTACATGAATTTAATTAGAGTATTTTTAATATTTAAGGAACTGTATTCAAAGAAAAAAATTTTTGAAAACTTTTATCATATTTTTAGAAGACCAAAAATATATTTAATCTTTTTTTATATATAAGTAATTGGTCAAAAACGTTGGTCAAGAAGATACATTAAAAGTACTGCCATAAAAAAAAAAACACTAAAAGGGTACTTGGAAAAGAAAAAAGAAAACTTACTCAAAATTTGTTGGATAATGAAACCCTGATAAATCAGCAGCTTTTTTCAAAGCAGATCTCCAACTTTGTAACTTGAGCATGTTTTCCTTGAGTTTTTCTTCATGTTTAACTAAAGCATCTGCATAATCTCCGCATTGGTACCGCACATGTGATGGATCTACATTATAGAAAACGGGTAGTACAATCTGTTCATTTTTTTTCCATGCATTCAATCATTTTGGTAAGCTCTTCCAAGCACCACTTTGATGAAGCATAGTCTTTCGAGAATATGACCAATAAAATTTGTGACCCTTCAATTGCTCTGAGAAGTGAGGGTGATATTTCATCTCCTTTATCAAGTCTCTCATCCACATAGGTATCAATCTGCCTGCGGCGTAATTCCTTTCTCAAATGGCTAAGCAGACCTTTACGGATGTCTGTGCCTCTAAAGCTGATGAAGACATCATGTTTTATTGCAGTAACATGACAAGAAGATGAGGAGGCCATCAATTGGACAGAAACAACAGCCAAAACTGTCTTAATGGGTCTGGCCCTCCCTTAACACAAGTTTTGTTCTCTCGACAAACTAGAGCAAATCTATAAAGGAGCACACAACCCAGCACAAAATGAAAAATAGATCTAGAAGAAAAAATTAGCATACTGATCCTGGTTATTAAAGTCTATCGAACTGAATTTCCAAAAGGATTCATAACTTTATCTAAGCTAGAAATTTTATTGATATAAATAGCTAATCTGAAGTAAAAATATGTTTTAGATTAGAAACATAAATCACCAACCAAAATCAGAGGTTACGCAGTTGGTCAAGCAGCACAAATACATAGCAATTACCTAACACCCACGGACAGACAAACTAAGAAATGATCCCGCTGATGCTAAGACAGAGACGACGTTGGATGAAGATTTGTTTGTGGTAATTTCTCTTACTTCAAATATGAACTGGCATTGAAAAAAGCAAGGTAAAAAAACGTACAGCAAAGTCCAGTAATACAATTAATTAATGAAATTGTCTAACTTATTCTAAGTAAAAATGAGGTTTAATAACCTCACCAAAAATAATTGATGTAATTTTTTATGTTATAGTAACTATTTTTAAGTATATAGAAAATTACACTAATTATGTTTGATGAGATTGTTTAACTCAATTTTTATTTAAGATAAATTAGACAATCCTTAATTAATTGACTTTTTTCTAGGTTCGTTTGACATCATTTATGGTTAGAAAGTGGACAAGTGATACGTAGTTGGGAAGAGAGATAAAATCGATAGATACCTCTTATTTATAACATGATGAAAAAAAAAGGGACAAGTGGTTAACTTGTGGATGTAGTGCACATAATTATTAGTCTAATATTGGGAAATTATATTTGTAACTAAATTTTGTACAATATATTATATAGCAACGAGAGATAAAAAAAAAGGGATAATGCCGTAATATAGAAAAAGATAAAAAAAAACACAAAATTATAATATATTGTATGAATTTAATATATAAATAGTATAATTCTAACTCTTTTTCCAAAAAAATTTTGTAAGAATACGTGACCTCTTCAAAATAAAGGCAAATGTGAAGGAAATTATAAATAACCAACGGCGATCCCAATAACAACTCCTAGTAATTTCCTATAATATTAACAAGGAATATAATAGTTTACAGGTAGGAGTGAAAATAGGTCAAATCGTTTGACAAAAGCCTATAGCCTAACCTACATTAGGCCTAGGCCAGGTCAGACTTTTTTAGAAAATAGACTAGGCCAAGACTTTTATTAAAGCATATTTAGTTAAAAAGGTTAGGTTTAGGCTATTCAAAAAGCTTTTTAGGACTAACAGGCTGGCTTATTTAAATAAACATAATAAATATTTATTATTAATATTATTATTGTATTAAATTTGTTATAATGTATTAATATTATACATTTATTTATCTTTTTAAATGATAAGTATATTGACCTACATAAAGACTTAAGCTTATAAGTTTATTGAAAGATAAATTATATCCTATTTAGAGGCTTTATTGCAAAATATGTTTTTAAATAAATTATTCTACCTTTATTATGGTGTTAAATTATCACAAAGTAGACCCTTAAATAGACTTGTAGGCCAGGTCAGGACTTTAAAAAAAGCCTATGACGGATAAACAGGTTAGGCTTAGGCCATAGATTTTTAACCAAAGCTAGGCTCAAGCTTGGTAAAGCTTAGGCTATTTCCACTCCTATTTACAGGAGACGTGCTACTATTAGACCAATTATATTAATGTAATTTCACAAGTTACATAATATTTTGTAATTTTTTGTTGCATATCATTGTGATGCATCATTTTTTTTTTACTTTATATAATTTAAATAAATTTTTTATTTTAATTTTAACTGTAGCAAACCATGCCACATCTCATTTTATTTATTTTATTTAAATTAAAATTTTAATTCATTTCTATTTTAGGTTTGAAATAATAAAAATATTAAAAAATATATAATATGTTATAGATGTAACAAATTTAATTTTATTATCCTAAACATTAAATCCTAATTTTATTTTTTCAAAATTAAATATATTTTTAGTCCCTCAAAATAAAAGTGTTTATCAACCGATTCAACCCAATAAAAACCGAAAAAGCCAAAATAAGCCCTTCGTGCTCCATATTCTTCTCTTGTTAGTAATTTTATTGAAAGACATTGTCATTTTGCTTAATCACTGACTCATCCTTCTTTTAAAGGGTTTTTGGCTTTCTCTACTTATAATGTTTCTGATTATCACGGGCTTGAATTAACCTATTTATATCAAATACTTAAATTAAAAATTAATTTATGTCTCAGTTATATGTCTTATGACTATAATTTATTTTAATTTCTGTCTTGGTTAAATGCTTTATGTGACTTTTTCAACACAGTTACATCCTTTAGTAATCTTGGTTAGCTCAAGTCAAAGCTATTGTCATTTTTAATCTTTCTAGTATTTTAACCTATGCATTGCATAGAATAAATATTTATTTTATATAGCTTAAATTTATAATAAATAAATACTTCTAAATATAGAAATTATATTATAATTAAAATTTTCAATAAATAAATGATTTTGAACATAAATTATATTTTAAATTTGTAATAAACAATTATTATAATACAATGTTAATTTTCAATTATTGATAATTTCTTTTAAAAAATATTGAAATTTAATTTAGAATTAAAGTATTGAAAATGACAGATTAAAAGAGATAAGATGTTAAAAAATTCCTAAAAACACTCTCATTGAAAAATGACAACTAAAAACACTCTCGGTGAAAAATAGTAACTAAAAATGCCCTCGTTTAAGATAATCGTTCTCATTTAATATATAGGGTGGATTGTCAAGCATTGATTCGCCATCATCATTAAATGTTGGGAATAATTCAAAATTCTAATTTCAAGTCTTTATAATATTGTTTAGATTTAAAGATATTATTTAATCTTTAGGATGTTGTTTGGAGTTAAAGATATTATTTTATTTTAGGAATTTGTTTTCTCTTTAAAGATTATGATGCAAAGTCTATAAATAGAGGTTCTTGATATGAGAAGAACTATTCAGTCTGAAGAGGGGGTCACCACTCTAAGTAAGAAGAGGGTCATGTGAAGGGTGTAACACCCTCAATTTTAGAAAATAATATTATTAATATTTTATTTTCGATATATGCTTGTATTACTGATTTCTATTATTGCTGTTATACAGAGATATTATATGGAAGCTTAAATATCAATTTTGTATGTTGAGGAATTAAAACTTTCTTAGAAGAAGAGATTGTATCTAGACTTATAAAAGTCAGAGATATATATAATTAATTAGAAACTCTAACAATTAGAAACACAGACACAAGAGGATAGATAAATAGTAAATTAATATAAAAACATGATAAAATGATATTTTGAACATGAAAACATGATTAGGATATTATTTTAAGGTTATGAGAATTTTTCTATATTTTCATAGATTCCTTAATTTTGACTCAAAGTGTTTATAAGTAACTTTGAGACCTCAACTATAGATGCTTAGGGAATTCTAAAAATTGTAAGAAAAAATTATAAATTCCTGCTCTCTATAATTAAAAACATAAATTAAATTTGTAAGTCACTAAAGTGAGTAATTAAGAAGCAACCTTGCACCCTATTGTTGGATTAAAACTGCAGCAATTAAGGAGTTTTGTGGCTAAAAATTAATTAACTTAGATGAGTTAAATGAAGTTTGATTAAGAGGATTAATCAAGGTAATTAGGAACCCAAAGCCCCAATTACATAATTAAAGATAACTTAAGCTTAAGTGACACTATAAATAAAAACTAATGGACCTTCCCTCACCACAATAGCCATTGCCTTGCTCCCCCAAACCCTAGGTCAGTTTCTTTTCTTCATAGTTGATGAGCTAGAAATGTGCTTTAGGGCAAGCGTACCCTATTGCAGTAGTAACAAAAGGATGTGAGTCGCAGTATAGGACTAAGTGGTGATTACTAGTTTTCAAATATTCTATATTGTCTAGGTAAATTTAAATTGGTAACAAACTAATTCAACAATAAGAAGATGTGCAATAGAAATTACAAAACAAGTAGTGGCAAATGGGGAAAAATTTAGGAGAAAATAGGTTAGGGTTATGCTTTTAAATTCCTTCACATCTAATTCTAGTTGAACCTAGCAATATTCATCAATTACCAATGTATCCCTACTAATTTATTATCAATTAGTGGTCATGAATTGCAATGGTCCTCTCTAAGCTAATTTTCCAATTGATCATATAAGAAATTAAAAACCCTAGAAAGCCATGAAGAACTAAGGAAACGATTAATTAGTTATTTAATTTATTTGAAAATTAGGAATGTAAGTTGATCATGCAACAAAATCCAATTTGATTACCTTGCACGTCTACTAATTAATTGCGGTATGGTTGCGTTCAATTAATCAATTCAGAGCATACATGGAGCAATCAATTCCAAGTAAGAATTAAGAATAGTAGAACAATTTAATTGATTGAATAAAACAAGAGTTCAATTAAAATCAAATATTCAGGGGTTCTAAGTACAAAGTACACCACAACCATAACACGAAGTTTAACTACTCATGGCAAAAAGAGGAACTAAAATCCCACAGGAATACATAAAGAAAAGAGAGGAAGAAATCTTTTTACACGAAAAGAGCTTCTCTAATCTCTAACTTTGAGTATCTTATTCGTCTAAAGAAATCCTCTTCCAAAAGTCAAAGACAAAATATAAGATCATAAACTGTGATAGATGCATTGTTCAGTAACAAAGAGCATAATCATCTACTCACTACTAAGCATGACACTAGTTAATGAAACTTCTATATATTCTTGGCCCAAGGCAAGATCATGCCAAATATCCACATCAACTTGTTGCATCTCCCATCTGATCAAGATAGCAAAGCATAGTGTTAATAGTCCACAAAACTATAAACAACCCTCCAATAAAAGACCAATCTCGTTAAAAAACAAACTTAGAAAATATAATGAAAAAATATAAAAGAATTTTAAAAAAAGATTTAAAATAAATGTATAATAGATTTAAAAATAATCAAATCAATTAAAAAACAAATAAAAATAAAATAAAATAATAATATTTTTAATAAATAAAAACAATCATAATTAAAAAAGTAAAATAAAAAACATATTAAAAGAATAATAGAAGTCATATAAATAAATAGTAAAATAAAAATCAACATTAAATGAATAATACAAGTCATAAATAAATAAGTCAAATGCATAAAGAGAGTAACAAATATTCTCATGATCATATAAATAAATAAGGTATTTTTTTGGTGAATATAAATAAATAAGGTATAGTGCTTAGGGTTACGTGCTTATGCCAGCGTTTTAGCCTGCAAAGTCAATTCATATCCACTAATTATATCTATTCTACTACATATTATTTATATAATTAGTATTATAAATAAAAGGCTTAATTATGTTTTTAGCCCCCAAATTTGAAAAATGTATTTTTTTTAATCTCAAATTAAAAATTAACTTTTTTAGTCCCTCAAATTTTAAAAATTATTGTTTTGATCCCTAAATACAAACATCGTTTGTAATTTGACTTACGTACCTAACAGAAGACCAATCAACTTTGTCCATGTGTCATTATCGGTCAGACACGTAAGCCAAATTACAAACAGCGTTTGCGTTCAGAGACCAAAGCATGACTTTTTAAAATTTGAGAGACTAAAAGATTAAGTCTTAATTTGGAAAACTACAAAAACTACATTCTCAAATTTAGAGAACTAAAAAATAATTATGCGTAATTAAATTAAGAGGATAAGAATATTAACCCATGGAAATGTATTAAAAATAATAAAAAGGAAGGAAATTTAGGTGCATGCAAACCATTGACACTTGTACCGAACCATGGAATCTGAGTCACCATTCCCCCTTCCATCACGTACATTGTACTCACATGCTAACACCTATATTACTTAATATCAACTTTCTTCAATCAACCAAAATTGAATATAATAAAACGTAAAGAAAAAAAATATTCAAACAGATACACTGAGAAAGCTTTTAAACTTTCAAAGAAAAAAAAAAAACAACATTCAAACAGACACACAGAGAGAAAGCTTTTAAACTTTCAAGTGCTAGTTAGAGTACTGTACAGACAAAAGTTGCCAATTAACATTGAACTAAATAAGTAAATAACAAAACTAGAACCAGATAATAAAATTAGAGAAATTGATGCGTAAAAAGTCGATTCTGGTCCACCACTTATCTCTCAGTCTCACCCCCCATATGACACAGTGAGAAGTCATAACCAACCAATATATTAGAAGCATTATTTTAAAAATGCTACACCGATTAAATAAAACCCAACAAAGTGAAGCTCCAAAATCACATAAAGCATTGGATCTCATCCAACAACACCAAAAAGAAGTGAATCTTCAAACCAAAAGTGAATCTCCCGGTATTTACTTTTCTCTGAATCTCATCCTACACCACCAAAAAGAAAGCTTTTCCTCCCTGCAGCAACCCTTTGTGTTACTAAGATTAATCCCTTTTATTTTATTTTAATTAAAAACTCTTCTTTAATTTATTATAAAAACACGAGTAAATTTTTCATGAGAAAATATAATAATAAGAGACAATAACATCTCTACCCATATAAAAATACTACATCACATCCATAGTCAGATAAAGTTAAACATAAACATCACCGTAAAAAGGATAACTAGTCAGATGTCCTAACCAACTTGCAAATAAACCACGCCAGCCCCAGAAGACACAGTATCTCAAGAAAATCGAGTGAAATGTGTGTGCATATATACCGAGCACCCATCTACATATATAAGTATAACAAAAGGGGATGGGGATACAACACTCACTCCTTATAGTTGGCCTACGACCCTAACATAACTCCCAAATCACCAGCCACTGAGGGCAACGAGGGGATGTCAACGGTCCATCATCATCAAAAAAGAACTGTTCGCGACCGAAACTTTGTCCACAACATCCACCACGACCACCATGAGTTTCACGAGCCTTGGGAAAGTGCCTAGCTAGTGCACGCGTAGGCACCTCCAACAGGTTTATGAACCTAACGTGGAGATCCACTGGGTAAGTAATGACAATCGATCCATGTGGAATGTAGCGCACAAGTAGAGGCCATCGTAGTGAAACTCCACAAGCTTTGGAATAACTAACCATCCCTAATTAGGCCCTGGAATGGTGGGGTGCGACTCAATGCTGAACAGGTCACCGATAGGTAGCTCTGCCATCTGCTCCCACAATAATAAATACTGCAATCATCACAATCACACATAAACAAACACAAACAAATGCAAGGATAAACAAAAACAAAAAGAACACACACACACACAAATATATATATATATATATATATTCAATTCACTTCATCAACATCAATTTCATGCATGATATGCTATATGTGCAACAATTGCTCCATGCAAACTCAACTGGTGAAGGACTACGTAGACTATCCTTTAATCATGGTAAACTACAACACACATCATGCACAAAGGCGGCACGTGCCAAAATTCATTTAGGAGATATATGACACTAATATGCAAAAATGTTATAGCGGCTCGTTAGGATAGATAAATGTGGGTGTTGGCTTTACCGTGACACAAGATCTGCCATAACCCTGGTTTGCATGTGGGATTTGCTCGTTTGTCTCTTTTTAAGGAAGTCCATCCTCCATTAACCTTTCCCAAACTAGGTAAAAGGTCACCACCTGAGCTAGCCTACATACTTATGTGTGTCCTCTTAAGACACAACATAGCTGAAGTTACACAACAGAGTCAAAGTTGTAGACTCATGCATGTATGCATGTCAGTCACAACAATCACAACTTATAGTTCAACTAAGTCTTATCAACTCATTATCATCAACTTTACAACACTAATCCTCAAAATTAATAATGAAATTTCAACATCAAGATCAATCACCACACAGAATCCTACCCAAAGATTCTGCAACACAGAATCCTACTTAGAGTGATCCTAACTAAGGATAAGCCAAGGTCTTTCCAAAAAGTACCTCAAATTTCACAAAAGATCTTAAATTATTAAATTTTTAAAATATTTAATAGGTTTTTAATTAATCATTTCTTAAAAAAGATTCATAATAAATGTTAACTTTATATAAATATGGAAACTTTACTTTTATGAGTTAAAATTATCACATAATTAAAATAATAAAACTTTTCAAAAAAATCATTAAAATATATGAATTAAATTTAAATAGGTCTCTTATTAATTATAGAAAAGTTTGAAAATAAACTTGAGAACCATTTTAAGTGATAAGAAATTTAGAGAAAATTTATCAAACATTTCTAGAAAATAGTTTCAAATTGGTCCTTGCTCTAGGACAAAATGTAAAAATCCATTTGCACCACTAAACGAATTTTGTTTGATGCAAACCATAGCTTGTTGGAAAACTTAGAGTCTATTTTCTAAATCATTTGGCCATGTCTTAAACAAAAATCTATAAAAATCACGAAAAATAAAACAAGACAGAGTTACTGGAGGATTAGTTTACTTGTTTTCAAAATAACTCAACTTTTTCAAAACTATTTTTAATGAAACCAGTGACATTAGTGTAGTACTTTGAATCTAGTTTCTAGATTGATAAATATAACTCAAAAATATTAAGTGTACAATTTATGGTGATCTTTTATTTTCCAAAATAGTTTCTGTTCTGACTTCCAATACATCCATTACACTAGGTCAGACTACCAAAAATCATTAAAAATCTAATTTTGCTTTAAAATGTACAAACTAGGTGTCTATTTAAAGCTTAGGATGTCTAGTTTTAGGATGTGCTAAGAGATTCCTGAAATAGTTAATACACTTTTCTAAAAACACAAAATCATTTGTACTGGTCATTCCCGTTTTTCCAGTCAACAAGTTTGGATTGCAAAGTCCATATCTACTTCATTTCTTAATGTTTTAAAGTGCTTCTTGTGACTATTTCTAAGAATTTTAAGTCTACTTTCAAATGAAACAAGAAGCCAATCTATTCAACAACTACAGCTCAAGATATCTCAAAAAAAATCAAGACATGTACAGTGCAAAAATTTCCAAACAACATGAACAAGCAACAAGTTCATCAACATTTCATACTATACATCATATATACCATAAAACCAACCACATATAGCACGAAAATACTTCACAACTAGCCAACCACAGTAGCGACAAAGTCACACGCAAGTCAAAAATATGCTAGCTTTCCTTACTTGGTTGGAACAATAGATAGATTTGAAGAAAAAGTTGAAACCTTTGTCTCCTTTTAACCAACCTTCTTGAGTTTATGCACCCATCATCAAATAATCACAAAACACCAAGATAATGTATAGTTCAGCCATTGAACTTGGAGAATATAGAAGAAATCAAGAGAAAAAGGAAAGGAAACTAAGAGAAATGGAAGCGAATGGAGGAAGAAGACAAACCTCCTTCTTGGACACACTTCACCACCAACCTTCTAACTCAAGACACCAAAACTTGAAGAACAATGCAAATGAGAAGAAGGGGGCGCGGGGCGTGACGGTGACGGTGGTGTTTATTTATAGAGGGAGAAGAAGTAATTTTTTTCTTTTAACTTAGGTAAAGGTAAAATTTTAAAGTGTAAGTAAAAGTAAAAATCTAAAAAGTCAAAGATTGTCTTAGAAGGCATTTATTAAAAAAAATAACTTGACTTTGGGTGGGAATGGGCTATTTGGTCGTGAGGTAGAGAGAGAAATATAGGGTTAAATTAGTGTCAATTTAATTGGTACTTGGGTACTATTAGATGTAAGGAAAATGATGCTAATTGTACTTAAGAAAGCACCATTAGTTAGGTTTTCTAGTTAGGATTCAACTAACTAGTTAAAAGGTAAAAACTTGGCTTGTTCCTCTTTATTTTAGGTGTGACATTTTATAAATAGGTTAGAAAAGATTAAATTTTAATTCACGTACTGATCGAGAGCACACAGATAATTCTAAATGAATTTATGTCGGTATTCGACAATTCTCGGCAAAATAAATTTTTAAATTTTTATCAGCGACCATTTAATAAGTATATGACTTATTGAAACATATTAGAAAATTATTTTGATGATTTCGGGTTAAGCCAAGGTTTGCATCATCTTATACTGTAGTCAGTGTCTCAATCTTGATCAATAAACCGATAAAACTTTACCAATAACGAATAAATACACAAAAATCGTACAACATTAAATAAATTAAATTATAATTAAATTTAATTAATTATAATTTAATTGACAAGTCACCAAAACGTCTACCAACTTCCATAGTATATTCTAATACTATCGGTTACCAAATAGACTAGATTTCTACAGAAATTTTCTACAAAAATTCAAATAGAGAACAACACTTAATCTTAATTATTTATCATTACAAAAACTAAATTTAAATTCTTCTTTTAAATTATTCAGTCACTTAATCACAGATTAAAAAGAAACATGTCTTACACTCCCTTCCTCTCATGGTTTCCCTTATCCTGATTTTCCCAAATACCCCCAAATCAAAAGAAAGAAATAAAGAAGGAAACTAGTAATTTTATGTCAAAATAATGTCTACTGTATCATGTCACAATTAACAACCCTGCTTTTCTCACACCAAATAAGAACTTAGTTTGAGAAAGAGTTGAGAACTACATCAAAAAAGTTCAATTTAAAATACCTAGATGACTTCATGCAAGTAACAAGTTTGGACTACATACTTTTGATCATCTAAACTGCCAGTGATTCTCGACAATTTAGAGAAATATATAAGATGAAAACAATAGTACAAATACTTAACCTGCCACTTGGCACAACAGTGCATATTGAATCAACCCACAAACAAAAGCTTGTTGTATAACAAATGATCTAAGATAAAAAGAAGAAAGGGTGCAACAAGTTCGTCAAGCTTCCTTACTCTGAGGAAGCTCACACATTCAGCAAGAAGATAGTATTTTAATTTGAAGTAAAAAAAAATAAAAAATCCAAAAAAGCATTTTCAAATACAGAGAAATATACTAACCAATGCCATAATAGTAAAAAATATATACAAAATATTCAAACAAAACCACAATATAAACCAATCCTATTTCCCTTTGCACAAATCTCAATGCATTTTTTTCAAGTGAAGAGAAATTTCCTCTTACTTTATAAACATTCAAAATAAACTTTTATTTATGATGAGAACATTTGACATGGTAAGAATCATTCTGTGAATACTTTTACACGTCTTATTTCAGAATTAAGTTGCAACTTGCAACAGATTAAAATATATTCATTTAACCAAACCTTTGGCATGCATGAATCATCATACAACACAAAATCAACATAGGTTGGCACCGAAGAAGAGCAGAGATCTGCACATACAACTTCAATGCTTTGACTTCACTGAAATAAATACAATTATATCATATTACCAAAACGAATTATTTAATTACTTCACTGAATTAAACTACAAGACAACGAAGAACAACTGTAAAATGAAGAAAATGAAGGAACATACGTATTAGCAGAAGGTCCTCTGTCGCAACAAGTTCTTTCACAAATCATGATCTTAATCCTCATCACAGAAAATGAATTCCTACAAGACACAAATAAAAATGGGTGAAGAAAATTTTGGAAACGGAACACTTGTTAATTTGTGGTTTGTGTGTGAGTAAGAACAAAATGTCACAAACAATTAAAAAACGAAATTGAAAATGCAGATGCTCAATTTCAAGACCTGAAAACAATACACAAACAAAATCACTCAAAGCTTTAAGAATTGACCAATACACAAATAAACCCTAACTCTCAACACCACAACTCGGCACTTACCTTACATATTTAGCGACCAGTTGTGCAATTTAATCACCAATTACACAGATCCTCTCCGATTTAGTGGGTTTAATGGATAGCTTGTCAAATTAATCGCCAATGCACAGCATCATATCATCGATAACATGTTATTATTAAATTAATTGATAGGCAAAAATTTGCTTCCATTTCTTCTTTCAAATTCATTTCATTAGGATAAAACTTAATTATTTAGCTATTTTGAGAACAAATGAATGGAAAGACAGTAAAAAATGCGAGTGCCTTGAGGCTCTTGGTGACACAGGTAACAACCTCGAGTTCGAGGCTTGAGAACTCGACCTTTTCGAGAAGGCGTATGTAAAAATCACAGCGAGGTTTTGCCTCAACGCTGGGGTGGAAATGAAAAAACATGGAATCGAAGAGGTCCAAATCCCTAACCTAAATTTCTTTGCTCTCTTGATTGAAACAAAAGTATTCGAAGAACTTAGGGAAGGCATTCGACGGAGAAGACGCATTTGACGGGATTTGGGAGGGTGCATTGGCAGCTTGGATTGTGGATGATATCTCCTGGGATTTGGAGATGGAATCGAAGGTGTAGGGGTGTAGGCACGGTTTAGGGTTTTAGAAAGGAAATTGGGTTTTTCAATAAGGGATGTGCGAGTGTGGTCTTGCGCTTTGCTTGGACGAAGATGATTGTGGTTTTGTGTTTCAAAGCTTAGATGAAGATGACTGTTGTTCAAGGTCTCAATGCTTGGATGAAGATGATGTGCGAGTGTGAGTGTGGAGTGGGTCTTTCGAAGGGAGAGAGGGAAAAGCAAGAAAAGAGAGAAGGAAATGAAAAAACCAAAGGAAAGGAATACGATTGAAGAGAGGGAAAAGTAAAATGAAAGAGGGAGAATTTTAAAGTAATTAAATTAAATTAAATAATTAGAGTTATCAACGGATTTTACTTAGTTACTCACGGATGCTGATCTTGACGGATGAATCCGAGGGTAATTTTTATTTTTATTTTTATTTTTATTTTTAGCATTTCGGTAATTAGTTACGGATTTTTTCTTGTTACCTACGGATTGTGTTGTCAATGGATTTATCTGTTACTACTGTAAAAATGTCTTTTTTTTCATTTTTTTTTTGCTCTTTCATAGTTATCGACAGATTTTTTATGTTACTCACAATTACAACTACTTATTTTACCAACGGATAAATTCGTGGGCAATTTTGAATTATCGACAGATCCAAAGCTGTGGATAAGTTAAGGATGCAGTATGAATTTTCACCTTAATTCTCATGGATGTGGGTTCGAATCCCTTGACACCACTTTCCTTGCTTGGTAGGTAATCTTCTCCAGGGAGATCTCCTGGTGCATAGGGACTAGTCAAGCAACTACAACTGGGTGGAATTGCTTGCAGTTTAGGCTTGTACAGTAATCCTTTAGGTGAGCTTTTGTTGACAGCCCACCATGTCATTAGCACTATGCCAGGTAATATTAGGGGTACCTTCCCATTCTACCACTTTTATAGATCAAATAAAATTTTCAAAATAACTATTTCATTACTATACATAGGTATATAGATGCGGCTAAGTAAAAGCTTGCCTAAAATAAAACCTAATCTATATATGGTAACTAATGATCTTCACTAATAACTAATTTACAATAATTAAAAGGAATGCCATGTTTTACTGGATGTGGGACTGTTATACAACAACTCTTATTTGATATAAACAATTGTGGCGACATATTGAAATTTCCTTTTTATGTTTTCTTGCTGTATATTACCATATTTTAATTAACAAATTGAGATTGTTTTACATATTAGTACTGATACATATCAATATTGCTACTCTAAGCATGCAGGCTGCAGCTATATGGCTATTTTTCAAAGTCTTGTCACAAAAAGGATGAGGAATTAAAGGAGTGAATTGTGTAGTTTTTAGTTTTTGTAAAGTTGTCAAGTCAATCCTTCATGGTACTAGGTAAAATTCTTGTCATCTATCAAAATCAAGATGAGTTGGTTTGCTATAATGTACCTGCAGTTTCTTTTTCTAGTGTAAATTTTGCAGTTCAATTGAGCTTATTGTTTATGACTTTTGAAAACTAGAATGGAATGGGTGGTCAATATCATTCAGTAGCATTTTCTCTTCATTTTCTTCTTACCTTTTCTGTAACTTGTACCTTCTTTAATAGTCTAATATGTGCTGATCGAAGATGGCATTATACTATTATATTTGAGACAATCACAACTTGACTAGATGCTTCATATTTTTTTAGTAATTATATATGAGGAGTGCTAGGAACACTCTTTTTAATACTTTCTTTTTAACATTCTCTCTACTGTTAATTCAAATTTATTGAACACTACAAAATCGAGATAGAGACTCATTATATAAGAAGTAAACCTAATCAAAATTTGTAATTTTTAATAAATTTCAGTCAATAATAAAAAAAGTATTAGAGAGAATGTTACTAATATTTCTCATTTATATTAATAATATGACTTGTTTACTTAATCAATATTATTTTATGTAACATAATAATATATTTATATTGATATTATTTTTTAAATGTATATTGTAATATTTACTTTAATTTATTATTATATGTTTTTAAAACAGTTATTATAAAAATCATCTTACATATGATTTTTAAAGCAATTATTATAAATAATGATTTTCAATTATATGACAATATATACGTTTTAAAATATAATTGGAGAAAGAAAATAAAGAATTTGAAATATAAAGAATTTAAATTATTTTATCTAAACAAAGAATTTGAAATATAAAAATTTAAATTGTTTTATCAAAAAAGAATTTAAAATTCAAGAAATATAAATTATTTTATCCAAACAAATCATTTTAAAAATTCAAATAATTTAATTGATGTATTTAAATTTTCATGAATTTTAAATTCCTTAAAATTTTATCCAAGCAAATAATTAATGGTATCAACGCAGCATTTGAGACAACTGAGTCATGCAACTGGCGGATAGATATTCGTTGAAAATACCATAGGCATCAAATAGAATATGCAGCTTGGTTTCCCGGTGTGTTGTCCCGTGCTCTTAGAATGCTTAAGGCAATAGGTAGATCTCAAGCAAAGTAGCTCATTGGGTAGATTCAAAATTGGTTCAACCATATTTCCCAACCCATTTTTCGTATCAAGTCATGCATTTGTATTCTATCGTCTGATATTGTTATCAAAGCTTTTTGTTGGAGAACCTCTATTTCACTAGCTCCATCTAAACCATAAGCATCCAGTTGGCTACCATCTGGATAAAAGCTGACTGCAATGCGTAGAAATGCCTTTTTCTCTACTTCTTGTAGTCCATCATAACTGAATCTTAACACACTTTGAATTTTCTCATTGGGATACTTCTTGATTTTGCTTAATGCACACTCCCATGTGTCTATACTTCTGGAATGGAAATCTGAACCTAAAACTTTTAAAGCTAATGGATTGCCATGGGCAATTTTAACTACCTCTTCAGATAGCTTTTCATATCCCATTTTGGGTTGGCTTTCATTGAAGGCATTTAAGCAGAAGAGTTTGAGGGAATCTCGAGGGTCCATTTCCATGACATCATGAATTTGATGAACTCCTCCACTTGAAAGCACATGCTTATCTCTACTTGTTATGATAACTCTACTCCCTGCACCAAAGCAATTTGCTTTGCCAACCAGATATTTTAATTCTTTCAAAGTATTCACATCATCAAGCACAACCAGAACTTTTTTTCGAAGCATCATTCTCCTTTTCTCAGCAGAAGAGAAGAATCTTGCTTTGCTCGTGCCACTTGTATGGAGATGTTCTTCCTCCAATAGTTCAGATATAAGTTTCTCTCGTAAAAGAACATGTTGTTCCAATTCTTCTCTTGCATTCAAGAAGCAACAATCATCATATTGAGGAGAATATTTATCAAATATAGCACGGGCAATGGTTGTCTTACCTATGCCACCCATGCCCCAAATTCCAACAAAAAGAACTACACTTGATTCCATTAGCAATAAGGATTGAATTTGTTCAATGTTTTGATCAATTCCAACAAGACCATTTGATTCACTCGGGAAAAGCTTGCTCAATTTTACCAAAATGTCTTCTACGATTTCATCAATAAGATCAGATTCATCCCTAGCATATAGAAGGACAGAAATTATATAAAGAAGAGAATGGATAAAACAAGACAAAAAAAAGGCATGATAATAACACGAATTTGTATATATTTCCATAGGCCATCACCTAACGACATAAGAGATCACTGGTCTCCAGGATTAATATCTCTAGCTCCCAGAATCTAGTCTGAAACTGTTTGTGTTCGATAGAAAATAATATTATAGAAAACAGAAGCTAGATTTTTTGTTAAAACTCAAGCAATCAGCTACAAATGCAAATTATAAAAGGAAGAATTATGTTATTCAAACAACATATTTTTACAACACTATTTTCTTGTCTATCTCTCTTTGTTTCCATCCATCACTCATTTTATCCAACATTTCTTTCTCTTCTCTTGTGTTTCTAGTAATTATATATCCTTTTGTACAATTTTGTTATGGTATACAAGAAGATTTTTTTCATATATGAGTAATTGGTCAAAAAGATACACTAAGAGTGTATTTGGAAAAGAAAAAGGAAAAGAAAAGAAAAGAAAACTAAACTTACTCAAAATTTGTTGGATAATGAAACCCGGATATATCAGCAGCTTTTTTCAACGCAAATCTCCAACTGTGTACCTTGAGCATGTCTTCCTTGAGTTTTTCTTCATGTTTAGCAAAAGCATCACCATATTCTCCATGTTGGTGCCGCACAACTGATGGGTCTACATTAAAGAAAACAGGTATTACAACCTGCTTATTTCTTTCCATGCATTCAATCATTTTGGCAAGCTCTTCCAAGCACCACTTTGATGAAGCATAGTCTTTTGAGAATATAACCAATAAAATTTGCGATCCTTCAATTGCTCTGAGAAGTGAGGATGATATTTCATCTCCCTTATCAAGTCTCTCATCCACATAGGTATCAATCTGTCTGCGGCGTAATTCTTTTTTCAAATGGCTAAGCAGACCTTTGCGGACGTCTGTGCCTCTAAAGCTGATGAAGACATCATATTTTATTTTGGTAACATGACAAGAAGATGAGGATGCCATCAATTGGACAGAAACGAGCAAAATCTGTCTTAAATCTTAATGGATCTGGCCCTCTCTTAACACAAGTTTTGTTCTCTCCACAAACTGGAGTAAATTTGTAAAGGAGCAAACAACCCAGCACAAAGTAAAAAATGGATCTAGAAGAAATGATTAGCATACTGATTTGGATCGACAAACATAAGGACGTAGATGTCCTAGTTATTAAGATCCACCGAACTGAATTTCCAAAAGATTAATAACTTTATATAAGCTAGAAAATTAATGATCAACACAAACCTGTGTCAAGCCACCAAGCTATAACTGTAATCTGTATATAGCATATACTTATTGAATAGAGAAATTCCTAATAGTACCAAATAAAATTAGACGGCAATATATGCACCTCGTTATTTCCGTCAAACATGAAATTTGTTTTTCAATTTTGTATTTTATATATTCAATATATATATATATATGTGTGTGTGTGTGTGTGTGTGTAGTAAAGAGTGATTCTTAATAGTACCAAACAAAATTAGACGGCAATGCACCTCGTTATTTCCGTCAAACATGAAATTTGGTTTTCATTTTTTAATTTTATATTATTCAATAAAACAGTGCCACTATTCATTTGGTGCTTTTTCGTGCAGAAACACTTCGCACTAGCTAGATAGCAAAAACTATGGAAAAAATGTGGAAATATCCTAATCATGCCCGTTGGATGAAGTATTTTTTTAATCAACTAAAAATTTTATTAATATAAATAGCTAATCTGAAGCACAAGTTATAATAAAAATTAGAAATACCAAAAACAAATAAAAATTAGAAATACAAATCACCGACTAAAATCAAAATTGTACAGTTGATCAAGTAGCACAAACAGAAAATGTCCAAACACCCGCGGACAGATAACTAAGAATTGATCCCGCTGATGCTAAGACTGACATTGGATGAAGATTTAGGTCTCTTATTTCAATATTAACTGGCATTTAGGAAAAGCAAAAGTCAAAACACTTACAGCAAATTCAATAATTCAATTAATTGACATTTCTTCTAGACTCGTTTGTCTTTATTTATATTTAAGAAGTGGTCCACTTGCAGAGGATAATTATATATTGTAGTCTTTTATTGAGAAATAATATTTTTAACCAAATTTTGTACAAAATATTATACAACAAAGAGAGGTAAAAAATGAGAAAAAAAAATATAGGATAATGATGTAATATAGAAAAAGATAAAAAATAAAGGCTTAGATATCATTTCCGTTCCCTTACTTTAGCGCTTTTCATTTTTCGTCCCTATAATTTATTTTTTTCAAAATTGTCCCTGTTTTAGCGCTTTTTCATTTTTAGTCCCTACTGTCCAATTCCATTACAAAAAACGTTAAATTACTTATGTCATGCTGACATTAGCACGTGACAAGTCAGCAGATGACATCATTCTAACGTCATCATATGACACATCATCACTGTCACGTCAGCAGTGGCACATAAGCAATAGTGCCACGTCATCATTATTGTTGAGGGACTTAAAATGAAAAAAAAACTTTTACAAGGACTAAAAAAAAAAAAAAACGAATTTACAAGGACGAAAAATGAAAAAAATTACATTGACTAAAAGAAGAAAAAAGGACATATTTGCAAGCGCAAAAAAAAAAATTAACCAATCCTTTGCGATATCTTTCAAATATTTTTGACTATTTTTACAATCATTTGCTTTAAATTAACCAATCTTATGGCATTCAAATGAAAGGTAAAACTCAAAGCAAAGATAAACTTCAAAGGAAAGACAAAAATCAATTAATATGTACTAACAACAAATATACAAAAATCATGGATCAAATGAAACAATTGAGAGTAACCAGATTGATTAAGAGAAGTAGAAAACTTAAAAGAGATAAATGAATTGTCAAACAAATTTGGCCATCTGTGTCAGGCTACGAATAAAAATTATAAAAAAAATTGCCATCTGTGTTAGGACTTCATGATAGTCAATATAGGACCTCACCACCCATCAATGCATGGTGTTCTTAAACTTATTATTACTTTAGATGGTGAGGATGTTATTGATTGTGAACCAATATTGGGTTATTTAAACAAAGGAATGGAAAAAACAGTAGAAAACTGAACAATTATACAATATCTATCTTATGTAACACGTTGGGATTATTTAGCTATTGTGTTCATAGAAGCAATAACTATAAATGGGCTAGAATAGTTGGGAAATATCTAAGTACCTAAAAGAGCTAGCTATATCCGAGTAATTATGTTGAAGTTGAGTAGTATAGCTTCTCACCTATTATCCTTAAAATCAGAGCTAGCCCTCTATACAGAACACAAGTCACAACACACAAAAATGGAAAAGTGTACCTGATACACTTTAGTTGTCCCCTACTGTCAAGCCTTTAGATAATTAAGTATAAATTAAATTTATATATTAAGATTGACTGTAATGTTTTTATCATTAAGATTTTTATTTTATATTAAGTATAAATTAAATTTATACATTATATTTAAGGCTTAATTTTTTTTATGCTTGCAAATATGTCCTTTTTTTCTTTTAGTCAACATAATATAATTTTTTTTTCATTTTTCATCCTTGTAAATTCTTTTTTTTTTAGTCCTTATAAATTCTTTTTTTCATTTTTAGTCCCTTTACATTAGTGATGACATGGCAATGATGACATGTCATTTGTGCCGATGTGTCATATGATGATGTCACGATGACATGTTGACGTGTAATGCGTTGATGTCAACAATTTAACGTTTTTGTAATAGGATTGGACAATAGGGACTAAAAATGAAAAGACGCTAAAGTATAGGACGATTTTGAAAAAAAAAAATTACAGGGACGAAAAATGAAAAAGCGCTAAATTACGAAGACGAAAATCATATTTAAACCAAAAATAAATTATAAAAGTATTATATAAAAAATTGTAATAATAATAAAGTGACCACTTCCAAATAAAGAAAAATGTGAAGGAATTAATAAATAACAGCGATCCAATACCAACGCTTAGTGGTCTTATTAACAAGTAATATCCAATAGTTTTACAGGAGAGGTGTTAGAGGAACTACATTAATGTAATTTATCCCTAAAAAAACTATATTAATGTAATTTCATAAGTTACATAATATTTTAATATATATTTTTGGATCCTGTTATGATGCATCAAGTTTTTATTTTATATAATTTAAGTAACTTTTTATTTTAACTGTGTAACTTTAAAAAATCACTAATTAGGCCCAGCAAACCATCCCATATCTCATTTTTTTTATTTTGAATTAAAATTGTAAGTCATTTCTATTTTAGATTTAAAAAATAAAAAAATAAAAAATATATAATACATTATAAATGTAATGAATTTAATTATTAGGGTTTAGTTTTAATCCATAAATCCTAAATCTTATTTTTTAGGATTAAATATAGTGTTAGTCTCTCAAAATCGAGAAATATTTTGTTTTGGTCTTTTAAATTTAAAATGTAACTTTTCATTTCTCATTTTGAGAAATAGACCATATCTAATTCCTCAAGCTAAGTTTGTTAACTCAAGTGAATGGAAATAACATGTCATCTACTGTCTCATGTGACAGTAGTATTATGTGGATCCTAATGATTTCATATCATATGTGAGAACAACTAAAGTAGAACTTTTACATATTTAGATAAACTAAAACTAAACTTTTAAGTATTTAGAGAGACCAAAAACATATTTTATCATATTAATTTGTGCATGACATCTAATATATAATTTAACATTGCAATTTTACTTTATAGACGAAATATAAACACTAGGTCTAGAAAGTGTTTACAACCATCATATCAGTAAAAAATATTAATGAAAGAAAACTAGTTGCATATTATCCTTGTCAATAAGGTCAAATTAGTAATAATGAACATGTTAAGAATAATAATGAACATGTTGCTACAACGAGGACCAAGGTGTATAAACACATGTCAATATTGATATTGGATTAAAACAAAAGACTAAAAAGAAAGGTAACAAAATTTGTTTATGATCATTTAACAATGGTACACAATTTTTTGATCTTTTCATCTCACTATGTAATAGGCATAAGAGAATTCAACTATTAACACCAAAAATAAGCTAGCAGATTGAGGTACTCTTGCACAACATATGGTGAGAGTAAACCATATCTTGGTAGACACTAACCTTTATTTAGTAACATGTGGTGGAACATATGACCATTCAATGTTTATTTATTACATTATTATTAAACAATACTCACTATTATAGAAAAGGCTTTTTAAATCAGTTAAAAATGGCTTTTTAAATAGATTTACAACCAATTTAGATGTAGCCGATATAGAAGAAATTATCATTTTAAATCGGAAATTGAACCAAGTTAAAAAAACTTTTTAAATTGGTTCTATGTAGAACCAATTTAAAAAACTAAACTTTTTAAATCGGTTCTACATAGAACCGATTTAAAAAGTTCATTTTTTAAATCAGTTCTAACCAGAACCGATTTAAAATTATACTTTTTAAATCGGTTAATGCACAACCGATTTAAAAACTTTTTTTTAAAATACTTTCATTGTTTTCACATATACAACCAAATCTTGATAAAGATAGACACTACAGAAACAACCATAGAATTCATTTATAACTTGTATTAACCGACAAAACTTCATAATATATTTGAAACATATCAAATAAAAAACTACTATTCTTTTCTATCTAAAGTCATTCTAAATAAACTATCTATTACTTATTTCAACAAAAAAATTTGCCCAACGTTGGTGGATGCCTAACAAGTCCTCGTGCAGAATGGTTCCCTATCAATGAATAACTGCAACATAAAAAAAATAAGATAAATCATTACCCAACCACCTACAATAATAAGTATTATTGTAATTGAATAAGAATTATACTACCTCATCCCATGAATCCACAATATCTACTGAAACTATGGTCAACATATGTTTCATAACATAATACCCACACTTATAGCTCCCTACTTGTTTGTTAACCTACCAATGCGAATTTTTTTAGAAATGATTGTAAAAATAATTACAAATTGTAATTGAATATGCAATTGTAAATTACTTACATAGGGAAAAAACTAACTAGGCTTCTTTCGTAGTGACATATGCCTACCCGCCAATGTTTGATATCCAATCATGACTCTGATTAAAAATTAGATATACAAGACATGTTATAGCTCTACTACACAAAATGGATTTTAAAGCAGGAATTTAAATCGGTTAATATCAAACCGGTTTAAAAAAGAAACGCGGTGACATTTTTGAAATTATAACAAACTTTTTTAAATCGGTTCAAGTCCAACTGATTTAAAAATTCAATTTTAAAAATAAAATAATACTCGCGCCAACTTTTTAAACCAGTTCCTCTGTAATTGGTTTAAAAAGTCAGTTTTTCTATATTTTTCATTTCTCGCAACCTTCTTCTTCCCTAGTTCCTCCCTTCTAGCTTTCTTCTCCTCCATCCACCCCTCATTTGCTCCATTGAAGCTCTCTTCTTCCTCATCCGCTCTGTCACTGTCACGCCTGCCGCGTGCTCTGTCACCGTCGTTGGAGTGTGAGCTTGGTGCCAAGCTTGCTTTGGTTGGAGGTAGCTCGCGCCATTGCTGTTGGTGGAAGTCTACTGCTGTTGAACATGCTCCATTGCTGAGTTTGGAGGTCTGCAAACTGGTTAGTTATGTTAATTTCATTTGGTTTATAATGTTTATATTGGTTAATTTGGTTCATTATGATTTACATTAGTTTACATTGGTTCATTTGGTTCATTAATTATGTGAATATGATTGTTTCATTTTTAATATTAATTTGAAATTAATCTTTTATGTTAATTATATTGTTACGTGAAATTAATTGATAAAGGTTATATACAGTTGAAAATGTTTATTAATATATATAAGAAAAGTGTAATTCTTTATATCTTTATAAATTTATAAATATTTAAAGAACTAGATAAATTGTTTAAGTTAATTATTAACTTATATAAATATGTGGTAAGAATTTTAAGTATTGAGGATTATATTACATAAGATAGAATTAGGTGAAGTTGATTATTTTAGGAAATTTAGTAATAAGTAATGAAAAAGAATAAAAGTAAGTTAATTTATTTTTATGTTAGCAATTAATTAATTGTCACTAAATATGATTTAACAAGTTATATGTTTTAAAATATTTATTTATTATAAATTTTAATTATAATATAGCTTGTATATTTATGATTATTTATTTATTATAAATTTTAATTATATAAAATAAACATTTATCCTGTGCAATGCACAAGCTAAAATACTAGTATAATTAATGTAATTATATTTTGTTTTAAACCCAAAGTTCTATAATTAATTGTATGTTGTTTTTCTATTGAATTTATGCATTATGAGCGAGCCTTAGTTTCCCATTTGAGATTCAATACAATGATTAAAGTGGTAATGGTTGTATTGAATCTTGAATTGTCCAGTTGGACAGTTTAGAAAGATCCATTTTTTTATACTTTATTAATACGTAATGGTTAAATCTCATCGTAAGTTTGATTAAATTTCGGTTTACTCATTTTGTGTTTTGTCTTCGGGTGCATACTTGATTGCGGTGAACTTGATGTCACCATTTTCATTTCGTGTACTTGGAGATCAATGTGAAATGCTGTCGAAATTTTGTCAAATTTAAGATGAGACTAAACCAATACGTATTAATCAAGTTCAAAAAAAATGACTTTTTGAACGAGATAGGACCACACCTTGTATTAAAAAAGTGAGATTTACATGCATTAAGATATGGTTTGTGGATCACAGAAGGAAGTTATGGATCGTAGTTGGATTAATTCTAGACGCACAACTGATAAGTATCAAAATGGAGTGGAAGAGTTTATCCAATTCGCTAAAAGAAATCTTTCTGATAGTGGTGGGTGCTTTTATTGTCCTTGTGTTAATTGTCTGAATGAAAGACGATTGCAACTTGAGCAAATACGGGAGCATCTCCTTTGTGATAGCTTTTGCAAGAGTTATACAACATGGACATGGCATGGTGAATTGTTAGACATGCTAAGTATGTCTCAAACGGATCAATTTGATGTACCTATGGATAATCGACTAGAGGATATGATCTGTGATATTGGACCAGAGTCTTTTCAGCGAGCTCAAGTGTACGACACTTTGTGCAGTGATGCGGATAAGCCTTTATATATAGGGTGCACTAAATTCACACTGTTGTCAGCGGTGTTAAGATTAGTGAATGTCAAGGCAAGAAATGGGTGGAGTGATAAGAGTTTCACTGAATTGCTTGAGTTGTTGAATGAAATGCTTCCAGAAGGTAACACATTACCAAGACGTAACTATGAGGCAAAGAAGGTGTTGTGTCCGATGGGATTGGAATGTAAGAAAATACTGTGTGTCCTAATGATTGCATATTGTACAGAGAAGAGTTTGAAGAGTTGCACAAGTGTCCCAGGTGTGGGGTATCACGGTATAAAGTGAAGGGTGATGATATTGATGAGAGCACAAAGAAGGGTCCCCTTGCTAAGGTACTATGGTATCTTCCAATAATGCCAAGGTTTAAGTGATTATTTGCCAATGTAGATGACGCAAAGAACCTTACGTGGCATATAGATGGAAGAAAATGTGATGGACAACTTTGTCATCCTACAGATTCTCCGCAATGGAAGAAAATTGATCATTTGTTTCTAGTTTTTGGGATTGAGGCAAGAAACCTTAGGCTATGAATTGCTACTGATGGAATGAATCCTTATGGGAACTTATCCAGTAAACACAATTCACGGTTTGTTCTTATAATTATTATAATTTGCCTCCTTGGTTATGCATGAAGCGAAAATATGTTATGCTATCTATGATGATTGTAGGCCCAAGACAGCCAGGAAATGACATAGATGTCTACTTACGTCCCTTGATTGAAGATTTGAGAAAGCCGTGGGATGAAGGTGTTCATGTGTATGACGGTTATCATCATGAAAATTTCATGTTGCGTGCAATGTTGTTCTGTACCATCAATGACTTTCCAGCATATAGGAACTTGAGTGGATATAGTGTTAAGGGGCATAACGCTTGTCCTATCTTTGAAGAAGACACATGTTACGTACAACTAAAACATGGAGAGAAAATAGTTTACACTGGGCATCGAAAATTTCTCAAGCCTAATCACCCATATCGTAGACTTAAAAAATCCTTCAATGGATGTCAAGAGGATGGTATTGCGCCACTTATTTTAACTGGTGAGCATGTTTATGAACGGGTGAAGGACATCAACGTCCAATTTGGAAAGATCGATAAGAGAGTTACTAAAAAAACCTTGTGGAAAAAGAGGTCGATATTCTTTGATCTTCCATACTAGTGCGATCTAGACGTTAGACATTGTGTAGATGTCATGCATGTTGAGAAAAATGTGTGTGATAGTGTAATTGGCACTCTTTTGAACATTAAAGGCAAGACGAAGGATGGTTTGAATGCTCGTCAAGATCTGGTTGAGATAGGTATACGTCTCTAGTTAGGTCCACAGTTAGTGGGTAAACAGACATATTTGCCTCCAGCATGTCATACCTTGTCAAGAGAAGAGAAAACAAGTTTCTGTAAGTGTCTACAGGGAGTCAAGGTGCCACAAGGATACTTTTCAAATATCAAGAGCCTTGTGTCACTAAAATACCTCAAATTAGTTGGATTAAAGTCACATGATTACCATGTTTTGATGCAACAACTCCTACCAGTGGCGTGGCTATTCATGACATATTGCCTAAAAAAGTTAGAGAGACCATTACACGATTGTGCCTATTCTATATGTAGCAAAGTTATTGATCCTATGAAGTAGGATGAGTTGGAAAATGAAGGTGTTATTATATTGTGCCAGTTAGAGATATATTTTTCTCCTTCATTTTTTGACATCATGGTTCACTTAATCGTGCATCTAATGAGAGAGATTAGAATTTGTGGTCCGGTTTATTTAAGGTGGATGTATCCTGTTGAACGATATATGAAGATCCTGAAAAGGTATAGTAAGAATCCATACCGTCTAGAAGCATCTATTGTTGAGAAGTACATTGCTGAAGAAGCCATTGAGTTTTGTACAGAATACTTGTAACAAGCTGAACTTGTAGGGCTTCCAACATCTCGTCATGAGGGAAGATTTTCTAGTAAGGGTACTCGAGATGTAAACGTTAAACAAATGAGTTGGGAGGAAGTTCTGCAAACACATTTCTACATATTGAATAACACTGATGAAGTTGAACCTTATTTTTCTGCTCACAAAAACATTGTCAAGAAAAATAATCCTAGAATGTCGGAGAAATAGCAATTGACTAAGCATAACAAAACATTCTTAAACTGGTTTACAGAACAAGTTGTGAATGATGATGATAATGCTTCTGAGGCTTTAAAATGGCTTGCACATGGACCTAACTTTGATGTCATATGTTGGACCAGATACGATATCAACAACTTCTCCTTCTATACAAAGTCATTGGATGAGAAAAGTATTATGCAAAACAGTAGGGTTATGGTTGTGGTTGAGTCCATGCACTTCTCTAGTTCAAAAGATAAAAATCCTGTTACGACATCCACGTGTTACTTTGGAGTTATCGAAGACATATAAGAAGTTGACTACACAAAATTCAGAGTACCTGTGTTTAAATGTTAGTGGGTTGACAGTAACACCGGGGTGTAAATCGATGAGTTAAGGTTCACATTGGTCGATCTTAGCAAGTTAGGTTATAAGGAAGAGCCTTTTATTATGGCATACCAAGCAAAACAAATTTTTTATGTTAGCGATCCTTCCAACAAGAGATGGTCAGTGGTTCTCCAAGGAAGAAGTGTGCATGCTAATCATGAAAAAGAAGACTCAAATTCTGATTTTATTGAGATTCCTTCTTTCTCAACATGAATCTTGACTTTTATTGATGAAAATGAAGTGAATGATGTACATGCCACATGTGATGATCATCACAAAGGAATATGAGAAAACATTCATAGTTGACAATGTTAGTAACTTATTTATGTTTATGTTGTATATTCTTGTTGCCATTACATAATTTTTATTATATTGTTTAATTCTTTTTATCGTTATGTTTATCTTTGAAAATTTAAAACTTCTCCAATGACAGTACTAACAATTTTTTCTTTTCCAATCAGGTCATGACTGATTCTTTTGGTAATCTATCTTATGAGTCTACTAGAAAAAGGGTAGACGAGGTACACGTCTAAAAGAACTGACTCTCAGTCAAGCTGGTGACCATTTGATACCAATTTAGTTTAACATGCTTAGTGGGGCACCTGAAGGGGAAAATGCCATAAAATTCATTAGTTTTGTGGGTGTTAAAGTAAGGTCTCTATCCTTTATGAGGATTGGGACCATGTGGAAGAGAGCGTAAAGAACCAAATATGGCAAACTATCACGGTATTTTATTTCTACATTCTTAAATATATAAATTATATTTAACCATATTATTATCAAACATGAACTATTTAATTTTTTTTATAGTTGACTTATAATGTTCCACATAATGCCATGTTGAGAAAGAAGTTGCTCTCACTTGCGGCTGAGCGTTGGAGGGAATTTAAGACATAGCTCACCATGAGATACATATATGGAAAGTTAAAAGACACTTCTCCTTATGAGAAGTATGCATTCTTGGATGAGGATATATGGACAAAGTTTGTTGAAAGCTGGGAGGATTCTGTCTTCCAAGTTTAGTTGCAATCATATTTTTCTAATCATACAACAATATTTGATTAATTTTTATTCAATTTGATAGTGTCTTATTATACACAGGAGAAGCGAAAAAAAGGATAAGCGATTGCATCCAAGAATGTCCACCCCTACAGATTGTCTCGTGGGGGATATAAGTTGCTTGAGGAGAAGATGATGACGAAGAAGGCGAGGCAACATCAACTGGAAGCCTCAGCATCTGGTTCTACTGCAGATATTGCTCCTCCATCACCACCGCAACGATGGGATAAATGGAAGGTGGCCCGCACACTACAATCAGGTGGATATATATCAGACAAGACACGTGTTGTTGTTGAAAAGATTGTAAGTCATTTTTGATTTCAAATTATAATTGCAATGTCATACGCCATATTTTTTTACACATTTCTTGAATTAAATGTTGTAGGACTCACTAGTTGAGCAAACCTCACAAGGAACATTTGTTCTTCATAGATGTGAGGATATATTAACAACGACTATTGGGAGACTAGAGCATCTTGGTAGGGTTCGTGCAGTTGGACGAGATGTTGGTATTCGTGATTACTATGGACTACCCTCACGTAGTGGGCTCAACTCCAGAATTGTCACTAGGGAAGAGGTGGAGCGAATCAGGCAGGAGATTAGAAATGAACTTAAGGAACAGTTGAGACGAGAGATTAGAAAGGAGTTAGCATCTTTGGGTCTTTCACAACAAAATACAAATGTCCAAACAGAACAAGCTCATACTCTTGTACGTGTCAACATAAAGGGAAGTTGTGCTGCTGCTGATCCTTCTGGGGAGGAGACTAACACTAATATCCATGAGCAGTGTGAGTTATATGTTTATGGAGAGCCTGTTCATTTAGTGGCCTTAGGGAGAGTATATAACTTGGGGCCTACCATACACCACATGACTGTTGAGGATGATATGGCGAGGGTGGTAGTTGAACAAATATGGGATGCATATGCTCAAGTTCCTGTACCCACCAAGGAGGTTCAGACTGTTGGACAGACACCTAAACAGTTCATTCAATGGTCGAGATGACTTATAAAGGTCACATCAGTCAAGGTATGTTCATAAGTCATCTTAAATATATATTTTTTCTATTACAAATTAAAATAACTTGAATGTATTTTATAACCTTATTTTGTATTTAATTTTTTTTATAGGACATTCAATTATCTAAGAAAGATGTTCCACCTAAAAAATCAGAACCTGAAGTTGATCCAATAACACGCTTGTGGCAAGTGGCATCTAGTATAGGGATAGATGTTATTCAAATAGATTGGGAACCGACATTCCTTGGCAGACCTAGTGGTGTAGACCTGTGGATCACCCAGAAGGATGTATTGAAAATTTGTACTAATAATGACATGTTAAATATCTCAGTTCTTCAATTATGGTTGCTGTAAGTTTAATTTTTTTGTTAATCTTTTAAATACGCATCTCAATATTATATTTAACATTTATTTGTATATTTTAGATACATGCATCGTCTCTGTCTCTCAAAGGGTCAAGAGAATGTATATGGATTTATAGACCCACTGCCTATTCAGAAGATAGGAAATAAGGATGAAGATTCTCAAGCCTACATTCAGAATTGGATGTATAATGGACAAAAACGGTGTTACCTAGCACCATACTTGCATTGGTAAGTATAAGTTATTTCTTACCCAAATGATTTTAAATGATTTTTGAATCTCATCACATATATTCTTTTTGCAATGCAACTTGCATTGGCAATTATTAATTATTTGTCCTAGGAACAATACTGTGGCCTTATTGTGTTCGTTGCATAAGAAGCCTAACAAAGATTTGAAACAACTAATAGAAAGGTAATTCTTTATTTATAATATATTTCATTCATGCTTTATATTGTAATTATGAAACCTATAAAATGTCTTGTATATCTATTTTTTAATCAGAGTCATGATTGGATATCAAACATTGGTGGGTAGGCACGTGTCACTACAGAGGAAGCCTAGTTGGTTTTTTCCTTATCTAAGTAATTTACAACTACATATTCTATTACAATTTGTAATTGTTTTTACAATCATTTCTAAAAAAATTCTCATACGGTAGGCTAACAAACAAGTAGGGAGCTATGAGTGCGGATATTATGTTATGAAACATATGTTGACCATAGTTTCAGTAGATATTGTGGATTCATGGGACGAGGTAATATTTTTTTTTTAAGTTACAATAATACTTATTATTATGGTTGACTAATGATTTATCTTATTTTTTTTGTTACAGTTATTCATTGATAGGGAATCATTCTCGCATGAGGACTTGCTAGACATCCGTCAACGTTGGGCAAAATTTTTTGTTGAAATAAGTAATAGATAGTTTGTTTAAAATGACAATATAGAGAAAAGAATAGTAGTTTTTATTTCATATGTTCCAAATATGTTATGAAGTTTTGTTGGTTAATAAATGAATTCTGAATTCTGATAAATGAATTCTCTGGTTGTTTCTGTGGTATCTGTCTGTATCAGGTTTTGGTTGTATTTGTGAAAACAATGAAGCTATTTAAAAAAAAAAAGAAACTTTTTAAATCGATTGTGCTTTAACCGATGTAAAAAGTTCTCTTTTTAAATTGGTTCTCTCTAGAACCGATTTAAAAAGTTTTTTTATATCGGTTCGTTTTACGATTTAAAATGTCAATTTCTTTTATATCAGCTGTATCTAAATCAGTTGTAAAACCGATTTAAAAAGCCATTTTTAACCGATTTAAAAAGCCTTTTCTGTAGTAGTGTAGGTTTCATAATTATAATTTAAAGCATGAATGAAATATATTATAAATAAAAAGTTACCTTCTATTAGTTGTTTCAAATCTTTGTTGGGTTTCTTATGCAACGAACATAATAAGGCCACAACATTATCCCTAGGACAAATGATTAGCAATTTCCAATGCGAGCTGCATTGGAAAAAGAATATATGTGATGAGATTTAAATATCATTTAAAATCATTAGGGTGAGAAATAACTTGTGCTTACCAATGCAAGTATAGTGCTAGGTAACACTGTTTTTGTCCATTATACATCCAATTCTGAATGTTAGCCTAAGAATCTTCATTCTTATTCCCTATCTTCTAAATAGGTAATGGGTCAATAAATCCATATACATTCTCTCGGCCCTTAGAGAGACAAAGACGATGCATATATCTAAAATATACAAATGAATGTTAAATATAATATTGAGATGCGTATTTAAGAGATTAACAAAAAAATTAAACTTATAGCAATCATAATTGAAGAACTGAGATATTTACCATGTCATTGCTAATACAAATTTCCAATACATCCTTGTAGGTGATCCACAGGTCTACACCACTAGGTCTACCAAGGAATGTCGGTTCCCAATCTATTTGAACAACATCCGTCACCATACTAGATGCCACCTGCTACAAGCATGTTATTGGATTAACTTCAGGTTTAGATTTTTTAGGTGGAACATCTTTCTAAGACGGTTGAACATCCTATAAAAAAAAAAAGCAAATATAAAATAAGGTTATAAAATACATTCAAGTTATTTTAATTTGTAATAATTTTTTTTTATTTAAGATGACTTTTGAATATACCTTGACTGATGTGACCTTTATAAGTCGTCTTAGCCATTGTATGAACTGTTTAGGTGCCTGTCCAACAGTCTGAACCTCCTCGGTGGGTACAGGAACTTGAGCATATGCATCCCATATTTGTTCAACCACCACCCTCGCCATATCATCCTTAACAGTTATGTGGTGTATGGTAGGCCCCAAAGTTATATACTCTCCCAAAGGCCACTAAACGAACAGCTCTCCATCAACATATAACTCACACTGCTCATGGATATTAGTGTCAGTCTCCTCCCCAGAAAGATCAGTAGCAGCACATCTTCCCTTTGTGCTGACACGTATAGGAGTATGAGCTTGTTCTACCTGGACATTTGTATTTTGTTGCGAAAGACCCAAAGATGCCAACTCCTCTCTAATCTCTCGTCTCAACTATTCTTTAAGCTCATTTCTAATCTCCTACCTAATTCGCTCCACCTCTTTCCTGGTGACAATTCCTGAGGTGGGCCCACTACGTGAGGGTGGTCCGTAGTAATCACAAATGTTAACACCTCGTCTAGCTGCACAAAACCTATCAGGGTGCTCTAGTATCCCAATAGCAGTAGTTAATATATCCTCACATCCATGAAGAACAAATGTTCCTTGTGAGGTCTGCTCAATTAGTGAGTCCTACAACATTTAATTAAAGAAATGTGTAAGAAATATGGCAGTATCAAGTTATAATTACAATTTGAAATTAAAAATGACTTATGTTAAAGATATGATTTGATCTCCGTAAATATGGAAATATGTAAAGCTAGTAATTAGGGATCTTTTTTATTTTCTTTCCATGTAACCTTATTTGTACTCTTCATTACTATTATAAATACAAACCTAAAGTGTGTGAAGAGACACACATTCAGTAAATCCTACATGGTATCAGTGATTAGGTTTATTGCTACAAACCTTCTGCCTCAAGGGTGGGATCCTCATGGGTGAACAGTACCTGCGAGACTGTTTTCACCCTAGCTGCCACCACTAAGCCCGACCCACTCTGGTGCGAACCATGTGATTGAAGTCGCCCCTCTTTGGCGACCAGAGTGCCGCTTGCCCCGCTGCCAACCACCGTTGGACGCACCGCCTCCCTCCAGCGTGTGACTTTCATGCGCCTGCACCAAATCGGTGTGTGAGCTTCTTTTTGGCACACCCACACGTCGGCGACCCTTCTGCCGATCTCCCTCCCTCCGGCGACCTTCCCAGGCCCCTCCTTTCCTCTTTTCACATGGCCACCACCAGTCCCTCTGGCAACTCTGCTTCTACTGCGACATTTACAAATGTCCCGCTAATCCCCTGTGAAAAATTGACCGAGACAGCGAATTATAGCACTTAGGCTGCTGTTGTCCAACTCTGGTTTCAAGGCCAAGGTCGTGTCGACCACTTGACCACCCAGGCCTCCGATATCCCCCCCAAAGACTGCGTTCGTTGCCAACAAATTAACGCCTCCCTATGTAGCGTCCTTTGGTTCTCCATTGCTCCTAACCTCCAACCCCAATACCAAGCCTTTCTCACTTGTTATCACATTTGGACCAAGGCCAGGAAAGTATACTCCAATGATGTCCACCATCTCTACAGTGTGGTGACCACTATGATGTCCATGAAGCTCGATAATATGGACATGCGGGCATATCTTGGTAAGCTTGACCATTTGTTAGCAGATTTTACTAATCTTATGCCTTTTACCACTGATGCAGAGACCTTTTCTCGGCAATGCAGCCAATTCTTCATGGTTCTTGCCCTTGCTGGTCTACCCTCTGAACTTGACTCGATTCGTAATCAGATCTTATTCGCTCCTACTGTTCCTACCTATGACATGGTTAGTGAAAAATTGTTGCGCCTCTCCATTTTGCATGTTTTTGGGCATTCCTCTGCCTCATCTGGTGATTCCTTTACCCTTGTCTCCCACTCTTCCCACCGTGGTGGACGTAGCGGGGGTTGTGGAGGTAAAAGTTGTCCTCAGTGCACTTACTGTAGTCGTTTTAGCCATGTGGAAGCGAAGTGTCGCACCAAGGCTTGTGAGCAATCCAAGTCGGCTAATGTAGCCCAAGTTACAACACCTGCCCCTCCTACAAATGTCACTATTTCTATTGCCGAATACAATGATTTCCTTCAATTTCGGGCAGCTCAACAACCTGCCTCGCCTATTATTGTCGTGGCTTAGTCTGGTAATCCTATAGCCTTTGTCTTTCAGTCCTCCTCCCTTGGACCCTGGATACTAGACTCCGAGGCCTCTGATCATATGATTGGTAACAAATCTCTTTTCTCTCACTTATCTTTTTCTGACTCATTACCCCTTATTACCCTTGCTGATGGCTCTCAGATCAAAGTTCATGGCATTGGCCAAACACACCCACTACCTACCTTTCCCTTAAATTCTGTCTTATTTGTTCCTAGTTGTCCTTTTAATCTCATTTCCATTAGCAAGCTCACCCACACCCTTGATTACTCTATTCCTTTTACTAATAACTCTGTTCTTGTTCAAGATCGGCGTACTAGACGAACGATTGGAGCAGGACATGAGTCTCGAGGATTGTATCACCTCTTTCTGCCAGTTGCCTATGTCTCCACTACCTCCTCAGCTCTTATCCATCAGCGCCTCGGTCATCCTAGTCTCGACAAACTACGTCTTCTGGTACCCAGTCTCTCTACACTCAAGTCCTTCCAGTGTGACTCGTGTCAGTTAGGCAAACATGTTTGTCATTCTTTTACTCCTTGTATCAATAAAAATGTTGCGTCACCTTTTGCTTTAGTTCACTCAAATATTTGGGGTCCTAGTCGAGTCTGTTCCACTTTAGGCTATTACTATTTTGTCATATTTATTGACGATTTTTCCCGGTGTACTTGTGTTTTCTTAATGAAAAGACGTTCTAATGTTTTCTTTGTTTTGCAAGGTTTTTCCCAAGAAATCCATAATCAGTTTGGGGTTTCAATTAAGGTTTTACGCACTGATAATGCACGCGAATACTTGTCTTCCCAATTTCAATTGTTTATAACCTCGCAGGGAATTCTCCATCAAACGTCATGTGCTCACACACCACAGCAAAATGGTGTTGCCGAACAAAAAAACCGTCACCTAATTAAAACAGCTCGTACTCTTCTCCTTCACTATTACGTTCCCCTTTGTTTCTAGGGTGATGCGCTTTTTACAGCATGTTATCTCATCAACCGTATGCCTTTGTCTGTCCTCCATAATCAGGTTCCATATTCCATTTTGCACACTACATAGGACCTTTATCCTGTTCCTCTTCGTGTCTTTGGCTGCACCTGTTTTGTCCATAATCTCACTCTAGGTAAAGATAAACTCTTTGCTTAATCTGTAAAATGTCTTTTTCTTGGTTACTCCTGCCTTCAGAAGGGACATTGTTGCTTCTGTCCTTAACTCTAATGGTATCTGGTATCTGCTGATGTGACTTTCTTCGAGTCGTTTCGCTTCTTCGCTGCCTCCACTATCGATGATGCTCCTTCACCTATCCCACCCATTGTTCTAGCTCCACTTGTCGACTCTAATCCACCCCCATTACTTACCTATCAGTGGCGACAATGACTCCCTCCAGCAGATCCACCCACTGATCCTCCAGCATCACCTCCTGCTCCAAACGTCCCTCCGCCAACGTTACTTGCCCCAGCACTTCCCATTGCCCTTTACAAAGGTATTTGGTCCTCTTGCAACCCTAACCATTTATATGCTTGTCATCTTTATTATAACCGTTTATCTTCTTCCTATTTCTCTTTTCTTTCTTCTTTGGATTTGTGTCTATTCCTAAGTCTACAAGTGAAGCCATAACTGATCCATGTTGGCAATAGGCGATGTTGGAAGAGATGGCTGCCTTACACGCTAGTGACACTTGGGAACTAGTTCCCTTGCCTCCGATAAGACTATTGTTGGCTATCGCTAGGTTTATACGATAAAGATTGGCCCAGATGGCACTATTGATCGGCTCAAAGCTCGCTTGGTGGCTAAAGGCTACACTCAGATTTTTGGTCTCGATTATAGGGACACCTTTTCCCTCATGGCCAAAATCACTTTTGTTTGTCTGTTTCTTGCTATGGCTGTCATTTGCCATTCGCTATTCACCATTCGCCATTGGCCTCTTCACCAATTGGACATTAAAAATGCCTTCTTGCATGGTGAATTGCAAGAAGACGTTTATATGGATTAGCCCCCGGGTTTTACTGTTTCAAGTGACTCTCAACTTGTTTGCCGTCTTTGTTGCTCTTTGTATGGTCTGAAGCAATCCCCTCGTGCTTGGTTTGGCTGTTTTAGTTTCGCCTTACTTCAGTTTGGTATGACTCGCTGTGAGGCTGATCATTCTGTGTTTGCCCTCCATTCTCCATCTAGTTTGTGCATTTATCTTGTTGTTTACGTTGATGACATTGTCATTACTAGTGATGACTTTGATGGTATCCGCCAGCTCAAATCCCATTTGTACAGTCAGTTTCAAACCAAAGACTTGGGGCCACTCAAATACTTCTTGGGCATTGAGGTTGCTCAATCCTCTTCCTGCATTGCCGTCTCCCAACAGAAATATGCTCTAGATATTCTTACCGAGACCGGGATGCTTGATTGTCGCCCCAGCGATACTCTTATGGACCCCAATGTCAAGCTCCTTTCGGGTCAGGGAGAGCCACTGGAAGACCCGGGAAGATATCGACGACTTGTAGGTAGACTCAACTATCTCACTGTCACCAGGCCAGACATCACGTTTGCAGTTAGCGTTGTTAGTCAATTCTTGAATGCCCTTTGTCATAGCCATTGGGATGCGGTCATCCGCATTTTGAGATACATAAAAAATGCACTAAGCCGTGAATTATTGTATGAAGACAAAGGCAATACCAAAATTGTTTGTTATTTTGATGCTAATTAGGCAGGATCACCATCAGATAGGAGGTCCATATCTGGCTATTGTGTCCTAATTAGAGGGAATATGATCTCATGGAGAAGCAGGAAGTAGAATATAGTTGCTAGATCCAATGCCGAAGCTGAATACCGTGCTATGGCCGCGGCTGCATGTGAACTTACATGGCTCAGGCAACTTCTCCAACAATTACGATTTGGAGATACTTAGGATACTAAGCTTATCTGTGACAATCAAACCGCTATCCACGTTACACATAATCTAGTTTTTCATAAGCGTATCAAACATATAGAGATAGACTGCCATTTTGTACGAGAGAAGTGCTTTTAAGAGAAATTGTCACTAACTTTGTTAGCTCCAATGATCAACTAGCAAACATGTTCACAAAATCTCTCAAAGGCTCTTAGGTTGACCACATTTGTAACAAGCTTGGCTCATATGACCTATATGCTCCAACTTGTGGGGGAATGTTAAAGATATGATTTGATCTCCGTAAATATGGAAATATGTAAAGCTAGTAATTAGGGATCTTTTTGATTTTCTTTCCATGTAACCTTATTTGTACTCTTCGTTACTATTATAAATATAAACCTAAAGTGTGAAGAGACACACATTCAGTAAATCCTACAACTTACAATCTTTTTCAGCAATAATGTGTGTCTTATTCGATATATATCCACCCGATTTTAGCGTGCAGGCCACCTTCCATTTATCCCATCATTGCGGTGGTGATGGAGGAGCAATATCTGCAATAGAACCAGATGCTCAGGCTTCTAGTTGACGTTGCCTCGCCTTGTCCGTCATCATCTTCTACTCAAGCAACTTATACCCCCCACGAGACAATCTGTAGGGTGGACATTCTTTGATGTAATCACTTGCCCTCTCTTCTCCTGCGAATAATAAGACACTGTTAAATTCAATAAAAATTAATCAAATATTGTTGTATGATTAGAAAAATATGATTGCAACTAAACTTGGAAGACAGGATCCTCCCAGCTTTCAACAAACTTTGCCCACGTCTCCTCATCCAAAAATGCATACTTCTCACAAGGAGAAATGTCTTTTAACTTTCCATATATGTATCTCGTGGTGAGCTGTGTCTTAAATGCCCTCCAACGCTCAGCTACAAGTGATAGCAATTTCTTTCTCAACATGGCATTGTATGGAACATCATAATTAAATAGTTAATGTGTGATAATAATATGGTTAAATATAATTTATATATTTGAGATTGTAGAAGTAAAATATCGTGATAGTTTGTCATATTTGATTCTTTACGCTCTCCTCCACATGGTCCCAATTCTCATAAAGAATAAAGACCTTACTCTGAGCAAGGACGCCCACAAAACTAATGAATTTTGTGGCGTTTTCCTCCTTAGGTGCCCCATTAAGTATGTTAAGCTGAATTGGTATCAGATGGTCACCAGCTCAACTGAAAGTCAGTTCTTTTAGGCGTGTACCTCGTCTACCCTTTTTTTTGGTAGACTCATAAGATGAGTTACCAGAAGAATTAGCCATGTGCTTGTTTAGAAAAAAAAAATTATACCCAGAGACACAACACGAAATGAGTAAACCGAAATTTAATCAAATTTACGATGAGACTTAATCATTACGTATTAATAAAGTATAAAAAAATGAATCTTTCCAAAGTGTCCAACTAGACAATTCAAGATTTAATACAACAATTACCACTTTAATCATTGTATTGAATCTCAAACGGGAAACTAAGGTTCGCTCATAATGTATAAATTCAATAGAAAAACAACACACAATTAAACACACAACATAATGCATATAATTTATACACAAATTTCGGCAGAGTTTCCTTTGTATTCTGGTACTTTTCCAGAGACCTATTTATAGGTATTCAATAACAAAACCAAATGTCAATTCCATGTAAGACAATCCAATCCACAAAAAATTAAATCTAATACTCAAGAGTTCACTAATCTCATAAAAATTCGATAGAGTTTCCTCTGTTTTTGGTACTATATATCATACCTCACAAAGGGTATGGTCAACAACATAGCAGTAATCAATTCTCTATTTTTTACCCAATTTATCTTATGAATATATGGTAGCATTTTAACCACTTTAATTCTCCTTTTTTTGCTTACTTTATCTTGAGGATGCATCTAAGCATATATAAGTTGTCTTATCTTATAGTCATTTAATTTCCTAACTAGTGCCTAATCTAGGTAGCCAATTCTTTGATTCTTATAATCCGCTAATTATATAGCTTTGGGTTTAAAACAAAATATAGTTACATTAATTATATTTGGTGACAATTAATTAATTCCTAACATATAATTAAATTAATTTCTTACGTTTATTCTTTTTCATTACTTACTAACTTAGCTAAAATAATCAACTTCACTTAATTCTATCTTATGTAATTTAATCCTCAACACTTAAAATTCTTATCACATATTTATATAAGTTAATAACTAACTTAAATAATTTATCTTTTTCTTTAAAGATTCATAAATTTATAAACATACAAAGAATTAAATTTTTCTTATATTAATAAACATATTCAACCATATATAACCTTTAGTAATTAATTCCATGTAACAACATAATTAACATAAAAGATTAATTTCAAATTAATAGTAAAAATGTAACAACTATATTCACATAATGAACCAATGTAAACCATAATGAACAAAATGAAATTAAAATGACTAACGTAGTGCGCACGCAACCTCCAAACTCAGCAATGGAGCACGTTGATTGACCCCCACCAACAGCAATGGTGCGAGCTAGCTCCAACCAAAGCAAGCTTGGCACCAAGCTCGCTCTCCAATGATAGCAATGGAAGAGAAATGGCAAAACAATGCTCTCCAATGCGCACTAAAATGCAACAACGAAAATGGTGAAATGAGGGGCGGATGGGGAAGAGAAAGCTTGCATGGAGGAAATGAAGGGCGGATGGGGAAGAAGAAAGCTTTAATGGAAGAAATGAGGGGCGGGTGGAAGAGAAGAAACCTGGAAAGGAGGAAATGAGAGGAATAAAGGCACGCAACGTATAAAAGAAATAGACTTTTTAAACCGGTTAAGCTGGAACCAGTTTAAAAAGTGACTTTTTGAACCAGTTCCAGCTTAATTGGTTAAAAAAGTTGAACTTTTTAAACCGGTCCAGCTGGAACCGGTTTAAAAAGTGCGCGAGGATATTATTTTAATTTTAAAAATGAGTTTTTAAATCGGTTATATTTGAACCGATTTAAAAAAGTTTGATATATTTTCAAAAATGCCACCATGTTTCTTTTTTAAACCGGTTCAATATTAACCGATTTAAATTTCTACTTTAAAATCCGTTTTGTGTAATAGTGACTAAAAATAGATGAATGAGAACCAAATTTAGTGACAAAAAAATGTTTTTTCATCACTAATTCTAGGCTAATTAAATTTCATTGATGAATTTTGTAAAAATTGTATATAGATTTTTTTCACTAATTTTAATTTTTCTAGTAGCATAATTTAATTATTGTGGTATAAATTTACCTTCAATATTAATTTCTTGCCAGGACAATGTCAAACAACTATATAGCCCAATTTTATTTTGATAATGTCAAACAATTGCAATTTAGTTTTATTTTGATAACGTCAAACAAATTATTATGATAAAAAAATATATATGTTTTTTGTCCCTTTAAATACATAAAAATTTTATTTTAGTCTCTTTAAATATGTAAAAGTTTAATTTTAGTCTGTCTAAAAATACGACGTGGAACCATTAGATCACGTTAAGATCAACATAGTATCACTGTTACACGTGGTACTACATAACACGTCATTTTTATCCAGTAAATTAAGTTAAAGGAGCCAACTTGGGAGACTAAAATTGGTCTATTTTCTTGTGGTGGTTGCACAGGGTGAGTTCAAAGAAGATATTGAATGAGCGTAGCGAAAAGTCTCATGTGACTCACTTTCTCTAATTTTTAATTTTTTAAACGAAATTAATTTAACCATATGATTTAGTGATAATAACGGGTGAGATTAATGGATCCTATCCACAAACACACTCACACACACACAATAATATTTAATAATATGAATAATGTTAATTAAATTTTATATTTGATAAATCTAATAATTAATACTATATTAGAAAAATTTTATTTTAAAATATGTTGTTTAAACGAATATTTAAAACAGGTAATAAATATTTTAATATATATGTTTAATTATTATTTTTTTAATGTTTACATTTAATTAACTAATATGTTTCTAATATATATTGATTACATGAAAAGTCATAAATTTAATAAATATATATTATATTTATTAAATTTACTAAATATTTTATGTTCAATAAATATAAAATAATGATATTATTATAGTTTATTATATATTACATTCTATAAATACAATATTATGTTCTCTTTTATTTTTATCTTTCTCCATCACATTATTATCCCACACTTTTCTCTCCCTTCTTCATATTTCTCTCTTTGTTGAATAATATTTTGTAAAAAAATATATTCAAATATAATTTCTCATTAAAAACTATAATTATGAAATTATGTGGACTACGTCTACAAGTCGACCACTTGTTAACTATTGTTAAGGACAAATGAGTTTAGATGAAATATTAATTAAGTGTATTATTGATCTGTCCTGAACGCGTTTATACTTTGCTTTTCCCCGAAGCTAGTTCATATTTAAATGACAAAAATTGCCACAAACAAATCTTCATCCAACGTGCGGCCTAGGAAATAAAGCTTTCCACATTTTTCAAGAAGTATATATACGGATTACATAGATCCCTTATTTCAATAGTTTGGTGGCTTGGCAGGTTTTGTTGGTCATTAACTTTCTAGCTTATATGAAGTTATTAATCTTTTTGGAAAGTCATTTTGGTAGACTTTAATAACCACGATATCTCTGTCAATTATATCTTTGTGCAAATCAGTATACGCTAATCGTTTTTTCTAGATTTATTTTTCACTTTGTGCTGGGTTGTTTGCTTCTTTACAGATTTATTGCAGTTTGTCCAATTGATGGCACACTCATCTTCTTGTCATGTTACTGAAATAAAATATGATGTCTTCATCAGCTTTAGAGGCGAAGACGTCCGCAAAGGTCTGCTTAGCCATTTGAGAAAAGAATTACGCCGCAGACAGATTGATACCTATGTGGATGAGAGACTTGATAAAGGAGATGAAATATCACCCTCACTTCTCAGAGCAATTGAAGGATCACCAATTTTATTGGTCATATTCTCAAAAAACTATGCTTCATCAAAGTGGTGCTTGGAAGAGCTTGCCAAAATGATTGAATGCATGGAAAGAAATAAACAGATTGTACTTCCTGTTTTCTTCGATGTACATCCATCACATGTACGGAACCAATATGGAGATTATGGAGATGCATTAACTAAACATGAAGAAAAACTCAAGGAAAACATTCTCAAGGTACAAAGTTGGAGGTCAGCTTTGAGAAAGGCTGGTCATTTATCAGGGTTTCATTATCCAACAAATTTTGAGTAAGTTTTCTTTTCCTTTTTCCTTTTCCAAACTAACATGTATCTTTTTGACCAATTACTTATATATGAAAAATTATTGGGTAAAATAGGCATTTTGGTCCCTCAAAATATTTTAAAATGTTAGTTTTAGTCCCTATAAAAATTTATATTATGTTTTTAGTCCCTATATTTATTAAGAGTGGGTGATATGATTTTAGTCCTTCATCAGGGACTAAACCTAACATTTTGAAATATTTTGAAGGTCAAAACCATATTTTACCCAAAATTATTTATGTACAACAATATGTACAAAAATTTATACAATTATGAGAAAGATAAGAAAAGAAGAAAAAGAAGTTTTAAAATAAGACAAATGATGTGATAAAAAAAGATAGAACAAAATACTCTTCCAAATTATATTGTATAATTAACGTAATTCTTTGTTTTATAATATGCATTGCTAGCTGATTGCTTGAATTTTAACTAAAACTTTAGCCTTTGTTTTCCATATTAATTATTTTCTTTCAAATTGCAACAGTTTCAGACTAGATTCTTAGAGCTAGAGATATTAATTATTCCTGGGGGTTAGTGATCTCAGATGTCATTAGGTAATGGTCTACGGAAATGTGTACAATTCTTTACAATTATGTCTTTTGCTTTTTTAGTCTAGTTTTATCCATTCTCTTGTTTATATGATTTCTTTCCTTCTGCTATATGCTAGGGATGAATCTGATCTTATCCATGAAATAGTGGAAGACATTTCGGAAAAATTGAGCAAGTTTTGTCCAAGTGAATCAAATGGTTTCGTTGGAATTGACCAAAATGTTGAACAAATTCAATCCTTATTGATTTTGGAATCAAATAAAGTTCTTTTCGTTGGAATTTGGGGCATGGGTGGCATAGGTAAGACAACCATTACCCGTGCTATATTTGATAAATATTCTCCTCAATATGATGGTTGCTGCTTCTTGAATGTGAGACAAGAATTCGAACAACATGGATTGAGTCTTTTACCAAAGAAACTTATATCCGAACTATTGGAGGGAGAAGGTCTCCATAAAAGCGGGTTAAGCAAAGCAAGATTCTTCCATTCTGCTGGGAGAAGGATGGGTCGGAAAAAAGTTCTTGTTGTGCTTGATGATGTGAATACTTTGGAAAAAATAAAATATCTGGTTGGCGAACCAATTTGCTTTGGTGTAGGGAGTAGAGTGATCATAACAAGTAAAGATAAGCATGTGCTTACAAGTGGAGGAGTTCATCAAATTCACAAGGTCAAGGAAATGGACCCTCAAGATTCCCTCAAACTCTTTTGCTTAAATGCCTTCAGTGAAAGCCAGCCTGAAATGGGATATGAAAAACTAACTGAAGATGTAGTTAAAATCGCCCAGGGAAATCCATTAACTTTAAAAGTTTTAGGTTCAGATTTCCATTCCAGGAGTATAGACACATGGGAGTGTGCATTAAGCAAAATCAAGAGGTATCCCAATGAGAAAATTCAGAGTGTTTTAAGATTCAGTTATAATGAACTGCATGAAGTAGAGAAAAAGGCATTTTTAGATATTGTATTCTTTTTCAAAGACGATGACAAAGACTATGTCACAAGGCAACTGGATGCTTGGAGTTTTTATGGTGCTAGTGGAATAGAGGTTCTCCAACAAAAAGCTCCAATAACAATTTCAAATGACAATAGAATACAAATGCATGACTTGATACGAGAAATGGGTTTCGAAATAGTTCATCAAGAATATATCAAATTTCTAGGAAGACGCAGCCGATTGAGGGATAGTGAGGAAGTATACGATGTATTGCGATATAAGCTGGTAAGAGAAAGACACCCTATATTAGTTCCCCGACAATTGTTTTTGTGTGGAAATTTCAATCAGTATGAAAATATTTTTGTAATGTAATTCTGAATTTTCAGGGAACTGATGAGGTGGAGGCCATGCAAATAGATGTGTCTCAAATTACAGATTTGCCATTGAAAGTGGACACTTTTAAAAGGATGCTTCACCTAAGATTTCTCAAATTTTATTATCCATTGCATGCTAAGCTTTCTATGCCGCCAAGCCATGTTAAAGGCCTCTTGCAGGTAACGGGGATGTAAGATTTTGATTCTACGTACCATCACCTTATTGATATTTAAGAATTTTCTAATGTGACGTTTTTCCTTTAAATAATTAACTGTTATAGGAATTTGTGGATTGTAAATCCAACATGTTGGCGGAACTCCCGCAATCCTCAATGGCGACAAATCTTAAATGTCCATGCATCTATTGGAGTAAAAGTTTGTGTGATGCTCATGCACCTATTTTGTCTCTGCAAAAACAAGTTCGTTTGCTTTTATCTGGGTGGGAAAAACTCATGAGCGCTGCAAGCGAGATTCACATAAAATTTCTTTACTACTTCTCTATTTATGGCTGGTCAGGTCTGAATGTGTGTTCAGTAACATCAAAGGAAATAAGGCAGCTAAACAAAATAAGACACCCTGCAATGGAAATATTGAATTCATCCATTAGGTACCCTTTCAATCTTGAATGCTCAGATGTGAATGATGTACAATTTAAGTATCTGCCAAATGGGCTACCTTGCCTTAGAGCTACGTATTACGTTAAGCTTTCAAAGAGCACGGGACAAGGCACCGGGAAACTCAAGCTACATATTCTTTTTGATGGGTTAAGGTATTATCAACTGATATCTTTCCCCAAGTTTGTTAGAAGTGGTTTTCCACGTCGTCTAGAGTGTAGCGAAATGGAATATCTTTGTTTAGAGTGTCGTAATAAACGCCTGGGAACAGAAAGCCTACTTGCTGCCGACTACGCTGGCGTACATAGGCGTTATCACAGGAGACTAGGTGGCAAGTGCCCCCGATGTACATGTATAGTTTATTTGAAATATTGTCCCCCAAAATAGGAAGGAAATTCTATTTTTAAGGCCCCAAAAAGAGAAAAAAACTTTTCCTTCAAATTAATATGAAATGAAGAGAAATGATTCCTCTTTTTTCATTTTTTTTAGTTTCTTAAAAAACTGCTCCTGTATTGGACACACTTTAATTTGGCTTTTGTAATTTTCGGGCTGCCATTTACTTGCACTGCAGTGTATGGTTTCGCCTTCCATAATTAATTATACTTTTAAAATATCAAAAAAATAAATAATAAATAGTTTTTATAACATAAAAATTAAAAAAATAGTTTTATGTTAAAAAAACAATAAATTAAAATATTTAATTTTGGGAGGAGGGTTAAATTTAATTTTATTTGCGATGTCGCATACTAAATACAATGTTCACAATAAAATGCATGTATTCTCTCAGCAACAGAAGAGCTCATGGCTTGGAGTAAGATATCCAGAATTTAGGGACTTTTTTTTTCAATTATAAATCAATGACAAATCACTCACACTGCACCAACAAACAGAAATAACAAAGTCACAGATATATAACATCATGATAAGTACCAAGCTTTATACAACACGTCGTGATAAGAACATGAGTTCCAAACTGTCAAGAGAGAGAGAGAGAAATTACATTTGAGTGACTACCCCTATAAATCTAGATTCCTAGACGTTAGAATATTAAAAAAAAAAAAAAAGGGTTAGTGTTAGACGTATAAACACATGGAACATAACACGAAAGTCTCAACATGCATAAAAATAATTAGATCAGATCAAAATACTCTCTCCCAAATGTTCGTGGACTCCTAATATGACGATAGTGTCAGCAGAACGATAATCGGTAGAACCATGCAAATAAAAAACTTGAATGATAAACTGAACTGATTCTACTCCAGCATAAGCATGTAGGTCACATTGAACATGGCAATATCCCTTTGTATATGAACTTCCTACTAAAGCGTTCACACTCCCACTCTCCATCATCCTCAAACTCAAGATCCAAGTGGCATACAGGCAGATCAGAAGCCATAGCTAAGATCTTTCAATTCATAAACATATATACTTACAAGTAGACAAACAAAGACAGGTGAGACAAAATCACATCTAATGGTAAATAGATAAAATGAGAGGAGTTTATAACAAACACATAACATATTGATACAATAACTCATCCAAGGATTCAAACCAATGCAATGATAAGCATGAGAGCCCATCTCTAATCCATATGATCAATAGATCAATAGTCAATGAGAAGTGCTAGCAATACAGTTTTTAACACTCTTTGTAACGCTTTTTTTGCTATTGATTAAAATTTATTAAAAATTACAAAATCATGAGTGAGTCTCATTCAACATTAAGTGAGGGCCACAGATTTTTGTGATTTTCAATCATTTTCAGCCAATATAATAGAAATTATGTTCAACAGAATGTCATATATATATATACATGTGTGTATGTGTGTGTACATACATACATAATTATATGTGTGTGGATTATTTAACTCTCTCGGGTGCATATACCAAAATAAAGTGCAAATCTTTTGCACTCAACACAAGCAACCTCATTAATATACATGATTAACTTCTTTTTGAGGTGCTACAATATTTCACATTACTTTCTCCCACTTTTACACATGATATGATGCAAGTGAATGAAATAATTTTAATCATCCAATCCCAATCCACATATACACTGATATGGACATAAATTTTGTTATCAAAGGTCCACGAATACCTTTAAGTAAAATTCGGTGATAAAATAAAGAACTTGATACATTTCAACAAAGTCCTTATAGAAAAGTAGTTCACATAAATAATTCAGTAAAATAAATTCTTTGAACTTATCTCGTATTGTTAAAAAGTACCGTGGTCAATAGGTACCAATTAAGACCTTTGAATAGCTCAATAAATCTTTGAAAATATCATACTGATTTTGCTTAATAAAATAACGTGTGGCTTAGTAGCACGAAAATTTAATTAAAATCTTGGTGAAATAAAATAAATAAATTGGGTTCTAAATCAAGTAGGTAAGTCACGGTTTATAGATGAACATTGGTATAATAGAGTATATATATTTTATGTAGTATAGGTTTCAAAAGACCATTAGTTTGAATAAAATATATAGATATACTTAATTAAATTATATCAAAGCTTATAAATTTCCATGAGAAATTTGAATAAAATTTACAGCATTAAAATGATATAGTTCCTCAATATTTTTACATGATCATAAAAATCTAAATGCTTTAGCAAAAAATAAAAAATAAAAAAAAAGCAACATCAGCGTGGTCCATGTGGCTAGGTACAATGGTCGCTTACTTTGTTTCATACAATCGTTTTATCAATTAAGATAGAAAATAATAAACTATAATTAATTAAAATTAAAATAATATTTTTGAAAAGATTTGAAAGATATCCGTAATCATTGTTTAGATTCAGCCCAAAAATGAAGTAGAACATGCATCCAATGAAATTCAAGTAGCGTTCACATCAAATCTAAACCAAATAATGTCATGTGGGTTTTTCTTTTCAAAATTTTGTTAAAAGTAGTTAAATAATGTGACATGAGATCATAAAAACACATTTTTGTCATCTTTTTCATGAAAATTTGGAGCAAACACAGTTCATCGTCAATTTTTTTTTTTTTATTCTTTTTTTCTGAAGAACACCATAAACACACCCAAAATACCATTTTCGGACTATTTTCACAAAAAGATTTATTTCATCATTCAAATGAAGGATAAAACCCCAGAGGAGATATGGAGCACAATTAAACCTAAAGTGAATTACTTTAGAGTATTTGGGTGCCTAGCCTAGCTCGTGAACATGTACCTAATTAGAGAAGAACATAACTGGATGACAAGAGCTTGCAGTGTGTACTACTTAGAGTAAGTGATGAATCTAAAGCTTATCGATTGTTTGATCCAATTGCTAGAAAAATCATGGGGAGCAGAGATAAAGATTGGAATGGGGGGAGGACTGCTGTTGAAGTGAGACGTGATGTATTGGTTTGGGAAGATAATGTTGACGGTGAGGATCTTTCCTCTGAAAATGAAGCAGAAGTTGTGGATAACACTGAAACACTAAGTACAGATCAAGAGACAGAAGCAAAAACGTCAACATCGAGTAATGCAACAATGAAGCTACACTCATACTAGCTAAAAGAAGGATTCAAAAAGTACCTAACTACGTACTTACAGGATTATGAAACTGGTGAAGGTTATCTAAAGATGAAAATAATCTTGCAATGTTTGCCTCAGATGAAGACTCGACTTCATTGAAAAAGCTAAAAGAGATGATAAATGGAGAAGGGCGGTATATTTGGATATTGAAGCAATTGAAAAGAATGAAACCTGACAGCTTCCTACTTTGCCTGGAGGTGCTAAGATGATTGGTGTCAAATGGATCTTTAGAGCCAAATTGAATGAAAATGGTGAAGTAGTTGATAAGCACAAGGCATAATTAATAGCTAAAGGCTATGCCCAAAGACAAGGGATCAATTACAATGAAGTTTTTGCTCTGGTAGCAAGGCGGGACATGACATATTCCGAATGGACCTAGCTCTAGCAGCACAAAAAAGATGTAGTGTGTATCAAAAGTGAATTTCTACACGATGAATTGAAAGAAGATATGTATTTAGAAAAGGCATTGGGTTAAGTTCAAAAGTGATGAAGATCAAAGAAGGCTTTTAAGTTGAAAGGGAGGAGCTAAGGAGAAGATCATCTCAATTGGGCAAGGAAGACCTAATAGTAGGGTAAGAGCTAAGAGAGCCATGGAGAGACTTTGCATGAAGAGGAGATCAACAAAAATAACCTCAAGCCCAATGTGGAGAATTATAGCCCTAGTTGACCATTTACTATAAGAAAAACATAAATTAGTGTCAGTCAAAAGTCAACGCTAATCATCAAAAGTCCATGCTAATCATTATTTTTGTGTCAGTCAAGCAACGGCCTTGAGGCAGTCACAAAGAAGGATTTGTGTCAAACAGTAGAAGTCGTCGCTTATTATAGTTGGCCAAGCCAACTCTAGGCCGACGTTGATTAGAGTCGACCAAGCTGACACTTAAAAACAAGACAATACAAAAAAAAAACTGCTACTGTTACAGCAACGCCGCTCCCATTCTTCCTCTTACTCCCTCCCCCCCCCCCCCCCCTTCTTTTCTCTTTTTTCTTGTTTCCACTCCTTAGCCACCACCTTGCAACACGATTTGCTCACCAAAAGTCCTCAATCCTCAACCACCTTGTCACCGCATGTGCTTCTCCTCCTTGCTGCTCAACCTTCAGCCACCTTGCAGCACATCAAAAAATGGAGAAAATTTTCAAGTTACAGATAAGACACCTCTCCTTTACTTGTCGTTCTCCTTGGTCACATTGAAGTTACCAAAATTCGCCACTGGCAAAAGCTCTCAAATCAACATTACCAACATGAAGGGGGCTTTGTCATGTTGAAGGTTTGGGTGTTGCCGGCTGACCACGTCATTATGCCATTATTGAAAAAATGTATGTTGTAGACTTTGGGGTATTTAGAGAGGCCGAGAAAGAAAGTGAAAAGGAAGAAAGAGAGGGGAGAGGAAGAGAATGAGGGTAGAAGTTGGGAACGCCACACTTTTCAAATTGATGTAGGAAAAAGGGAGGGTGAGAGGTAATTTGTTTTCGCACTGAAATGAAAACTAGTGTCAGTTAGGCTAACGTTAACAAGTGTCAGTCTAGCCGACTCTAATAGTAAAATATAATTATTTTTCAAAAATTATTCATTAAAGTCAATTTGGCTGATGCAAATAATTTTTGTTTTTTTAAAAATACTAATAGTGTCGATCATGGCCGACACAAACTAAAAAAAGTAAAAATTAACAAAAAAAACCAAAAATATGTTAGTGTCGGCTGGCCGACATTATTTAGCATCAATGTCAAGGCTGACACTAATTGGATGATGCTTATTTATAGTTTTCTTGTAGTGGCTTGATTCAAGTGGAAGAAGACTTACTTTTTGGTTTCATTTAACCATCACTTTTAGGCCTTATTCCTAATATGATTTTAGCCCTTTAATTAAGTGTTTTGGACATTTAAATTTGTAATAATTTGGGTTGGTTCATTGTTGATTCAAAGCATGAATTTTTAGCCTTAATTATGATTATATTAATTAGGAAAATTAGGAAAGATCCATAGCATTAATTAGGATAATAATAATTAGGAAGGGTAGAGTCTTGGTAGAATGAGAGCCAAAGAGAGATAAGAACTTGTGTTTCTTGTAGCACCCTAATCTATCATTCTTTTTATACCTAAATCTTGAGCTCTATTGGCTTGGGAGCGAAATTTTAAAGTAAATTTTTTTATGCAATTTAAAACAACTTTATAGAACACTATTTTTGTTTTTAGTAAAAGAACCAATTTTATTGATAAACAATTAAAAATACAACTTGATTCCATCAAATACAATTGAAAATAAAACACAATTAAATATTGATTTGACATAAATATTACTGTTACATACTTTGACACGAGAAAGGTTTACATTATATTATAATGATACTATAGCATGGGTGACCAACTAAACATGTATCTCTCTAATTTAGGACAACATTGTCCCAACAACCAGCACTAGTGCAAAAAACACATGCAACGATAGGTTTTTACATTGGTTGAAAAACAAACGATGCAAACAAAAATGTGGTGGCAAACTTGTAAATAAAAGCAACAATTTTACATTGGTTATTAGTTTAATCGATGTAGAAACTACTTTCTACATCAATTATAAATTCAACCGATGTAGAAAGTTCTTTTTTACATCGGTTAAACCAATAACCAATGTAAAAAGTCTATATACGCCCCCCACGATCTGATTCCCCTTCATTTTGCAAAAATGCTTTCGCCTACTGTAACACCCCTACTTTCGCCTATGGAACTATTTTCCTAATTATTCTGTATTTATTTTTAGAAACTAGATGAAAATCTTAAAAATTTGATCGTTACGGTTACATTTGTATTAATAAGTAATACTTAGTTTAGAATTTTAATAAATTTTGGAGAATAGAGCTCGAAAATGGTGAAATAACCGTTTCGTCCCTAAAAACCCAGATAACAAAATTAATAGACAAAAATAATTAGAAGTGTTTAAAAATTATTTTTAAGTCATCAATATGCTTAAAATAATTAATAATAATTTTCAGAAATTTATTGAGATAGTTATTGTGAAATGACAAAAATACCCCTAGTTGATTGTTGGAATCAACCAGAGACCTTTTTACTTCAAAATATTTTGAAAATTTTATACTAAGTATATTTTGATTATAAAAATTTATTTTGAAAGAAAATTAGTAAAAAATGTAACACCTCTATTTTAATTTTTCAACTATTTTTCTAATATTTGATTATTTATTTCTGAAAAATTGAGAAGGAATCTCAAAGTTCTGTGCCCCTAGTTGAATTCAGAATGTTGAAAACTATTTAATCATGATTTTTAGTAATTTTTCTTAGTTGGAGCCCTGAGAAAATAAAAAATGACGATTTTACCTTTTTTTCAATATTAAGGGCTGATATGAGAAAAAGACTCAATTGACATTAAAATGTCAATTTGATCTTCGAAACATGTTATATGCATTAAAATATAATTTTAATTATTTTTTTTGGAATTCTTGTGTAAAATGACCAAAATATCCCTAGGTGTCTGTTAAGCTTAACTAGTATCGGTTTGACATCAAGAAATGGTGAAAATGATCATCCTAGTTCATTTAGAGGTAAAATATTTAATTTTAGAATTTTCATAAAAAAAATTTGGTATTTATTGAATAAAATGAATTTAATATGAATTTTATAGCTCAAAAATAAATACATAGAAATTTGAAAATAAAAATAAAAATTTATTATGAGAAATTTATTTTTGATGAAAAATAATATATATGTCCATTTTTACATTAAAATGCATTAATTTGATATTAAAAGCAAAATTTTTAAGTTTAGGCGATTTTATCAATATCGGCTAATTTAACTATAGATAAAATCAACACTGATAAAGTTGGGACAGCTCATGGGACACGTGTCCAGCCTAGTCCTAAATGACTCACCACCTATTTTGAATAAGTGTCCCTAAATCAAATTAAAAATAAATAAAAAACCCAAATTTGACATAATGCATGATGTAACTATTTTGGACATCTAATCCACTCTTCTCCTATAAATAGGCCACTTTGAGTTCAGAATTTTCATTCTTCTCCCCATCCTTGGTTGGTTGAAATACATGGAGAGCTTCTCTCTAGAATTATTTTTTTTACTTTGTTTTTATAATAAGATTTTACTAGTTTTTCATCAACTAGTAAAATTTCCTTTCTAGAAGCTTTGCACCTACATTCCATCAGCTTTCATCCTCTTCATCAACCATCTTTGAGGTAATGGGGGGAGTGGGTTTGGTTCTAAATTATTGTCACTTTATATGTTGGTAGGAAAGGTTTTCCCCTAAACCTTTCAATACATAAAGTTTAGTATGTTCTATTATATTGTTATAATGTTTGATGCTAAACTTTAATTTTTTAACTTTTATTAAGTTGTTACTCTGCTCAAATTTAAATTATTAAATTATAATTGCTAAGTTGTTACTTTGCTAAAATTTAGAAAATTAAAATGTATTTATTAAGTTGTTATTCTGCTAAAATTTTGGTAATTAAATTATAATTACTAAATTGTTATTCTGCTAAAATCTTGATAATTAAAACATGATTACTAAGTAGTTATGCTGCTAAAATTTTGATGGTTACTAATATATGATTTTGGATTATTTAAATTACTATTGTGAAATTTTCGTAATATAAGGCAAAAATGTTAATTGTATTGGTACTCAAATTAAATAAGACCAGAGAAACCTTTGTTTGAGAAGTTAGAAATTAATAAATTAGTAAGTAATGTAAAGCAAGTGACATGCATTGACATGACACCCTACTAGGGAAGCTATAGTTTGGTACATTGCGGAATGAAGGCAAGGACCATTATTAAGGTCTACATGGTATGGTATCGAGTAGTGAGTGTCCTAATGGCCAAGGTAGCAGCTCTTGAGCCGGGACAATTACTTAATCAACTTGATAACCCTGATACCTGCTCAGCGTCACCAGGATTGGTAAGAGTATACCTCTATAAATGGACGTCCTGACTATTATCTTGTTCTTCAATCATGATGTGGACTGTACCATATGATGATGTTAAGAGAGGTATATGTATTCCTAGTCACTTCTCGGTTTTGTTGAAAACTATTACTCATTAATGAGAAGTATGGATCCATACCAAGTCAATGGTAGTCTAGTACAACTTAGAATAAACCCTAGGTTTTCCTCTATTGTCAATTGTCTTTTATCTGTATATTATGGTAGAATTCCTACTATACATGTAAAAATGATTTTAGAACAAATCACCTCATTCCATTTTTTTACTTTTATGCATGATTGATCATAGTTAATGAAGATTCGACTGTGGATGAGGACCTATAGGCCTAGTTTGATGGCTTGTTATTGGGATAGGGTAAACTGACACTGCTCTGACTAGGATCTTTTTAATGTATTGGGGATAAGTAGTAATTATTTTGATGTAATATTTTGATCCTTTTGTATTACAATTATTTTACTTTCATCAATATGTATAAGACTATGATGTATATGAAAACCTTTTCTTTTATCTTTTACCACAATTTTCAAATTCTCTCAAGATTGAAAATTTACTATTATACAAATCGAGAAAAAAATTTACTTGCATTTTCATTAACTTAAAATCAACAAGCTAATTAATTAAGTAAATAAGTATGTTGTGGACATATGAACGGGTGTCACACCTACTACTTGACCCTTAAACCCTAGAACCTTCGCCCCTCCTCCATCACTGCCACGAGCCCTTCCACCACAACCATCATTGCTGCTGACACCATGATTCACGTGCCCGTCATGCGACACCTTTATCCCCAACCCCAACCACCATGGACGCCCTTCGCCGTTGTGATGCCAGTTCGCCGTCATGATGCACTTCTCCACCACGAGCCCTTCTCTGCCACTAGACCCTATTGTTGCAAGCCTTTCACACCTCGTTTTGCTCGGCCCGTAAGGTAAGTTTTCAATAACCACCATTGTATTCTATCTATGTGACCTACATTGTATCTATTTGTACTTATGTAACCTCCATTGTATTTGTATTTTGTTAATATTTTTTCATTTGTATAATTTTTTTCTTGGTTTGATCATGGTATGTAAATAATTTATTGAAGGATATTTATTTGAAATGTATAACTGTTGAAGATTGTGTTGTGATTGCATGATTGACTTGCATAAAGCTTAGTTGGGCCTTGTGTGATGTTGTTGGTTATTGATTGGATTGTTGGATAGGTTTACACATGAGGTGTATATTATATTGATTGAATAGATGTAAAAATATGGGAAAATACTAAAAAATAGAAGAAACATTGTTGGATTTTTCATAGAAATTTTGAATTGAATTGTCTAATTTATTGGTTAATTAACAAGAATAAGAATGGCCATATAGAACTAGTTGGGCCTTGTGTGAAATATTCATATTTGGTAATTTTAATTGTATTACTCTCGAGGATGTCAAATATGTGTCCTACAACCAATATGAACCCCTTCATACATTTTAAACAAGAAAACCTTTTTTCTTGTTTTCTCTTTTTGGAAATGCAAAATTGTTCCTTTTTCCTCTCTTGCTTTCTCATAGTAATAATTAGGATTTAGGGAATATTAGGATTTAGATGTATTAGCATGATTGGTTAACACCTGTCCCTACTTATTACATGTCTTGCAGCAGCAACATGAGGTTGGTAATATATTCCAAACAAGAAAGCACTTTTCTTGTTTTTTCCTTTTTCAAATGCAAAATTGTTTTTTTTTTCCTCTCGAGTGATCAGATAGAGTCGCGAACCCATTCTTTGCTGTCTCATTGTTTGGATTGAAAAAACAACAGTCAAAGGACCAATAATATAGGTAAAAAATAGTTTAATAATTGATAACTTTCGTCCCTTTTCAACTAAATTTTCTTAACTTTGTTTTAACCTTGGAAGTAAAACCAAGTGGTAGGTCATAAGATCCTCCACCCTTTTTTCCACTATTGTTGTCACATCTTCATGAGTTTGAGGAAGCCCAACTCATGATGCATAAATAGCACACTGTAAAATTGTTGAAACATGAGACAACTGGGAACTTATCACTTTGAACCTTATACTACACATTTGCTACTTTGCGCTTAGCAATCACTCTTTCAAGCTTTTCAATCCAGCCTTCAAGATCACAGGATACTACACCCTCTTTCCAACACAACCGTTATATATATCTCCTTCCTTACTTGGTTTTGATTTACTTCCATTAAGTCGATCAAGATTAGCTCATGGTGAGTTGAATAGCATGTTGCGAGAGCAATTATATCCAAGTAAGGAAGCCTTGCCAGAATTTGATACTTTTGATGTAAAAGAACTAATTGAGAACCTTAAAAGAGTGCTTGCTCAATATACTTTATTTTGTAAATTTCTCTAATTCTATAGCTTTTTAATTTTCTACTCTTTTCTATATTGTTTGCAAAATATACTAATAATGTCTTTCTATATTACATGGCATTTGCGAAGTCAAGTTTTCATGGCGATGATGATGTGAAGCAAATGGGACAAATAGTATGTTAGCTTCTATTTGGGTCAAATAGAATGTCTTCTCATTCTATTTTGTCCCATCTATTTCATACCAATATTACCATGATGACTTGGCTTCGCAATGCCCTAGAATATATGAAGACATTATTAGTAGATTTTGCAACTATTATAGAAAATTAGAATTTTAAAGAAGTTATAGTTATAAGATTAATTTTCATAACAGAGTCTAATAGGCAATCATTCTTTCAAGGTTCTCAATTCGGCCTTATACATCAAAAATATCAAATAAAGACAAGACTTCTTACTTGGATTTGATTGCTTTTACTATGTGTCATTTAGCTTATCATGAGCTAGCCTTCATCAAGTTGATGGAAGTAAATCAAATCCAAGTAAGAAAAAGACATATATAACGGTTGTGTTGGAAAAGGGTATGGTATGTTATGATCTTGAAGGTCAGATTAAGAAGCCTAAAAGAGAGATTACTAAATGCAAAGTAACACAAATGTGTTAATTAAGGTTCAAACTAATAAATTCCTACAGTGGTGTTATGTTTCAACAATTTTACCATGTGCCATTTAGCCATCACTAGTTGGCCTTCAAACGCAACTGTAATGGTGGAAAAGAAGGTGAAGGATCTTGTGACCCACCACCTAGTTTTACTTCCAAGTTTAAAATAAAACAAGGAGAGAATTTTGTTGAAAAGGAAAGTTATCAATTATTAAACTATTTAGTGCATCTACTGGTCCTTTAACTATTGTTTTTTTCAATCCGAAAATGTTACAACTTATCATTCTCCATTGATCATTCTACTTTATTGTTTTAACTAACATTTTATCCTCTCATGTGAACTTGCACATATTCAACAATCCACATCCATCCTTTGACTTTGACTTGGATTACATCTACACATATGTATTTAGGTAGTTTATAATTATATATATTTTAAGTACTTTAGAATTTTATTTTCTTATTAGTTGTAGATGAAATTTATGTTAGATGGATTTAGGGACTTTACAATCGACCTGAATTGTGTTTAGGAGCTACCTTATATGATTATGTTTTAATGTATTTTGAATTTAGCCTACTCACATGTGATTGTATCGTACACTACCTATTCGAGTGTATTTTTTTTTACAGGTCTTGTGAAACTTGTAAAACAGACAAAATATTAAAAAAAATATGACTTTCTACATTGGTTATAGCCTTAACTGACTTTCTACATTGGTTAAAGCCTCAACTGATGTAGAAAGTCACCTTATACACATAGAAATTGTCTTTCTACATCGATTAAAGGCTGAACCGATGTAGAAAGTTACATCTTTCTACATCAGTTCATGTTGGAACCAATGTAGAAAGTCTTTTTTTTCATCAGTTCACAATCTGATGTAAAAAAATCCCACCATTTATGTCAGCTGGATCTATATCGGTTCATGAACTAATGTAGAATGCCCAAAATAACCGATGTTAAAAGCTCCTATTACAGTAGTACATTGAGATATAGATTACAACATCACCCTCAATTAAAGATGAGTTAGTCCTTTCTAAACTTTAAACTCTCACTCTAAAAGAAAGAGTCTTTTACGACTCCACACATGCGTTCACTACGCCACTTTGATGCATCCACATTGAGGCTTGTAAACTACTTGGTATAAGCAGTGCCTCCAACTTGGTATTTGCTTGGGCCTGGCTTAAGCTACTTATAATTTAAACCCATATTCCATATAAACGTATATGTCCACCCCTTCTTTATTTTGTAGAGTCCTCTCTTTGTTAGGCTCTCTCTCTCAATCTCAATCTCTAACTCTTTCTCAACTTTATAGAGTTAATCAACTTTAAAAAGGTACCAATAAAATAATTTCAATAAGCAGGCAGGGGTACCAAAGACCTTTTTTGTGGTCCTTGCCATCTTCTCATAATGTACCAAACTGTGACTTTCCAAACTCATTGTTTATTCTGTAATTATTAAAATTGAACTCATTGTTTATACCCATTTGAACCATGACTATGTTTTGATTCAAAATTAATAAAGTTCATCTTATCTATTAATTAAGTACTCTAAATTTTCACTCTAATTGCCCTATGATTACCAAGTTTACCTTAAATAATTTAAATCATTCACCTAATAAATCCTTGATCTAAACTTGTTCATTTTATTTCCTTAGGTTCCTAACACTAGTAGTCTAGATGAATAAAATTAAACAAATACCAAAGGCCCTAAATCGTCATTAGCCAAGACACTATAACATCTATGATGACCAACCAATTTTTCACTCAATTTCAAGAATCAATGCTTTTATGGCAAGATCACAATTTAATCCATCATTTGAACTCCTTTATTTTAACACTTACACATTAAACCATCAACATGAATATTTTAACAACATAGAAATCAACTTAAGGTTTTGTTTTCCTTCTCTTGGCCAAAATCCATTCACCAAGATTCAAGCCCAAATTTCATCTTCTCCAACTATCAAGTTATGCATATTCATATACTTATCAAATTTATCATAAACCATTGTTAATTAAATTTCCTCTACCTTGCATTTAGATGGGGCATTTTAACATTTCATGGAAATTCAAATACATGAAATTTGAATTCCTTTTATTTCAAATTCCTTCATTTCCTAAATACTTTGTTTGGATAATGCATTTCAAATTTCTTGTATTTTAATTTTCTTGTTGGGTTAGAGTAATATAATTTCCACCAAATGCAAAAAGTTCATTTTTATAGATTTATTTTAAAAAATTAAATTTTCAATATTAAAATTATTGGTTAATACAAATACCTTTTTTTATTGAATATTGAAGCAATTAGATTCATCAAATTGATACTGCCATCAATGTGCTACTAACTAATAATACATTTCAATTCATAAATTGAACTCATCCTTATTTAATTATCCGTTAGCTACTTTTTTCATTCATTGCCTGTACCTTTTGAATATAAAGCACTAAACCAAATAGATATAGTGATCAGATTTAAAATGATAGATTGATACCAATCAATATGCTTGGTCATTGAAGTAGAGATCTAGAAACGATATGCAACTAGTAGCAAGTAAAGAGGTAATTTTTAAATACACCAATAAAAACCAATTTGATCTATTGCAATAGTAAAAATAGTGTGTACTAACAAAAAAAAAAACAATATCTTTGATCTCCTACAATAGTAATATCAGTGTGAACTAATAAAAAAGTTGCTTTGTCCCATCGTTTGGATCCTTGCTCTTTAGAAAACTCACAAAAGCCCTAAATATCTTTGATCCCTTACAAGTGTAAACATATTGTGTAAACTCACAAAATATAGCAAAAAATGCATTCTGCATTAAGTTTGTAAGTTGTAACTGAATTGACTCATATAAACTAGATTCATCGTACACTCATAGACTAGTATTTTTAGAGCTATCACATAAACATCTCCAAGACCCAATATGAATGAAATTAAAGAGAATCATGATAATATTTACAAAAACCAGAATTTAGGGAGTAAGCAAGGCCTAACATAAGCTCTCCCCCTCCTTATATATTTTTGCATACACTGTTATTCATCCAAATTCCTTATGACTTTTGTCTGTAACTTCCTACATGCAAAATAGAATAAGCAATCCTTTAGTTGAAGAGATAAGAAGAATGCATACAGGATAGTAAGAACAATCTACAAATATTTTTTAACTTGAAATGGAAATAAATCTGGTTACACACAATGAATCATCTAGAAAAGAGTAGTATAAAGGTTACACATAGACAATAATAAGAGGAAAGAGGGTTAAAGAAATGGGCTTAAAAACACTATGGCTTCCCATTATGAATAAAACCTGATAGCTGGTGTATTTAGTGTCACACTAGCATTAAGTATCACATCCTAAAAAGACAACACAATGGCTTCCAGATATTCTTATATATGGTCAGTCATATTCAGAAAACAATTTATGATCCACATGCATTTTTTTTCCTTTCAAGATAGCAAACACAAACTAGTTTATGTAAGTAAAAAGTAAATTTCCAAATAAACCAAAACCTAAAAGGACACATCCTTACAAATAGATTGCTTATATGGTTAGACTTAAGAAAGAAACTCAAAAGTAAGGATGAAATGAGAGCCACCAAAAAATAAGGATACTTACCAAGTTTCAAGCTATCTTGCTACTATTATCAAAACCCCTAAAGCTAAAATGTACAAAACACATGAAAACTTAGAAAGCTATCTTACAATAATTAATCAAGTAAAATAAAATCAAGAAGTTATGAAGCTTTACCTCAAGATATATGTGTTAAAACATAAGCCCTCTTTTGCTCAATTGGAAAGGCTCACAATACTTAACTGTTTTGGAACATCAACTAACCATTTAATAGCTTTAGCCCATTGTTTTTCATTAAGGTTTGGTATCAAAGCCACCTCATTTAGCACTTCTTGAATATCATTTTCATCAACCTTACCATCAAATATTTGTATGAATTGCTGCAAAGACTCAGCCACTGCATTCATTGAAGCAGTTATTCCATCTTTTTCTCCAATTTTTCTCCTTTGGGACAATAATTAAATCAACTAATCAATTCCTCAAGTAATTAACATATACTTCAAGTAGTTCAATCAACTAATCATCATCAAAGATCATCACACAATGCCCTAACTAAATCTTAAGTGGCAAGCATGCAACATGCAATAAACAATAGCCCATTCTCACAAATTTCTAAACTTTATAGGCAATATATATATTACACTAATTCCCCTCTCTAATCTTATTTCAACCTTCAAGACCCAAGATGAGCTAGTCATTCCCCTTACTAAGAAAAAGTTGTGACTGTACAAGGAGAAAGAGGAAGAAAAGTTGCTTCCCTCTAAGCCCTAGCAAGCTCTAATTATATGGAAAGATAAGCTAAGCACCAAGGCTTCTTTTTTTTTTTTTTTTTGGGTCAACCCAAGTGATAAATCAACATTTTATGTGGATTTATAGAGCAAGTTCACATGATTTTTTGCGTTAGCTCATAGGAAATTTGTGAGAAAATAGACCATTAATGAAGGATTTCTTGTGATGTGCATTTCTAAACTTTCTACTTAAAATCGCATAAATGGCCTTGATTTTGTTGGATTTTGTGAAAGGTAATTAGGTGAATAGAGAAAAAATATATAGTCCACAGGCACAGAGGAGTATTATCTAGTCAAAAAGGTCTTAAAGGAAGCAAGAACTAAAGGGAGGATCGAAAAAGAAGCCTACAAGCATAGGAACGGCCAAAAAGAAGGCTAGAAGAGAAGAATGAAGTGCACAAAGTCGCACACACTCGGCGGGATTAGTAGGCCGCTCGACGGGACTCACTTTAGTAGCACCCACCCGGCGAGTCATGTATCCCGCGTTGGCGCCAACACGGAGTGGATTTCTTCTGAAAAATCGCCCAGCGGGTCTGAGGCCCAAATTCTAATTTTATTTTAATTCTCAGTGGGCCTAGGTTGTGCGAGATAGACCGGGTTAAGCCTCATTCTCTGAAATTCTAGAGATACATTACAAATAGAAGGGAGCTCAATTCCATTCTCATTCTATTCTCTCTCTTAGATTTTGACAGAGGAAGGACTCCCTCATAACTTCAAAGGATTCTCCTGCATTCCAGTGGACAGAGATTGAAGGCCACTCTTTTTGTTAAGGTTTACCTTTAGTTTCTAATGATATATATTGTAATGGGTTACTTCTCTGTTGTTATGAAGAACTAATCTCTAAGCTAGGATTGTGGTGTAGCCATGCTTAAGATAACTGAAACCCTATTTTGATTGTTAATTTTATTTCCCTATTTCTTTCAATTGAATTGCCTTAGTGTTCTTCATTATATTATTTGGAATTGACCACTCCTTGCATGTCTTTAATCAGTTAATTAATTAACGACCATACCGTAATTAATTGATAGACCTCTAAGGTAATTGGGTTTAGGACGTTGCATGATCAAACTTGCGAACTAAGCTCCCAATCGAATTCGTTCACCCTTTTTGTTCTTAATCCTTTCCTAGGATTAAACTACTACATGACCAACCAATGGTTTAATACAGGAAAGAGTTTTTATAACCTTTGACCAAAGGTTGTGAAAGTACTCGGTAGAGGGATATTGGTAATTGTGACACCCTTTACCCCAAAGCTAATTATTAAATAAATATTACGAAAATATAACATGCTTTTCATTTGTGAAATAAAACGATAGCTTATAATCTTTTTCTTCACACGATAAAGGACATCACATGCATAACTCACATTTACTAAAACTCTATAAGATGCTTTACTGATTAACCAAATGATGGTGGCCCATAGTTGACTATACAAGTCTAAATAATAAAATAAAATAAACCAATTTAAAAGTAAAACTATTAGGCTAAAGTTTAAAAGCTAAAATAATAAATAACTAAGACCCTGATGTCACATTGCTATCAAAGTTGACAAAATCGTAAAGAAACTGTAAAATAAACTACAATGAGGCCAATGCCACTACTCTAAGACTCCTCTCAAGGTCCTGCTGGACGTCACTGTATATCACAGACACATACAGAAAACACCAGAAAACAACGGGGTGAGATACATCTCACATCATGCTCAAAGTATGATAGTGGAGACAAGTAGAATACACATCACATACATAATCAATTAACAGTAATTTGCAAAAACCAGAACGCACACAAACATATATAATGCAATGCCTAGCTTCTACTTCTTATGCACATGTGGTACCAACTTAAACTTGTCGGAAAGTAGACTAGGAGTAAATGCACGGCCATAAGAAGCGTCATCGTATCGATGCTTAGCTAGCACCGAACTAGTATGATATCCCCCGGCGACTAGTCAGGGTTACCTAGTTTTGCCAGTACGCCCCGGCTCCATGGGATCAGCATGGACCATTGGAGTTTTCCCAACCAGGATAACTCCCAAGGCTAGAGTTAGACAACCCATCACGGCCTCCACCAGCCAGATTCCTACATACTTTCTCATCACATAACTCAAATGTTATGATGCATGGTCACATACAATACTTACAAGTTTTCACAAGCTTTCATCATAAAACATTAACACAATTTCATATCATACTCAATTTTCTCAAAGTAAACAACAGTCGCACAATATAAACTTAACAAGGCATAAAAAGAAACAACAATGAGTTTAAAACTGCAAAAAAAGGACTTCATAGCACAAAGAACGAAATAGCTGAAATCATATCCACTCATTGTGCCAGCAACTGAATCCGCCTGGCGGGCTATATATCCCTCCTGGCAGGTCTAGCGCCATAACCAACCCGCGCAGCGGGTTGTAAACCCCACCCAGCAGGTCCACGTCAGGACCCAACCCGCCCAGTGGATTGTTCATCCTGCTCAGCGCCAACAGCGAGTGTAGTTTTCAACGAAAGGTCGCCCAGCGGCTATCTAACCTCGCCGGGTGGATCCAAGATACAGATTTTAAAAAGACAATCCATGATAATCCATATAAATTAAACATAGAATTTTCATAAAGCATATTAATAATTTGGGGAAAATCGCATTCCCCTTTGCTACGTACACAACCATATAATTCACAAACAATTGGAGTCTAGGCCAACCCCTCTACCCACGACCAAAGTCATACCCATGAGCGAGATAACTCACTCCCCCCTCACCTTGAAAGAGGCGATCTCCAGCAAGAGGATGCGAATGGTGCAGCAGCAGTCTTTCTAAGGTTCCTCACTTAGTGACTGCAAAGGCTCTAACGGTACGGTATCTCCAAGGAGACACAAGCGAAAGAATAAGGAAAAAGGATTAGGTTTTCAAGAAACCTAAGGAATACTTAAAGCTAACTTTGGACTCATAAAACTAAGCCCAATAAAAGGGTTTTAAAACTTTTAAAAACATTCTAACTATAAAACCCCAGTTTAAAAGCTCAATATTTCTTTTTCTCAAAATATCATTTTATTAAAAACAAGGCAAACGAATAATAATAATAATAATTAAAGGAAAACATTGGGTGTTACAGTAATTGAACTTGGAAATAAAATTACATTTTAACTTGGGGGGAAGGAAATCGAAGACATAGGTGAAGCCATAATCCTAGGTTCTTAACTCATTGAAATCCAATTTAATTTTAATTGTTCCTTTTTTGCAACCTCTTACATTTTAATTCTTTGAACTCAACCCATAAAATTTGAATAACTTAGACAACGTACATAGGAATTTCTTTGAAAAGTACTCCATACCAGTCCTTAGGGTACGATATCTAGACTCATGTCTATTGTTACTACTGCGATAGGGTATGTTTGTCCTTAAGCATGTTCTAGATGCATCACCAAGTTAGCATCTTGAATCTTTGAGAGAAAATGAGAGAATTTGGAAGAAGTAGGTGAAGGTAGTGATGGCAAGTGGTTTGACGTGAGAAAGAAGAAGGAAAAGGGTGTTTTTTGGTTACAAAACTTGAGTGAAATTGAATGATTGTGATTGATCCAAGTTTAACCTAAAATTTGTGGTTAAAGTAATTTGGTAAAAGTAATAATTAATTTTAATTAAAAAGTCTAGATATTATCCTTTCATCTTTCTTTAATGTAAATAAAAAAAAATGAATAGATATAAATATTTAGATAAGGTGGTCAAATTTTTGGCCATGCAATTAAAGTAAAAAATGTGGTTTAGAAATTAAGTAATTTGGTAATTAATTAAATTTTATTTAAAACTCTTGATATTATCCCTAAGTAAGTTGATATCTCTAAGTATAAATAGAAACTAGTTAGTTTGCGTAGTCTCCAAGTTAGAAATAAGTGGTAGGAATTAAGCCAAGCTGTACCAAATTTAATGGTTAGGAAAATTAGTAAAGGTTAATTACATTAAATCAAATCTTGTGTTGTTATCAATTTATTTTTACTTTAAGGTAAATGGTAAAAGGTAAAAGTAAATCATTCATGGTTAGAAATGAACCAAGTAGCAAAATATTGTGTGGTCAAAGATGAGCCAAATTTCACTAAAAAAAATGGTTAGAAATAAAAACACATCACCTAAGAATTAGTATGGTTAAGGTAATTAGTATTTAGGTAATTAAATTTAAACTATCCAACCAATGTTTTTGTTGTTACTTCTTGTGCATGTTTAAACCGTCTAGTTATTATAGAGGGTAAAACTTTTCTTGTAAATTTAATTTGTTTATCCTTATCTAGATTAGACCTAATGGATTGGTTATCTTCCAATCACGTCCTTCTTAACTGCCATGAAAAAGCCCTAGTATTCGAATCAAAATCCAAAAATTTTGTGGGATTTGAGATGGCAACTACCAACCATATAGAAGCTCCTAAAAGCAAGGAAGCTCGGATATACATGATCATATCTTCTCTAAAAAGTGAGGAAGATTTAAGTATTAACAATTTACCTATCGTTTGTGATTTTCCTGACGTCTTTCCAGAAGACATTCTTGGTTTGCCCCTTGAAAGAGATATAGAATTCACCTTAGATTTGGTACTAGGATTAGGACCCATATTCATAGCACCCTATAGAATGTCCCTACTAGAATTGGTAGAGTTAAAGAAGCAAATAAAGGAGATATTAGAAAAGTAATTTATTAGGCCTAGTGTTTTCCCTTGGGGTGCTTCGGTATTATTGGTAAAGAAGAAATATAAGAGTATGAGATTGTGTGTAGAGTATCGCCAACTCAACAAGATCACTATTAAGAATAGGTACCTGTTACCTAAGATAGATGATCATATGGATCAATTAAGAAGACTTGCGGTATTTTCAAAGATTGACTTGAAATTTGGTTACCATCAGATTAGAGTTAGGACTAAGGATAAACTGAAAACAAATTTTAGGACAAGGTACGGACTTTATGAATATTTGGTGATGTTGTTTGGTGTAACTAATGCTCCTATAATCTTTATGGATTACATGAATCAAATATTCCATAAATATTTGGATAAATTTGTGGTAGTCTTTTTAGATGATAATTTGGTTTATTCTAAAAATCACTAAGAGCATGAGGAACACCTAAGAGTAGTACTACAGATATTGAGGGAAAGGCAGTAGTATGCCAAATTCTTGAAATACGAGTTTTGGTTAGAGCAAGTTAATTTCTTAGGAACACCTACGGGTAGTACTGCAAATATTGAGGGAGAGGCAAGTGTACGCCAAATTCTTAAAATATTAGTTTTGTTGGAGCAAGTTAGTTTCTTAGGACATGTGATCTCACAAGGACGGTCTCAATAGACCCTACAACGGTGGAAGTAGTGTTGCGTTGGCAACAGCCCACAACAATAACCGATGGAGGATTATCAAGTGGGTAGCCTTTTTTTTTTTTTTTTTTGCACCCTCTAGTGTTGGGTCACCTCATAAGGTACCTAATGGACATGCATATCATGGAGCATCTGATGATTTCGAGGAGACCTGGATTGACGAGGACTAGTAGTCGAAGAGGTTGTTACTTTTGTTTTGTACAAAGGTTGGATTAGATGATAGACACTGCTCTAACTAGGATATATATTTTTTTTTATGTATATAGTGGGGTAGCTAGTGTAATGCCGGGCCGCTTTCAGGATCTATGATTGTCCCCACAAACCAACACAAAACTTTTTAGCATGCTTTGTCCTCACTCACACACTTCCCAGGAAACTTCCCAAGAGATCACTCATCCCTTATTGCTCCAAGTCAAGCACGCTTAACTGTGGAGTTCTTAAGTGATGGGCTACCGAAAAGTAGATGTATCTTATTGGTATAGATAGCATTTATTAATTCCTTTAAGCTATCCTCAACTGTACAGTCCCATACCTGCACAGCCTCTGGATCCCTCTCATTCCGGTGTGTATTCGATTCATTCATGTACCCCTCCTGCTAAAAGCCAGCCAGGAGCCACTCATTGTCAATGCCTCATCTCTTTTGCACCAGCAATGACTCCTCGCCCTCATCAGCGCCCGAGATGTTACAGCTAGTGTCTATTTGATGTACATTTTGAGTTTCCTTGTATTTCTCTACTTCAATTGTATTTTCAGCTTCATGTTGTATTTTAGCTTATTATGATGACATGTATCTAGTTCCAATGATGGACTGATTATAATATTATAGACGCATATATGACAGATCTTGTTTCTTTTATCTTTTACTCCCATTTTCAAATTTCATTTTACTTATGGTTCTTCTATTTTTAAGAAAGTTTCGAAAGATGATTGAGCATAAAATAAAATGGAAAATTTTTTCTCATAATTTTATTAACTTAAATTAATAACTACTTAACTAAATAATAAGTACAAGTTATGTCTAATGTGAACAAGTGTCACACTCAACTCCTAAGTCCTAAAACCGGGATGTTACAAGAGGTGTTAAAGCAACTACATTAATGTAATTTCCCCTAAAAAAACTATATTAATGTAATTTCACAAGTACATACTATGTTAATTTAGTTTTTTATCCTATTATGATGCATCTTTTTTTATATATATAATTTAAGTAACTTTTTACTATAACTGTGTAACTTTAAAAAAAATCACTAGCTAGGCCCAGCAAACCATCTTACATCACATTTTTTTTTAAATTAAAATTTTAAGTCATTTCTGTTTTAGTTTTGAAAAAATATATATAAAAAATATAAAATATATTATAAATGTAATAAATTTAATTATTGGGGTTTAATTTTAATCCATAAACCCTAAATCTTATTTTTTAGGTTAAATATATTTTTAGTCTCTCAAAATAGGAGAAATATTCTATTTTGGTCTTTTAAATTTAAAATGTGACTTTTCATTTTTCATTTTGAGAAATAGACCACTTCCAATTCCTTAGGCTAAGTATATTAACTCAAGTGAATGGAAATAACATGTCATCTACTGTCTTATGTGACAGTGGTATTATGTGGATCCTAACATGGCGTAGTGATTTCATGTCATATCTTTGAAAATGACTAAAATAGAACTTTTACATATTTAGATAGACTAAAACTAAACTTTTACATATTTAAAGAGATCAAAAACATATTTTATCATATTAATTTGTGAATGACACCTAATATATAATTTAACATTGTAATGTTACTTTATAGACCAAATATAACACTAGATCTGGAAGGTGTTCACAATCATCATAACAGTTAAAAAAAATCAATAAAATAAAACTAGTTGCATATCATCCTTGTCAACAAGGTCAAATTAGTGATATGCATTATCTAATCAATATCTGAAATTTGTCACAACAAAAGTGTAAGAATAATGATGAACTTGTTGCTATAGCTGAAGACCAAGGTGTATAAACACATGTCAATATTGATATTAGATCAAAACAAAGAATAAAAAGAAAGGTAACAAAATTTGTTTATGATCATTTAATAGTGGTACACAATTTTTTGATCTTTTCTTCTCATTATGTAATAGGTATAAGAGAATTCAACTATTAACACCAAAAATAAGCTAGCAGATTTAGGTACTCAACTTCCACCTGAATTTGCAAAGATATATGATAACTCCTACACAACATATGGTGAGAGTAAACCATATCTTGGTAGAGACTAACTTTTATTCACTAACATGTGGTGGAACATATGACCATTCAATGTTATCTTATAACAATGCTATTGAACACTACTAAAAATGGATGAATTAAAAACCAAATTTGGTGACAAAAAAATGTTTTTTTCATCACCAATTCTAGGGTCATCAAATTTTAGTGACAAATTTTGTAAAAATTATATATATATTTTTCTCACTAATTTTAATTTTTCTAATAGTGGAATTTATTATGGACTAAATTTACCTTCAATATTAATTTCTTTCTAGGACAATGTCAAACAACTCTATAGCTCAATTTTATTTTGATAATGTCAAACAACTCTACAAATTAGTTTTATTTTGATAATGTCAAACAAATTATTATGATAAATATGTTTTTGGTCCCTTTAAATACATAAAAAAATTCATTTTAGTCTCTTTAAATATGTAAAAGTTCAATTTTAGTCTCAATATATGACGTGGAGTCCATCACTTCAAGATCAACATAATACCATTGTCACACATGACACCATATAACACGTCATTTTTATCCAGTCAAGTTAACAAAGTCAACTTGAGAGACTAAAATTCGTTTATTTCTCAAAATGAAAAATGAAAAAGTTATGCTTTAAATTTGAGGGACCAAAATCAAATATTTTGAAAATATATCTAACCCTAATTTTTATTATAAAATATTTTATTTGAGAATATAAAAGGAACAATAAAAATACATTAATAGTAAATCCATCGAACGTGAGTGGTGGTGTTGTCAAAGAGTGGGTTGGGCACGGTTGTTAGAAACCCCACGGTGACTTGGGAGAGACCTCATGGTGATCTAATTTTATTTTTCTTTTTTGAATTACTGATGAACTAGCTGTAAATAATTGGATCTGTACTTTCTGTTTTAGAATTGTAGATTTAATTGCACTTATGATCCCCTGTTATCATCATTTCTCGAATTCAATCCCTTATTATTTTAATTGTGAAATTTCAATTCATCTTTTAACTTAACATCTAATATTTAATGGAAATGCTGATGCAACACTCTACTACACATTCATGTCAGTACCTCTATATCAACACTCTATTGTCACGCCAACATTTCTATTAAATACTAAATATCAAGTTAATAAATGAACCAAATTTGTATGCTTAAAATAGTAGGAAAAATCAAATTTGAAAAATAATAGGGAGACCAAATTCGAAAAATGACAATAGTAATGAGACCAAAAATACAATTAAGCCTAGATTGTATTTTTTGTCAAGTCATATATAACTCCATTGCTAATATTTTATAAGAATGGGTTGCTTTTGTTGAAAAATGAAATAAACAATCATTTTAGAGGTGTTCATAGAGTAATGATTAACGTTCCTTTAGGTTTGTCCACCCAGCATCCACCTGGATGTGTGGTTAATTATGTGTGGTCTAGAATAAATAATGTGATTGTATACTATTATTAATGGAGAAATGCTAGGAACACACTTTTTCTCATTGGTTGAAATTTAATGGAAATCACAAAATTTGGTGGGTCTCACATCTTATTTAATGAGCCCCTCTCTCTTAATTTTGTAATTTTCAATAAATTTTAACCAATAGGAGAGAGTGTGTTAGAAAGAGTGTGTTCCTAGCACTCCTCATTATCAATGTGGTTAATATTAACAACTATTAGACATTTCAATAACCTCATGACACTATTAACGACTTGTGAGGTAAAGTTAACTGCCATTAGACATTTCAATAACTTCATGACACTATTACCCACATATCAATAATTTCGTACAATCACGTCAGGGACGGTCCTAACATTTTATAGGTCCTGGGAAAAAAAATAAATATAAAGCCCTTCTACATACAAGTATTATAATATATATATATATATATTATAATACTTGTATGTAGAAGGGCTTTATATATATATATATGTATGTATGTATGTATGTATGTATGTATGTATTCTATAAAAAATGGACATGTAATTTCATTTTTTATGTAATTTCATTAAAAATGATACGTTTTATTATATTAAGCAAATAATATAGTTTTATTTAGCCTCAAAAAGTATATCATATTTTTCATTCAATTTATACCTATATTATTATCTATCATCGACCAAATTTTTTTCTACTCGTAAAATTGTTGCTTATCATCTCTAAAATAAAATACATAAATTATCTTTATGTACCTAATAGGAACATTAGTATGAATATTTAATCTAAAATAAAATAAAATACATAAATAAAATACATTAATCACTAACGATAACATGAACATTAGCACCTTGTTTGTTTAAAATGGAATTAGGGTGGAAGGAAATATTGGGGAAGGAAATAAGATGAAAGTTATTAACATTAGCACCTTATTGAAAGAAATGTAATTGTGGAAAAAATATAAATGTGCCTAATATGATTGATTTATAATTGCTTAGCCTTGGAAGATTAAAAACTGCCTTAGTGTGTTTAAGTATTACTGGTATCTTCTGCCTAAGATTGTGTAATAGGTGGTCCTAGAACTAATTAGGCATAAGTTATTAATGTAAGTATGTGTGGGTTGCTACCATTGGTAAGTGGCAACCCTAGGGATGTGTTGTGCTTTCTCTCTTTCTCTATCTATCTACTTTTGGTTAGAATCTCACCCCCTTGTTTTGTTTCTTGGCTATGGCCCTGCTTGATACCAAGCAGTAGATGGATGGAAGGCCGCATCTCCGAGATACCTTGGATACACTCCATAGGTGGGCAAAGCATGGAGCGCAACAGGAGCATGGTAGGATCAATCTCGGTTAAAGTGATAGCTATAGTGGTGTCATGGATAGTGAAGAGAATTCTCCTGATGCTCTCCTCGCGTCTAGAGTTAGCCTATGTTTATGTATTAGACTCTATTGGAATAGAACTGTTGATTTATTTTGAGATAACTGAATTTGATTTTATGTCACAATGGTATTTATTTACTCTCACTGGGAACTTTGACAAGATTCAGTTACAACTGTGAGTTATGTATGATTATTTTATCCTCCTCCCAATATCCTATGTAGGTGGAATTATTTTATCCCCTTCCCTAATCCCTTTATATATGTATGTGTGTGTGTGTCACAGGCACCCAAAAGAGAATATTATGTTTTATCGTTTTTGTTTGAATTGGAACTTGAGAAGCTATCCACTAGCTTATATAAATATTGTCGATATATAAACTATCTATCAGGTACATGGAGAATTTTATGATTAGATTCTTTTATACAAGTATATGTAGAATGATTATCCAGCAAGTGGTTTACCATTTCAAAACGAGCTGTATGAAAAAGTTGGTTTCTTTCATTTTCTTCTCAAAGAATTTCTATAAGGTGTAATCTGAAATTAAGTTTTACAAAATCGCAAAATATTTTCCTGCCTTTTGAGCAGCTTCAAATAATAAAAATTTATTTTATTTTTCAAATAAATATAAAATTGCTTTTTCAATGAAAAAATATTGCATGTCAATACTTCAAAATACCAGAAATACCCCCCCCGCCCCGGCCCACAAAACATTAAAATAATAGACCACATAATGAATAGTGTTCCACAGTGGTCAAAAACATCTGTATTGTAAAGTTTATTGATTTATACAACAAATTATACATAAGAGAAAGAAAAAAAAAAAGATAAACACGAAAAATATTATTGTATAAATTTTTGTATGAATAACACAACCAAAAAAAAATGGGGAGCAGTGCCTCAGTCACACTATTTACTTGTTTGCCATGCAGTATCAGGCACGTATATGATTGTATTAATATTGTCAAAATTAAAGCAAGTTTTTAATGCTTTTTAATTTTAATTATCGAGTATGAGATACACACTATTGCATTAATTCTGTCAAAAATGTTCACAAACAAATTAAAAATGAGCATGAGTGTCTTATTCGCCACAGCGACACTTTTTTTAACTATACATTACTTTTAAAGAAATTTTATACCATATATAATTACATAAGTCTCTCAAGTGTTTTGGTTATTTGAAATAATAAGGTAAAAAATTTAAATTTGATATATTTTAAAATAACTATTATAAAAATTAACAATTTATATTTACATTACCAATATTTTTGATAAAAGACTTACAAACTTTTACAGGTAACAAATTAACAGGCACAGTTAAGAAAATTGAGAAGAATAGTGGAGAACTTACAACCAAAATTGGAGTGGACGGGATTAATGGAATGCGTATTTGAACACAGGTTTCCACCGCATAAAACCTCGTGCATATCTTAAAAAACATAGAAATTACAATATGTTGCTTTGGGAAAGACATGAGTCTCCCACAATTTAACACTCTTAAATTGTTTTAATTTATGAAAAAAAATTAAAAATACTTAACTATATGTCATGTAGAAATTAATGAGAATCATGATCATGGACTACCTAGGAGGACAAAGGTAGAAATATATAAGGAAATGAGGAGAGCAGAACCCCAATCCAAGATGAGTGAGAAAAAATGATCCCACTCCAAAATGAGTGAGAAAAATACACTCCAAAATTAGGATGATTGAGAGGGAGAAGTAAAAAGGAAGTTAAGAGAGAGAAAATAATATATGTGATTTGAAATATGAGTAAATAAGGAGAGAGATGTACAAAGATAGATGTGATGTAAATGAGATAGAAGTGAAATAAGCACGTCATGAGGACAAAGATAGAAAGGCATAAGTAAAGGAGGAAATGCAAAACAGTCATCAAAATGAGTAAGGAAAATACACTCCAAAATTGGAGTGAAAGGGAGAAAGTAAGAGAAGCAGAAATAACAAAGGAAAGTAGGAGAGAAAAAATAAAAGGTGCTGAGAGAATTTTGATAGAAAAAGAAAAGAGAGGTTTAAAGATAGATGTGGTCGAAATGAGATGGGAGAGAAAATAAAAATATGCAAATGATATCAACCCAGCATTTGGGACATCCAAGTAACCCAGCTGGCTGACTGATATCGTTTTTTTTTTTTATTAAAGCTGACCGATATTCGTTGATAATACCTTAAGCCATCAAATAGAATATGTAGCTTGTGTTTCCCGTTGTCTTGTCCCGTGCTCTTTGAAAGCTTAAGGTAATGTGTAGATCTCAAGCAAAGTAGGTCATTGGGCAGATTCATAAATTGTTGATCAACCACATCTGAGCATTCAAGATTGCTGAGGTGCCCAATGGATGAGTTCGATATTATTTCCACTAGTCCACGGCGTTCTCTGTTTAGCAGCATGCTTATTTCTGCTGATGTTACTGAAATTCCGTTCAGTGGTGAAGGATCCGAACATCCATCAATAAGAAGGTAGCGAAGACATTTTATGTGAATCTCACTTGCAACTCTCATCAGTTCTTGGCACCCTGCAGATAAAAGCACCGCATCTAGTTTTTTCGGAGACCGATGCGAAAGATCCACATGCAATGGGAGAGAAATTTGAGAAATCTTACACGAGGCATCTTTTTCAAAGTGTCTACTTTTAAAGGTAAATCTGTAATTCGAGGTACATCTATGTGCATGGCCTCCACAGAAATTTTATAAATAAGAGAATGGATAAAACAAGACAAGAAAAAAAGACATGATAGAAACCCGAATTGTATATATTTCCATAGACCATCACTTAATGACATAAGAGATCACTAACCCTCCAGGAAAAATATCTCTAGCTCTCAGAATCTAGTCTGAAACTGTTTCAGTTTTTGAAAGAAAATAATATAGAAAACAGAGGCTAATTTTTTTTTTAAAATTCAAGCAATCGGCTTGAAATGCATATTATAAAAGGAAGAATTATGTTATTCATACAACATATATTTTATAATACTATTTTTGGGTCTCTCTTTCTCTCCATCCATCACTCATTTTATCCTACATTCCTTAATTTCTCTTCTCTTCTCTTCTTATGTTTCTTGTAATAGTATAATCTTTTGTACAATTTTGTTATACAAAAATAATTTTTCATATATAAGTAATTGGTCCAAAAAGATACACTAGAAGTGTACTTCAAAAAAGAAAAGAAAAGAAAAGAAAAGAAAACTTACTCAAAATTTCTTGGATAATGAAACCCTGATAAATTAGCAGCTTTTTTCAAAGCAGATCTCCACCTTTGAACCTTGCGCATGTTTTCCTTGTGTTTTTCCTCATGTTTAGCTAAAGCATCTCCATAATCTCCATATTGGTTCCGTACATGTGATGGATCTACATCGAAGAAAACAGGAAGTACAACCTGTTTATTTCTTTCCATGCATTCAATCATTTTGGCAAGGTCTTCCAAACACCACTTTGATGAAGCATAGTTTTTTGAGAATATAACCAACAAAATTTGTGACCCTTCAATTGCTCTGAGAAGTGAGGGTGATATTTCATCTCCTCTATCAAGTCTCTCATCCACATAGGTATCAATCTGTCTGCGGCGTAATTCTTTTTGCAAATGGTTAAGCAGACCTTTACGGACGTCTGTGCCTCTAAAGCTGATGGAGACATCATGTTTTGTTTCAGTAACATGACAAGAAGATGAGGATGCCATCAATTGGACAGAAACATCAATTGGACAAAAACAAGAGCAAAAGCAGTCTTAGTGGATCTGGCCCTCCCTTAAGTAAGTTTGTAATTTTGTTCTCTCCACTAACTGGAGTGAATCTGTAAAGGAACAAACAACCCAGCTCAAAGTGAAAAATAGATCTAGAAGAAGATATTAGCATACTGATTTGGACAAAAAATATTGACGGAAAAGTCTACCGAACTGAATTTCCACTAAGCTATATAAGTTAGTGATCAACACAAACCTGTCAAGCCCCAAACTATTGAAAAATGTGGAAAGCTTTATTTCCTATATGCTTCAATCAAGCGAATTGGATGAACATTTTATTTTATTTTTATAAGCTAAAAATTTTGTGGATATAAATCACCATTCAAAATCGGAAGTTGATCAAGTAGCACAAATACATAGCAATTTCCTAACACCCACGGACAGATAACGAAGAAATGATCCCGCTGATGCTAAGACAGAGACGTTGGATGAAGACTTGTTTATGTTATAATTTCTCTTATTTCAATATGAACTGGCATTAGGAAAAGAAATGTCAAAATACGTACAATAAAGTCCAATAATACAATTGATTGGCATTTCTTCTAGATTCGTTTGTCCTTATTTATAGTTAAAAAGTGGTCCACTTGCAGATGTAGTGCACATAATTATTGTAGTCTAATATTGAGAAATTATATTTGTAACTAAATTTTGTACAATGCATTATCTAACAAAGAGAGATAAAAAATAATAATATGTTGTGATAATGTTGTAATATAAAAAAGGGATTTGTTAACATACACACTCTTATTTTTTAGTTAGAATATGTTAACAAGTTATAATTACAATGTATCTTAAAATACATTATAATATAACTTGTTAAAGTACTCTAACTAAAAAATAAGTGTGTTTACATTAGCAAATGCTTATGGAGTTTGCTATCGTACATGCGTTTAATTTTTAGTTAGAATATATTAGTAAACTATAACTATAATGTATCTTAAAACACACTTATGATGTAGTTGTTAACATACTCTAACTAAAAAATAAGTATGTGTACTCTAGCAAATTCCTATAAAAAAATAAAAAATGTAAAATATTATATGAATTTATTATATAAATAGTATAATTCTAACTATTTCAAAAAAAAAAATTGTAAGAGTACGTGATCACTTCAAAATAAAGACAAATGTGAAGGAAACTATAAATAACTAAATAACTAATAGCCTACGTCGACATTGAAGGAGGGGCATTATGGTAAGACGCCCTTAAACGCTGCGCTCTGTAGCTTAGATTGGTCCTGACGTCAGTGGATGGATTATCTCAGTTTTACAGTAGGGGGGGAATAATTGGGATTGGATCATGGAATGAGAACGGGTGACTTAAGATTACGTGATTATCTAGTTGACGTGTCAAAATTTAAGTAGTGGGACAGGAAGTAGGACAGAGAGCAAGGAACCGGTGATTTCTGTTCATACGGAACATCTATTTTATTTTTGGCTTAAATATTTTTTTAATTTCTAAAAATATGATTCTATTTGATTCAAGTGTGCATAAAATTTTTTGTTAGTTTTAAATTCTTGACATTTTTTTAATTTTTTTTTTTTTTTAGTCCTTATCGTTTACTCTAGTTAATTTAATACTGACGTGGCTAATAAAATAAAAAATATTAATTAAGATAATAAAAAATATTTTAAATTAAGATAATTAGATTATTTTTGGATGTGTAATTTAATTAAGTAATGTATTTATTATTTTATATAAATAAGGTAATTGTATATAATTTACTTCTATAATTTATTTTTAATTTTAATATATTATGAACTATACTTTTAAAAAGTAAATTGTTAAGTTATTTTTTAAAATTATTTTTAACTTTTTCTTCTATTTTTTAAGTGATTTTTAACATTGAAAATTTTACATTTTACTATTATAATATTATTTTCTGTATAATTTTTAATTTATTTTTAATTCACTAATTTATTTAAGTTATTTTTTAAAATTATTTTTAACATTTTACTTTTAGAAAGTAAAATGTTAAAAATAAATTAGTAAACTAGAAAGTAAGAATAGTATTAAAAGACAATAAAAATCACTATTCATAATATATTAAAAATTAAAAATAAATCATAAAAGTAAATTATATGTAATTATGTTATTTATATAAAGTAATAAAAACATTACTTAATTAAATTACGCAGTTAAAAATAATTTAATTATTTTAATTTAAAATATTCTTTATTACCTTAATTATCTTAGTTAATATTATTTATTTTGTTAACCATGTCAACACTAAATTAACTATAGTTAATGATAAGGATTAAAAAGAATACTAAGAAAATGTCAATGATCTAAAAATAACAAAAAATTTTGCAAGAATCAAAACCAAATAAAACTATATTTGTAGGGACTTAAAACATATTTAAGCCTTTATTTGTTTATCTCTCTTTTCATATCATATCATATTATTTATGATACCTATATTTTTCTCTCTTTTCTTTCTAGTGTAGAGAAATTGGAACAAACATGGATTAGAAAGGATATGGAATAGAAAGTGAAAATATGTTAACGAAAGCCCCCTCATCGACATCCTAGACATCTGAGTTATACAACTTGCTAACAGGTATTCATACCTTAGGCCTTCAAATAGATTATGGAACATGGGTTTCCCAGTGTCTTGTCCCGTGCTCTTAGAAAGCTTAAGGTAATACGTAGATATCAAGCAAAGTAGCTCATTAGGCAGAATTTTAAATTATCGATCAACCACATCCGAGCATTCAAGTTTGCTGAGGGTCCCATGGATGCGTTCAATATCATTTCCACTCCATGGTGTGCTATGCTTTGTAGCATGTGCCTACTTATTTTTGTTACTGAAAGTTCATTCAGTGGTGAAGGGTCTAAGCAGCCATCAATAAGAAGGTAGTAAAGACATTTTATGTGAATCTCGCTTCAACATTTTTTTTTTTTTTTTTTTTTGAGACCAAATAAGTCCATCATGGCTTGGCGGCATGGAAAGCTCAGCATGCAATCATTGTAATAGGAGATAAATTTTGAGAAATCTTAGTCAAGGCATCTTCTTAAAAGTGCCTAATTTCAAAGGTAAATCTTTAATTCAAGACACATCTATTTGCATGGCCTCCATCTCATCGCTTCCCTGAAAATTTCACAATAACATTAAAAAATACTTTCATACCGATTCAAATTTCCACACAAAATCACTTGCCTGGGGGAATTGTACTTATAGAGTGTCTTTATCTTACCAAATTATGTCTCAATACATCATATACTTCCTCACTATCCCCCATTTGGCTGCATCTTCTTGTATATTTAATAGATTCTTGACGAACTATTTCACAACCCATTTGTCGTATTAAAACATGCATTTGTATTCTATTGCCATTCGAAATTGTTATTAGAGCTTTTCTTTGGAGAACCTCTATTAATCCACTAGCTCTATAAAAAACCCCAAGCATCCCGTTGCTTTAAGACATAAGTCGGCATCGTAACCTGTGGAGGTCGCTTTCGATAGGTCAGTCCTAATGTAAATTGGCAACAGGATTATTCCAAACCTTGATTAGGAGTTGCTCAGATGACCACAATGTATCAAGGCCGGAATCCCAACCTTACAAGGCCTGTTTGTATGTCTATGAAGGGTGGAAGATAATAAGTCGGAGAGCGGTTCTGAACAAAATTCATTTAATTTCATCATGTATATTTTATTCATAATTAATAATATTGTTTAATATATAGTTTTTAAAGTTCTATTTGTATTAATTACTCATAGAGCATTATTTTAAATATTCTTCCATTTTAATTTATAATATTTATATTACATGAATTTGTAAATCCTGGTGTATTGAACAAATATTTCAAGTAAAAACTAAAATGTTCAGATTATAAAGAAGAACATTAATTTAAAATTATAAAAGAAAAAGAATATTCTATACCAAAAAGTAAGATTTAAATGTTAAATTAATAAAATTAACATAAGAGTAACTGCAATGGGAGTTGTTTATTTTATTTTTCAACATAAGCAAGTTCTTATTTACAAAATATTACTAGTAAAATTATATCTAAGCACCCTCTTTATCGAACCGGGTGCCCATTGCCACACATTCATAGTAACTTTGATCATGGAGGCCCTAGGACCACTGGAGCCTCTTACCCGTGCTTTAACCGCAAAAGGCAAAGCCTCCAGGGGGTTTTCTTCCACTATATAACCAGTAATATTTCGAGGAACTGAAATTGAGTTATATAACTCGCTGAAAGACATTCGTTGAAAATACCTTAACCCATCAAATAGAATATGTAGCTTGGATTTCCCTGTGTCTTGTCCTCTGCTCTTAGAAAGCTTAAGGTAATACGTAGTTCTCAAGCAAAGTAGCCCATTGGGTAGATTCTTAAATTGTTGATCATCCACGTCTGAGCATTCAACACTGCTGAGGTGCCCAATGGATGAGTTCATTATTATTTCCATTCTTGGGTGTGTTATGTTTCGCTGCCTTATTTCCTTTGATGTTACTGAAAATTCTTTCTGAGCTGAGCAGCCATCAAAAGAAGGTAGTGAAGACATTTTACGTGAATTTCGCTTGCAACGCTCATGAGTTCTTTGTACCCTGATAAAAGCAACGCAACATGTTTTTCCCTGATAGGTGCATGGCTTAACATAGAAAGCTCAGCAAGCAATGGGTGATAAACCTTGAGAAATCTTAGACGAGGTATCTTTTTAAAAGTGTCTACTTTCAAAGGTAAATCTCTAGTTTGAGACACATCTATTTGCATGGCCTCCACCTCATCAGTTCCCTGAAAAATTCAAAATAACATTACATAAATATTTTCATACTCAATGAAATTTCCACACAAAAACACTTGCAGGAATTAATATAGTGTATCTTTCTCTTACCAAGTTATATCTCAATACATCATATACTGCCTCACTATCCCTCAATCGGCTGCGTCTTCCTGGATATTTAATAGATTCTTGACGAACTATTTCGCAACCCATTTCTCGTATCAAGTCATGCATTTGTATTCTATTGTCGTTTGAAATTGTTATCAGTGCTTTTCGTTGGAGAACCTCTATTCCACTAGCTCCATAAAAACCCCAAGCATCCAATTGACTTATGACATAGTCTTTGTCATCTTTTCTGAAAAAGAATGCAATATCTAGGAATGCCTTTTTCTCTACTTCATGCAGTCCATCATAACTGAATCTTAACACGCTTAGAATTTTCTCAATGGGATACTTCTTGATTTTGCTTAATGCACACGCCCATGTGTCTATATTTCTGGAATGGAAATCTGAACCTAAAACTTTTAAAGCTAATGGATTGCCCTGAGCAATTTTAACTACCTCTTCAGATAGCTTTTCATAACCCATTTTGGGATGGCTTTCATTGAAGGCATTTAAGCAGAAAAGTTTGAGGGAATCTCGACAGTCCTTTTCCTTGACCTCATGAATTTGATAAACTCCTCCACTTGTAAGCACATGCTTATCTCTACTTGTTATGATCACTCTACTCCCTGCACCAAAGCAATTTGGTTTCCCAACCAAATATTTTAATTGTTCCGAAGTATTCACATCATCAAGCACAATGAGAACTTTATTCCGACCCATCCTATTCCCTGCAGAAGAGAAGAATCTTGCTTTACTTAAGCCACTTGTATGGAGACCTTCTCCCTCCAATAGTTCAGATATAAGCCTCTCTCGTAAAAGACTCAATCCATGTCGTTCCAACTCTTCTCTTACATTCAAGAAGCAACAACCATCATATTGAGGAGAATATTTATCAAATATAGCACGGGCAATGGTTGTCTTTCCTATGCCACCCATGCCCCAAATTCCAACAAAAAGAACTTCACTTGATTCCATTATCAATAAGGATTGAATCTGTGCAATGTTTTGATCAATTCCAACAAGAGCATTTGATTCACTTGGGCAAAACTTGCTTAATTTTTCCAAAGTGTCTTCTACAATTTCATCAACAAGATCAGATTCATCTCTAGCATATAAAAGAAGGACAAAAATTATATAAAGAAGATAAGAGAATGAAAAAACCAAGACAAGAAAAAAGACATGATAGTAACACGAATTGTATATATTTACATAGACCATCACCTAATGACACAAGAGATCACCAACCCTCTAAGAATCATATCTCTAGCTCTCAGAATTTAGTCTGAAACTGTTTCAGTTTTTGAAAGAAAATAATGTATAAAACACAGGCTAAATTTTTTGTTAAAATTCAAGCAATCAGCTAGAAATGCAGATTATAAAAGGAAGAATTATGTTATTCATCCAACGTATATTTTACAATACTATTTTTGAGTCTTTCTCCATCCATCACTCATTTTATCCTACATTCCTTAATTTCTCTCCTCTTCTCTTGTTTTTGTTAAGGTTAAATTAATCAATAGGTTCCTCAATTATTTGAGAATTTTTAATTAGATCCTTAAATTAAAAAAATTTATAATTAGATCCTTGATCTTGTAAAATTTTTGTAATTGGTCTCTCATGTTAGTTTCTAGCGGCTTAAAATTGTTAGAAAATAACAATTTGTGACGATTTTAAAGATAGAGACTCAATTACAAAATTTTTATAAGATCAAAGACTCGATTACAATTTTTTTTAGTTTGAAAATCTAATTAAAAAATGTTAAATAGTTTAAGAACTTACTAATTAATTTAACTTTTTTGTAATTGTATAATCTTTTGTACAATTTTGTTATACAAAAATAATTTTTCATATATAAGTAATTAGTCAGAAAGATACATTAAAAGTGTACTCCGAAAAAAAAAACTTACTCAAAATTTGTTGGATAATGAAACCCTGATAAATCAGCAGCTTTTTTCAAAGCAGATCTCCAACTTTGAACCTTGAGAATGTTTTCCTTGAGTTTTTCCTCATGTTTAGCTAAAGCATCTCGATAGTCTCCATGTTGGTTCCGTACATGTGATGGATCTACATCGAAGAAAACAGGAAGTACAATCTGTTTATTTCTTTCCATGCATTCAATCATTTTGACAAGTTCTTCTAAACACCACTTTGATGAAGCATAGTTTTTTGAGAATATGACCAATAAAATTCGTGACCCTTCAATTGCTCTTAGAAGTGAGTGTGATATTTCATCTCCTTTATCAAGTCTCTCATCCACATAGGTATCAATCTGTCTGCGGCGGAATTCTTTTTTCAAATGGCTCAGTAGACCTTTGCGGATATCTGTGCCTCTAAAGCTGATGAAAACATCATGTTTTATTTCAGTAACATGACAAGAAGATGATGAGGATGCCATCAATTGGACAGAAACAAGAGCAAAAGCTGTCTTAGTGGAAAGCTTTATTTCCTGGATGCTTCAATCAGGCGAATTGGATGAAGGCTTTTTTTTATAAGCTAAAAATTTTATGGATATAAATCATCATTCAAAATCGGCAGTTGGTCAAGTAGCACAAATACCTAGCAATTTCCTAACACCCACGGACAGATAACGAAGAAATGATCCCGCTGATACTAAGACAGAGACGTTGGATGAAGATTTGTTTGTGGTCATTTCTCTTATTTCAATATGAACGGCATTAGGAGAAGAAATGTCAAAACACGTACAGCAAAGTCCAATAATACAAATAATTGACATTTCTTCTAGATTCGTTTGTCCTTATCTATGTTTAAAAGTTGGTGCACTTGTAGATGTAGTGCACATAATTATTGTAGTCTAATATTGAGAAGAGTTTAATGGTCATATATTGTTAGTGTAAAAAGTTTTATACTGTCAATTAATTAGAAATTACTATTAATATAACTTTTAAAATATTTATTATAAAAGTCAACAAACTTACAATAAATAGTAGTTTATGATTGGATATTAGTGTAAAATTATTTTACACTGTCGGTACATGATCATTAAACTCTATTGAGAAATTATATTTGTAACTAAATTGGTATTCCTTTGCTGCATGTTTCAATTAGGGAGTTTTAATGTCCCTTTTTACATTATCCAATTATATTTGAAAAATTGTTCTCACTTATAATAGCAACTATTTTTATTTGTACTTAAGTATTAAGAACCTATTAGCAACTTCTATTTATTTTAATTAATTATGATAATAATTATTATTTTTAATTATGACCCTAATAATCACCTTTTTTTAATAATAATTAAATTAATTACAATATAAGTTCTCCTTTTTAATAGTAGTTGAATTAATTATAATATAAATTATCCTTTTTAATAATAATTAAATTAATTATTAAAAATAAAACAATATATTTTGATTTTATAATTATTAATAAAAATAAAATATTTTCAAAACTCATATATATAGTCTTGTATTTTTTTTCCTTTTTTCGTAAGCTAGCATTATTTTATCTTTTTTAGGAATTTTTTTTGCTTTATTCACCTTATTTATTTTATTTTATTGTTTTATTGATTGAGTTTGTACTCATGCAAGAATTTCTTCATCTAAAATTATTAGTATTACAATAGTACACCAATAATATTTTTTTAAACAATTTAACATTCTACGAAAATTTTATTGAATTTACTCTATTTTTTAACTTTAAAAACTTTATTATATGATTTTAGGATAACTTGAGATGAATTTATTATAGTCTTTATTTTATTTTATTTTAGGATATTGTGTTGGTGGGATAAATTAATGTGAGTTAATAAATAGTTTCATTTAAAAAAAAGTTTATTTTTTGATATATCTCTCGACAATTAAACTCTATTAGTTCACAATTGACCTCAAACCCATTTTTCTTTACACTATAAGACTTATAGTACATAATTGATCAAAAAGTCAACTACAACCAATTGTAGGACTACCAATCCGAAGTTGACCCTAAAGTCAACTTTCTCTATTGTTTAACTCTGTTGGTGCATAATTGATCTTAAACCCGTGTTTCTTTACACTATATAACTTGTAGTGCAAAATTGACCCCAAAGTCAGCTTTGATCAATTGTAGGAGTAATATTCCAAAGTTAATCCTAAAGTCACCTTTCTCTACAGTTTAACTCTATTAGTGCACAGTTGACCCTAAACTTATGTTTATTACAATATAAGACTTGTAGTGTGAAATTAACCTTAAAGTCAGCTTTGACCAACTATAGGAGTGATATTCCAAAGTTAAAGCTAACTTTCTCTACAGTTTAACTCTGCTTGTGCACAACTGACCCTAAATTTGTATTTCATTACAATATAAGACTTTTATTGTGGAATTGACCCTAAAGTCAACTTTGACTAACTGTAGGAGTAATATTTCAAAGTTGACTGTAAAGTCAGTTTTCTCTACAATTTAACTCTACTAGTATACAGTTGACCCTAAACTTGTGTTTCTTTACAATATAAGACATATAGCATAGAATTAATCCTACAGTTTGCTTTGACTAACTATAGAGGAATATTCTAAAATATTAACCCTAAAGTCATCTTTTTTACGGTTTAACTCTACTAGTGTACAATTGACCCTGAACCTATGTTTCTTTACAATACAAGACTTGTATTGTGGAGTTGAGCTTGAATTTGTGTCTCTATACATTTTCCATTACATCATATATCATCACATCACATCAAACAACCCAATTTTTTTAGTAATTATTTTTTAATCTTAAATTATGTTTATTTATTGTGAGGTCTTAATTGTTTATAAATTATTTATTTTAGAAAATTAAAAAATACTAATTATTTTTAATTTTATGAAATAAAAGGACATTACTAAATTGAATAAATAATATAGTTAAATAAAATTTTATCATTTTAAAATATTTATAATTTTTATTTTTTATATTTATTTTATATTTCAATTTTTTAAATTTGATTTTGTAATTAAATTCTTAATTACAAAAATATATTTATTAAATATTTTTTGGATTTTATTAAATATCTTTCAATATATATTGACATTATTAAATTCTATTTAAATAAATTAATTTTTATCTTCTATTAATATTATTAAACAATAATATAGAAGTTTTTAAATATTTTATCTTCCATAAGGTTAATTATTGAATTAATTATAGTTGATTCTTATTAATTATGTTTCCAAGATCTTTAACTTCAAAATATTGGCTAATAAGTATACACGAGTATGGTGTGTATCAATAACTGTTAGAACCAAAGACGTAGAAGTGTCTATACCCTCATAGTTTTGAAGATAACAAACTTATTAATGTTCCAGTTTTACAGCATACAAGCTTCCCTTTGAAGACCGTCCAGCAGACGTGTCAAAGAAGACCGTCCGATAGAAGTATTTAAAGAAGATCGTCCAGTGAACAACTTAAAATGATCGTTTGAAGAACAAACTCAAATATCTGATGCAAGCTTTCAACGACAAATATTCAAACAGTTAAGTTCTATTTTGAATGTCCAAATTTATTTATACTAGTTTTTCTTGAAACTAACATATTACCTCTCTTATGATCTAACGTTCAAATTGTTTGAAGCATTTAATTGTATTAGAAACATTCTAGTGCAAGAGCGTAGCAAAAACAAATAAAGCAAGTCAACTTATCAAGCTGCCATGCCGAATGAAGAATGTTCAGAAAAGCAATTCATCAGCACAGTCCTGCGCTTTCCTCTTTAGTGCAAGTCTAAAAGCTGTCGTGCCTAATCACTCCGAAAGGATAGTTTGCACGCCCTTCCTTGCATAATGAAGTCAAATCCTCACAACGGATCTTTTCCCTGAAGAATATATATATGTACCAAGGAAGAATGAATATAGATACGTGCCTGGTGTAAAAATTCCAAGTTAACCAAAAAACTTTTGAACAATTGGTAGAAGCGTCCAATGGACGATAGCAAAAATCTTGTAAAGATTTTCAGAGTGTGCTTGAGCCTTATCATTCAAATCCTCACCATGTGAGTTGATATCTTTGTAAAAGAAAAACACTTGTCTGTGTTGTAAAAGCCTGGAGAGGCTACTTAAGATGATGCACTTGATTAAAGTAAAAGGCCCAACCTAGGAAACTTAATAATGCACCAACTATAGGCTTGCAACCTGAATTTTATTTCATTTTATTTAAATGTTTTTGGACCTATTTTCATTGTAATAAATGGGCTGATTTGATTCTAATTAAGAACCAAAGTTTCAATCCTAGATTAGGTTTCTTTTGAATTCAATTTAAGTTGTAATTTAGGCCTTAAGCTTTCTTAAGCCTTTGCTTCTATTCTTTATAATTAGGGTTAGCCTCCTTGGAATAAATTCTATAGATAGAATGTAATCCTTTTCATTTCACAAGTTGAATAAGATTGAAGTTTTGACTCCATTGTGAGTGTGAGTTGAGCATTAACTGTTCTTTGGGTTCTTAGATTGAACCTTCTTGGTTCTTATCAAAGGTTTCCATACCTTTATAGCAAATCCTCACTTGGCTTATCACTCTCCATAGAGTGTGGTGCCTTCTTCCATCTTCTTTCTATTTTGCTTTCTTTATTTTATCTATCATTTTCATTTTCTTGTCTTTTGCTATTTTGTCATTTTAATTCTCTTGCTTACTTGTTATGACGCCATTTACTATGATTGTCTTAAGCTTTGTATCGTTTTCCTTTTCTTCTACCTCCCTTCATATTTTTATCTCTTTTATTCTTGATTCAAGATAACCAACTCAAGGACGATTCATAAAAATAATATGACTCCTAATCAGGATCATATCATTTCTTTATAATAATATATTATATTTAGGTTAGACATGTAAGTTATAATTAATATTAATATATAAATATATAAGATATTAATATATAATACATTATACGTTATTTATAATATAGTAAGGATATAGGAAGAATAATACATCATAAATTAATAAATAAACAATACATTTAAATAAATAAACACATTTTAAATATAAGAAGAATAAACAAACACATTTCATCTGGACAAAAAAAAAAGACAAATTTCACATAATGAGGATGTTGAAGGGTTTGACTCTATGCAACCTATTTTCTATTTTCTCTTTTTGTAAAATCATTTTACTAATCCAATTATGATTAAAAAAATGTAATTTGTATCATAATTAATTCCATTATTATTAAAAGGATAAGGTATATCATAATTAATTCAACTACTATTAAAAAGGGTAACTAGTATTGTAATTAATCCAATTACTATTAAAAAAGGTAATTAGTATCATAATTAATGAAAATAAAACAAAGTTGTTAATAGATCCCCAGTACTTAAATGCAATGTTAAAAAATAGTTGCTATTATAAGTAAGGACACATGTCCAAATATGATTGGATGATGTGAGAGGGGGAATTGAAGCCTCCTAATTAGAACATGCACCAAAGGAATACCCTTTGTACAATATATCTCCTATATATATATAGGTAATATTTTATCCTAACTTTCTCGATTTTCACTTTTAGTACCTGAACAAAAAATTGACCGATCTTAGTCCCAATACTTTTTCTCTATTAACATTTTTAGTCCCTGTCGTTAAGTACCACTGTTAAGTGATGACGTAACAACCATGTGAGTAGACACATCATCAACTAGTCTAAGGTGGTTGCCACGTGTAAAAATTTTTAGTAAATTATATTTTTAGTCCCTAATCTTTTCACAAATTCACTTTTAGTCTCTCAACAATTGTTTAACCAATCTTAGTCCTTCATCTTTTTATGAAATTTACTTTTAGTCCCTTAACAATTTTTTGACTGGTCATAGTCCTTCGACTATTGTTCATCATTGTTTTTAGTTCCTCCCATCAAGTATCACAGTTAAGCAATAATGTGACAACCACGTTAACAGTCAGGTGGACTTACTATGTGGATTACTAATTTGATGTAAGCATGACAATGGGATGGGTCGGAGGCGGGTTTTGCTATCCTCGTCCCCATCCCTACAAAAAGCAGGGTAGGTTTGAGTTTAAAAGAGGTGACTTTATATTTTCGAATCTCATCCCCATCCCGGTCGGGTTTTATCAGGTTGCTAAGAACCCAGTCATTTTTTTTTTTACAATTTTAATTTAGTTATACATTTTTAAATAAATTATATATTAAGTTATTAATATATTTTAATTTAAAAAATATATAAAAATTAATAAATAACAAAGAATTTAAAATAAAAAATTTAAGAATTAAATTATATTTTTAATTAAATGTATAATTATAAGTTTGTTATTTAATTATTATTATAATTTAAATTATTTAACTATTAAAATAAATTATTTATATTTTCAATAATTATAAAAAATAAAAGTATAAAAAAACTTTAATATGTATATATATGTAATAAAAAAATTATAAAAAAATGTAACAGGGCAAGTATGGGAACAAAGGCGAGGCAAAAAGTCACATACATGGGTCACATACCCGAACCCGACTTTACAAGTTGAAGAAAACTCAAACCTAGTCAAAGCAGGATTTTCCTGTCAAAGTCGAGACAAGGTTGTTGATTTTGCTTACTACATTTCCTTTTCTATTTTTTTTTTCAAATTTGAATTGGTTGTTGATTTTGCTTACTACATCTCCTTTTATATTTTTTTTCCAAATTTTCAAACTCTTTTTCTTGTAATTGTTCATTGCTAGAAAATTTGTAGTGCCATAGAAACTACTCAAAAATGTCTTGAACTAACAACATTTTATCACGTGACTACATTAAACTAATAATCCACATAGCAAGTCACATGTCTGCCAACATGGCTGCCACATTAGTGCTTAACGATGATACTTGATGGGAAGGACTAAAAATAATGACAAACTATAGTTAACGGACTAAGACCAGTCAAAAAATTGTTAAGGGACTAAAAGTGAATTTCATAAAAAGATGAAAGACTAAGACTAGTCAAAAAATTATTGAAGGACTAAGATTTTGTGAAAATATTAGGGACTAAAAACATAATTTACCAAAAATAATTATGTGGCAAGCCACATAAGACTAGTTGATGACGTGGCAACTCACGTGGCTGCCACATTATCACTTAACGGTAGGGACTAAAAACATTAATTGATGAAAAGTACAGGATTAATACCGGTCAATTTTTTGTTTAAGGACTACAAATGAAAATCGAGAAAAGTTTAGGAACCAAAAACATATTTAACCCTAATAGTACATGTGCTCATGCATCGCACGAGACAAATTATGAATTGGGGAGTAATCTTTGACATTGTTTTAAGGAGATTTAAATTTAAATTTTAAAAGAATATCATGCTACAAAAATTAAAATAACATGATGATAGAAATTCATTTCAGCTTGCCATGGTTAAGTATAAACATGTTTCAAAGTCAAAAAAGAGAGCAAATTATAAAGAAAAAAGGATACAAATAAATTAAGAATATTCAAGAAGTAGATGAAGCAAATATGAAACAATAATCAAAACAACAAGGTGTTACCAACATCTATATTGATATCAACTCATAATAAAAAAGATAAACTAATAGTCAAGACAACAAGGCATCACCAAAAGGACAACACCAACAGCATATATTTAAACTTTATAAACATGATTATATTAATCTATTTTTATTAAATATCAATATATATTATTCTTAACGTTATTTTTAATGAATTAAATATCTTATCTTTTAAATTAATTATATTTTTATATTCTGTCATAATTAATATATTGAATTCCCTTTATTTTACCAATCATAATAATCAAATTTTGAAAATTAAAATATTATAGTTTATTTGAATTCTTTACTCTGCTATTAATATATTAATATATTAATATATCTCTTAATTTTTTTTACATAATTTTTGTAATTAATATGCTGAATTACCCTTCATTTTGCCAATCATAATAATCGAATTTCGAAAGTTAAAATGTTAGAGTTAATTTAAATTCTTTACTCTGCCATTAATGTATCATTTAATATATAAAGTTGATGATTATTTTTCCTTTCTAATTAAATTACTTTACACTTTACTTTGTCATTAACATGGCACACCATTGTTAAGATATTTACATGCCTTACTATATTTACATAATTATATATATATATATATATATGTGTGTGTGTGTGTGTGTGTGTGTGTGTGTGTGTGTGATTACCCTTTATTCTGTCAATCATAATAATCAAATTTGAAAAGTTAAAATATTAGAGTTGATAATTTGTTTCCTTTTTTTATTAAATTACTTTCTCAAAATTTTGTGGAAGGTTTGTTGCTAAATGTAATAATTTTGTATGCAATTCTTTGAAAGGTTTCTGAAGACTTCAAAACAATTTATGACAATTTTAAAATTCTTATAGACCAAATTAAAAAATATATGATTAAATATCCAATTAAAAATTTAATTTTAAACCTATTTAAAAATTGGTAAATAATTCGTAAATAATCATATAATTTGAAAACAATTTAATATATTGTTTGTTTTAAACTTCAGCTATACTTTGAATAATATATCAACTTAATCTATTTTTATTAAAGACCAATACATATTATTCTTAACATTGTTTTTAATAAATTAAATATCCCCTCTTTAAAATTAATGATATTTTTATAATTTGTCATAATTAATATGCTAAATTACCCTTTATTCAACAAATCATAATAATCAAATTTTGAAAGTTAAAATATTAGAGTTAATTTGAATTCTTTACTATGCCATTAATATCTTAATATACCTCGTAAATTATTTTACATGATTTTGGTAATTAATATGCTAGATTATCCTTTATTCTATCAATCATAATAATCAAATATCGAAAATTAAACTATTAGAGTCGATTTAAATTCTTTACTTTGTCATTAATGTATCTTTCAATATATAAAGTTGATGATTATTTTTCCTTTCTAATTAATTAGAGTTGATGATTATTTCTAATTAAATTTATATATATATATATATATATAAAGTAATATATAAATTCCTTTACGCTCTACTCTGCCATTAATATGACACACCTATTGATAAGATATTTACATGCCTTATATTTACATAATTTTATGTTTATATATATTATGCTGGATTACCCTTTATTCTACCAATCATAATAATCAAGTTTCAAAAGTTAAAATATTAGAATTGATAATTTGTTTTCTTTTTTATTAGATTATTGTACAAAAATTATGTGGAAGACTTCATGTTAAGTGTAATAATATTGTATGCAATTATTTGAAAGGTTTTTGACGACTTCAAAACAATTTATAGCAGTTTGAAAATTCTTAAAGACTGAATTAAAAAAGAAATGATTAAATACTCAATTAAAAAATTAATTTTAAAACTTATTTAAAAATTGATAAATAATTTGTCAATAATCATATAATTTAAAAACAATTTAATATATTTTTTGTTTTAAACGTCAGCTATACTTTGAATAATTTATCATCTTAATCTATTTTTATTAAAGACCAATATATATTATTCTTAAAGTTGTTTTTAATAAATTAAATATCCCCTATTTTAAAGTAATTATATTTTTATAATTTGCTATAATTAATATGTTGAATTACCTTTTATTTTGCCAATCATAATAATCAAATTTTGAAAGTTAAAATATTAGAGTTGATTTGAATTAATTCATTACTCTGCCATTAATATATTAATATATGTCTTAATTTATTTTACATGATTTTGGCAATTAATGTGCTACATTACCCATTATTCTATCCAACATAACAATCAAATTTTGAAAGTTTAAATGTTAGAGTTGATTTGAATTCTTTACTTTGCTATTAATGTATCTTTTAACATATCAAATTGATAATTATTTTTTCATTTGTAATTAAATTACTTCACACTCTACTATGCCATTAATATGGCACACCCATTGATACAATATTTTACATAATTTTATATATATTATGCTGGATTACCCCTTTTTTCTGCCAAAATATTTAATTGAATTTTGGAAGTTAAAATATTAGAGTTGATAATTTGTGTCCTTTTAAATTACTTTAGAAAAATTCTTTGGAAGGTTTCCTACTAAATGTAGTAATTTCATATGCAAATTTTTGAAAGGTTTCTAATGACTTCAAATTGTCAAAAATCATTACAATTTAAATATAGATTAAAAATCTTAGAGACAGGTTTAAAAAAATGATTAAGTATACAATTAAAAAATTAATTTCAAAACCTACTTCAAAATTTATAAACAATCATATAATTTGAAAACAATTTAGAGTCCTATATATCTATATATAATGATATTAATATATTGAAATATACATTTATTATTTTATATATTATTTTATATATTTTGAAACAATTTAATATATTTTTTGTTTTAAACTTAAGTTGTTCTTTATATAATTTACTATCTTAATTTGTATTTATTAAAGAGCAATATATATTATTCTTAACACTGATTTTAAAAAATTAAATTTGAATTCTTTTAAATTAATTATAATTAAATGCTAATTAACGCAATTGGACGATAATATGTGTTAAAATTTAATTGCAAAGTATTCCTTGAAATGCTAATTGAAGATAGATGATTCTAATATTTAGATATTTATCAGTAGTGCATAAACATTTTAGTAAAGAGATATTCTTGATGGCATTTGATATTAAAACAATGTTAGACTCTCTCTTTTTTTTTTTACTTATTCCCATTAGTAGTAAACGTAGAAGATTAAAGTAGATAGCACCAAACAAATACAGTTTGCCAAATTATCATTAATTGTCGACAACACCGTTGTTTTAACATAATTCAGCATTGTTGAAAATTATATTATAAAAATCTTAATTAAACTTGACAAAAAAAAAAACATATTCGTAATCATTATAACTTCAATTGCAATTGAACCTAATAAAAATCAAAGGATGAATTAAAATTGTTCTAATTTAAACATCAATTGAACCATATCTAAGAAATCCTAAAAAACCTAAAATTTTCAACTCCATGCTCTAATTAATGTTTACATACAATATCTCATAATCATAAAGAAATTCAAAATGAAGAACATCATTCACTACGAGAATCTTCTTTCTTACGAACTCATATTAACCAACAGCAATAATATGTTGCTTGTTAAGTCTTCTCTCACCTCCTTGGAGCATGCATTCATACTTCATCCTTTTTTAATTGAGAATTCGTAGGGACAAGACCTACCATCCTAAAAGACACATAAGGTATAAATAACAGAGCAAAAAATTGTAATAAAAAAATAAGAAGCAGTACGAATGAGAAAAACAAAATTTAATAAAACTGCAAAATTTTACGAAGAAGAAGTAAGAATAACAAAAAAAAATTATATGAACAAATAATTGCAAATGAATTGATAATAATAAGAAGTAAGAGTAATGGAAAAAATTTATATGAATGACCTTTGTGCAAATTAACTTACCACCACTAAATAATTCATCTGCTCAGTTTCCCTTTTTCAAGTGTTAATGTATTTAATAGTATATATTGAATTCAAAGAATTAACGTACCAATACCAATCTGCCTACACAGTTTTCCTTTTTTAGTAATTGTGAAAGGAATTGTCAAGATTGCCCTTAATTTGAACAGGAACAGTTTTCTCTCTCTGACAACAACTTTATAAATATTTATAGATTAGAATAGGAGAAACATTAGGAACATACTCCCTGACACACTATTTTAAATATACTATCTTTTATAGGTTAAAAATTATTGAAAATCACAAAATTTAGTAGGTCTTACATCCTATTTAATGAATCTCTCTCATAATTTTGTAGTTTTTAATAAATTTCAATCAATAAAAGAGAGTATGTTAGAGAATGAATTACTAGCACTTTTCGTTAGAATAGCTATCTAGACATTCAATTTCATTTAAATTCTAGCATATCATTTCACCGTGAACAACACACGCTCACAATGCATCAAAACTGTCTACTTTCTTTTCACTTCATCTCTGAAAGTCTCTCTATAATGGGAAACAAATTCATCTTCTCCAATAATCTCTTTGCAATGTGAAACAAATTCATCTTTCATTCTACTATCCTTTTCTTATCCTATTTTCCTTGCTCACTAATTAACTGTGGAATAGATGCTCCAAGGAACTTCACCCACTCTCCAAAATAGAACCTTACTCTATCAATATATTATCTTTATTTCTATCTCTCCTATAAAATCAACTTCTCCATATTGAGGCCCATAAAATAAGAAATAATTCATTTATCAAATTTGGGTTTTGTTCTCATCTCTATAATGCCCTTTGATTAATTATTTGAGTCACATTCGTTGGTGGGGAAGTTCCTTAGTGGTGTGTTGCAAAACCACCCTAAGTTGTTCCATTAGGGTTGTTTGACACCGATCCATCTAATGGATCACGTTGGCTACCTAGGGTTTGATGATAGGTATGGGTAGTATTAATATATAGTTTGACTGCTCTAGATAGACTCTCTTTGGGTCTGTTTGATTTGTTATAAAACAAGGTACTAGACAGCACAAGTGTCATTATACCTTATTTGATTTAAAAAAGATCACGGGATAGCACAAAAAAAAGAAAGATGGGCAAGACAAAAACACACTTTTTAGTTATTCAATAAAACATAGGACAACTTGTTGTCCCAAGTAGAAAGTACTCAAAAGACAAAAAAAACCCATTTTTATTTGTTATTTAATAATTATACTCTTCTCTATCCCCCATCATCATCATCACTGCACCATACCACCATCGTCGCCACCACTCCCACCACCATTGCCACCACCACCCACCACCATCGCCATCACTGTTGTTGTCGCCGCCACTACCATTGTTGTCGCTACGGCCACTGTCATCACCAAACCATTGTCGTCGCCACGACCACCACTACCATTGTCACCATATTAAGATAATTAATATGAATTAGATTAAGATAATTTATATTAAAAAGGGTATTGCAGTCAATTTCACATTATTTTTTTTGTATGGTCCATTATTCACCAAATTACAATACACATAATAAAAAGTTGTCCTATAACTTAAGCATTTATCCTAGTGTTGTTCTCCTTACAATATACCTTAGTATATATCAAACACATCCTTTATTTTGTAGTATTATATATTGGAGACTAGATCTAGACCTTTTGATGTATATATAGTCAGCTTACTCTAGATGTATTTTGACAAACTTAAACTCACTAATGACAAACTATTCATATATTATGATTGGGGTACTATATTATGACTATGACACTGATGTATGTTATTATCCTACTCGTTAGGAAATATGATGATGTAGCTTATTATCTTATGACGTTATTTATATTTATGATTCTATATGTATAAATAATTTATCAATTCAATATATTTTCCATTTAGATGGTATAAACTTTTGGAAAATCAAAACTTGTTACAAAAGCATTCAATGAAGTTTTTTTTATTTAGGTTATTTTATTTAGATAATAAAATTCATTGTTATGCATAAGAATGATATAAGAATACAAAATATTATTACTCAAAGACATTAAAATATTTTAATATTAAACTATTTAATCAGATATTAATTTGATTATAAGAAATCATTTTTAATAACAATATAAAATAAAACAAAACAATATATACGTTAAAACAATATAAATTAAAAATATTTTTATTGTTTCTCATTATTGATTGGTCCTCGTTTCTTTTTCTCTATCTTCCTCCTCTATAGTTCGTTTGGTAAATAAGAAATAGGTGTGAAATAGAGAGGATGGAGAAGAAATAGATGAAAAATGAAGAATTTTTCTTGTTTAAAGGAGGTGGAAATGAGAGAAGAGAGAAATAAAAAGGTGTGGGGCCCACACCTTTTTATTTCCTTGCTAAAATACATGAAAATGCAAAGGGGAGACGCATGTCTCACATTTTGTGGTGGTTCTTTTAGCGGCAATTAAAAACCATCAAAAAATGACAAATAGTAGCGATTTTGGATGTTCATTGGTACTGGTAGTTTCAAATCACTTTGTGAACACTCAATTTTATCTGAATAATTAGAAATTAACAATATATATTATATTAAAAAATAATAAATAATTAAGTTTCTGATTGGACCACTCTATTTTAAGCCCTTAAATGAAAATGAGAGAAAAAAGAAAACTAGAAATTAATAAAAATAAATTATGGGCTAGCAATTATGACCCAATAATAAAATAAAAGAAGAAACTTTACAAATAAAAGGGTTTGGGCTAGTAATCCATTGCCCAATTTTGTAAAAGAAAAAAAAGAGAGGAAGAAACATAAACTTTTAGAGCAAGTTACAGTAACTTTTACAACAAGTCACAGTACTTCTACAGCAACTTCTACAACAAGTTTCATTTAAAAGGGTGCTTATAAATAGGGTGCATTAGGAAATTAGGAAATTTGAAGAAAATTCTCAAAAAAAAAAAAATAACTCTCACACATATTCACTCTTAAACAATCACTCACATTCTCTCTTGAAACACTCACATCTTCATACTGAAAAAAAGGAGTAACGTTCATTGGCAAAATTCATAGCTCTCTACTAGCACCCCTATATTTCATTTTATCTCACTTCATTATGTAGATCTTTAATTCTTTCATGTTTTCTTCTCTTTTCTCCCTTTTCTTTTGGCTCTTGCATATCATATAATGAATCTGTTTTAAATTTTTGTTTTCATTAAAGCATTATCAGTATAATTGCATTCTTATTATTGTTGCACTTGTGGCTTTATTATGAGTATGAACCTATTTGAATAAATAGTTTTCTACTACGCTATAATAGCTTCATTCCATTTTTTTTCTCTTTATTCATTCTTCACAACAGAGACACTATTTTTTGGCATCCATCACTTATACATGCACCACCTTTGCACTCATGGAATAAAAATTCTCCCATACACATCATGGCGTTCGCGTTTTCATTATTCTCACACATACATCAGTACACATATCTTTTTCTCTCGTGATATGCGCAGAACAGACTCACATTAACAACCAATTCACACACATTGCCATCGTCACTCACTCCATAGCCATATATCACACACACAGAAATCTCATTTCTCTTTTTCTCAAAATAAAATATATACTGATCATCACTCTACATCCCAGCATTCTCTACCTATCATTACAATCACATTCTCCTCAATACAAGCAAAGACACATTATACATGCACCACACACTCACATTCACATTCACACATAAATACCAACATTTTAATCAACACAAGCAAAACATTGTCAAAAGAAAAAAAAGAGATAAAATAGCATTTATTTCGTTATCACGACGACGTGAATCAGCGTCAACATCCTTGCGCACTCCTTCAGCCTTCGTGCCATCGCCACAACGCAAATCCGCATCGACATTCACCGCGGTTTCCTGACCCCTTTTCGCCATCACCGTGACGCGAATTAGTGTAGGCATTCTTGCGCTCTCCACTATTCCTCGGGCCTTCGCCGCAATGCGAACCAGCGTCGTCATTCTCTTAGGACTCCTTTACCTCTCGCCATCGCTGCTATACAGATTTGCGCAGCCACCTTCGTGTGGGTTTTCTTCGTCGTCACGCGACCTCAGCGCCATCCTCGCGCTTTGACCATGAGAACCAGAGAAGCGAAGATCTCCGCTCCTCATCACCGCTGCGACGGAAATGTGCGGATTGACAACACTGCAATTTGGGGATTTTGGGGGATTTCTTTCCCCTAGGTCAGCAAAAAGGAAATTTACGAAGGGGCTAAAAGTTGATACCTAGTTTTGGTGTTTAATGGCTTGGGATGCGGTGATACTTGGCCCAATTCGAAATCAGGGTCCTTTTGTTTTTTTAAAGCTTTGTGTACGTGAATCAAATAGATGTTAGTAAATTATTAGCTTGTTCTATTTTAGCTAATAAAATGATTCATGTTGACTTTCTACACTTGCTTTTTTTTTTTATATATTTTTCAAATATGGATATGATTAATTTAAAAAGGTGACGTCAACTTTCATAAAATTAATTCTAAAACTTTTTTTTAAAAAAAAAAGAGTAAAGTTGGCATTTCTTTTTAGTCAATTAGATTATTTATTGAGAATTCAATTCCTAAATTAAAACTAACTTTTTTTCTTAATATATAAATAAACAAATAAGTAATCATAAAATTTGAATATAACCAGTTTGGAAGTAGTTCCTATTTGGTCATTCAGTAAATTTGACATATATTATTTGTACAACTTGGTGATGTCAAATTTAATAATAATAGAGAATGATAACATAAAAAATATATGAACCCACAAAATGTTTTTTACAAAGAATTACGTGAGTGTGAGTTCCTCATTGCACTGGAGGATACATAAGAGTAAGGACTCACTCTTGTTAATCTCAAAAATAATAAAATTAATTTCTTTTCAAAAATAAAATATTCTCTTCTTAATTAAAATTCCTTTGATAAATAAAAATAATAAAATTTGTAAATAAATAAAATTTTGTTAAGGGGTAAAATAAATATTTTTGAAGCTATATGGTTTTGCACATTTAATTTACGATGAATGTTGTAGGGTGCTAGCACCTTCCCTATGTGTAATCGACTCCCAAACCCATATTTGGTTTCAAATACTATTTTTCTTCTTAAGAGTTTTTCGAAGGTTTTTCTTAATAAATTTTGGTAGCGACTCCTCTATATTTTAATTCTTTTTCGCCATCCAGTCATGACCTTGGTTGTAACACACTTGAAACTGCTATAATCAATTTTCAAAACTTCTTAATCGATTAAAAATTGTTATAGTCAATTAAAAAAAATGCTATAATCAATTAACAATGATTTTTTAATTATTTTATTTCTCTTTTTCCTATTTCTCTTAAATCTAACACTCCTATTTTCACTTGATTTCTCTAATATTTTCATTTACTTTGTTTCTCTCTTCTCTATTTTCATCCACACTAAACATCATTCCAACAAGTGAACAATAGACAATGTTGTCACTCTTGTCTCTCCCTTACATTTTATTCGAATTGTAGGTGTAGAGTTTAAATTGGATTAGTTTTTGAAATAATAATTTGTTTTAAAAAAATATTTATGTTCTTATTTTCTTATTCAATAATATTTGTAAAAATTATATTTTAACTTTAAATTATTTTATTATAAATAAAAACAATTCTTTTAATGTAAAATTTAAGTAATTATGATTAAAAATTAATCATTTTTCCAACTAATTCTTATTTTTTTTCATTTTATTCTAACAATTGATTAATTTTAGATTGATTAATTTAAATATATAATTAAATAATTTTTTCTATGATTGTCATAAAAATTAATTATTTTGAATAATTTAAGTAAAATGAATTAACATGACAGGATATCGTATGTGCAAAGGTTGGTTTCACCAACTACGAAGTATTCCATGTATTAAACCCTTCTTTAAAATAAAAAAATTAATAGAAAATCATTTTCATAATTATATTAACTTTGTTCCTTACTAAAATATAAATGTAGAAATTAAAAAAATATTCATTTTTAAATTAATATGAACCTTAATAGAATAACAATTGTATATTTATCTTATGTAGTGATACTGTGCTATTTCTAAAACAAGAAATTAAAAAAAATAATTAGAGAATTATATGTAAGATAAATACAATATACATATGAGTTTCACATATGCAACTTTGGAAAATTTGATCCATCCTCCTAATTTTATTAACTTAATCCATTTACAGATAAACTTCATACTTTTTAATAGTGTAGTCTAAAAGAGTTTTAACGATTTAGACTTAGGTTATCTCACTATACAATCAATGGATAATACTTTGTTTTAAATCAAATCAAATTCTAATTAAAGTGATTCATATCCAAACTATCACAATTAAATTATAAACTTACACAAATAAATTAAAAATAATAAATAATTTGTATCTAAATTATTAATCTTAAATTCAATTAAGACTAAATCAATAAAATGTAATATCTATATATATATATATATATATATATATATATATATATATATTATATATATAATAGATATATATATCTATATATATATAAATATATATATATATAATATACACACACCCACACACCCACACTGCCTTCTTTTTGTCTAGTAAAAAAGAAAACTAAGACGTGACCATGTGATTCTGTACTCAATATATTTAAATTGTTTACTAAAAATAAGATTAATTTATATTTAAAATCACACTCAAAATATAAACCTTATACAAATAAAATAATAAATATATAAATTTAAAATAATAAATAAATTATAAGTAAATTATCCAAATTTTTATAATATATATTTATTATAAATCTACCAATGTGAATCATATCACATTTTAGTATGAAATTAGAAATTTTTCTACTTAAAATAATAATTTATTATTATTTTTTGCATCAATGTAAATTTTAATATTTTATATTCATTATATCAAATTTTGACATTTATCAAGTTACAATATTATAGTTACTATTATCATCATGTAATTCATAATAAATATTTTACTAACATATATAATTAATTCATATTGAATTAAATTTAAATAAACTTAAAAGTCATACAAATATATCACTTAATCTATAAGTACCTGCAATTTAGCTCATTTTTTAATTTATAAGTATATTTTAATTCATAAAAATGCATAATTAAAATAATTATAACCTTGCTTATAGATTCAATTTGATTAATCTTTTTGATAATTTGAGTATTGCAATGATTCCAATCATCAATTTCATGATTTAAAGATTGAATTCAGTTAATTCATTTTAATAAAACTTATTTGTAATTACACAAATAATATATCCAATCAATAAGTTAATTAGTGTCAATTTCAAGCATTTTCATAACATCAATCAATGTTCTCCACCAATCAGCATTTAATCATTTTTTTAAGATTTATGACCATTGCTAATTGAAATGCATGTAAGAAATATTTTTCCTAAAATACAAAGTCCCAGTCAATTTGAATATTTGACATCAAAGAAACTCACTAATATAAACACATGTGGGTAAGTAGTTGACTTTGATCACTCAACCTCATATCTTTGCTAGGTATGTGTTTTGCACTTTTGTTTTTGGAACCACATCATCACTATCTAGACTTGAATGGAGCCACCACATTAGGTTACCAAAATAATACAATTTGACTTAAGACATTTCATCAAACAACTTAAACCCACACCATAACATTTAATTAAATGCATATATCCACAACTAAGTACACGATACATAGTTAACAATATCACTCTTCACCTATAAAACGTTAATTTATTTTCATATATATTTAAACCTACCATATAAATTAGGGAATAATAAACTTAAATGCACTAATTTTCAAAAACAATAAAGACAAATACAATATAATATTGAGAACTCATTGAAAGGATAAAACTAAGAAATTGACCGCCTTCACTACCACTTCATCGTTGGCGTTTAGATATGTATTAAGTAAAAGCTTAACTGAGATCGATGTTAAGACAACTTAGTCATGCCCCTCAATATAAAATGATAATCTTTTAATGTCAAGTTATTGATTAAGGATCCATAAGAGTTCATTTGTTGATTCTTCACACACTTTATCCTTGCTTTTACAAATTTGATTTTAAAATATCTCTTCTTTGACTTTTAATGTTGAAAGATCAATCAACAATTAAAAATAAAACAAACCCTAACCATAAAAAAAAATGGTATTTCCATATCACTAATTAAGTAGATTTTATTTGTACATATGTTTAAAATGTATTTGTTGAGGTACAAGTACTCACCCAAATCAAACTAGAGAAATTGCCTTTCCTTTTTTTCTTTTTGTTTAAAATTTTTAATGATGTGTCATTTCATTGTTGGTTGTATCCAATAATGATATATTGAATATGTATTTATCAAGTTTTACTTTAATGTATATGATCAAGAATTAAATCCTAACTAATACATGTTTAAAGGCCTAATTATTTTCTGTGCATAAGAATAGAAATGGTACATGAAAGTAGAACTAAAAATGAACTAATCCAACTTGAAATTACTATAGAAAAATTTATGGGGTCTTTTTGTTATTAGCCAAAATAAAATAAGATTAACAATGTTATTATACAAGCATTATCTTATCTCTCCAATCATCATTTTTTTTTTTATTATAATAGTTTGAATACTCACAAATATCTTTTTTTATAATTAATGTCAATCATTTCTTTCTTTTCTTTAAGATAGAAACTTTTTAAAAAAAAAATAATTACAAAATATAATAAAAAATATTTTTTATATTACTATTTTTATTAAAATTATGTATATATTTAAATTATATATATATGCAAATATATTTATAACAATAACAGATTTAAAAAAGACATTTTCATAAATTAAAATGATATGAGACATATAAGAATATAAAATTATTTGAACATATATCAATATTTATAATTATTTTTATATATTTTTCTATTTAAAATAATTTTTCTATAAATAAATTTACCATTTAAGAAATCCCATACTATTCTTATTTCAAGAAAACACTCATATCATTTTGTAAAAGTTTAAAATTTTAAAAGAGCTTGTATAAAAATTATTAAATAATTAAAATTAGTAATTTTAAAATTTCTAACTTAACCTCAAATATTCTTATTTTCAAAAAAGTATTTATAACATTTTAAAAAGTTCAAATTTTTAAGTATTTATAACAGTTTTATATAATTAAATTAATAAATTTAAATTTAATTATTTAACCCCAACTATTGTCTCAATTATAAAATTATTCAACCCAACTATTGTTATAAATGCTTTCTATAAATTTTTAAGTATTTGTAACAGTTTTACATAATTAAAATTAATAAATTTGAATCTAATTATTTAACCCCAACTTGTTTTTTTTTTTAAATTGTAATTTGATATCATTGAATTTTAATTAAAAATAGAATCCAATGAAAAACACAATCTACAATTGTAAGATTAGGCAAAGTGTAAAAATGATTACGCGGACTTCCAAACCATTTGTTATTTGCTGCCACATATATCTATAGGATCCACCCTTTGATATTCTTGTTCCAATAGCACAAACAAAAAAATTATAAAATAATAGCAGTACACTTTTATTATAATCAATAAATATATGTAAATGTATTCTAGAGTATGTAATACCCTTGCTTTTGTATATTAAATTGTTTTATATTTATTTTTGAAAAATCGGATGGGAATTTCAATAATTTAATCCCTATGGTTATGTTCGTATTAATAAACTAAAATAGTTAGAAGTGTTTAAAAATTGTTTTTAAACCATCAATATGCTTAGAATAATTAATAATAATTTAGAAATTTTTCAGGAAATTATTAAGATAATTTTTGTAAAATGACAAAAATACCCTGGTTAACTATAGGAACCAACTAGAGACTTTTTGATCTCAAAATATTTTGAAAATTTTCTACTAAGTATCATTCATTATAAAAAATTTATTTTGAAAGAAAAATAGTGAAAAATATGACAATCCTATTTTAATTTTTTTAACCATTTTTCTAAATATTTGACAATGTAATTCTAAAAAATCGAAAAGGAATTTAAAAATTATAATTCCCACCACTACACTTAGAATTTCAAGAGCTATTTAATCGTGATTTTTAATAATTATTTCGAGCTGGAACCCTGAGAAATTAGAAAATGATGATTTTGTCCCTATTTCTCAACATTAAGGACTTATATGAGAAAAAGATTCAATTGACATTAAAATGTCAATTTGAGTTTGGAATCATGTCATATATATTAAAATATAATTTTAGAAATTTTCTGGAAATTTTCTAAAATTGCTGTGTAAAATAACTAAAATGCCCTAGGTGCCTATTAAGCCTAGCCAATATTGGTTTGACATCCAGAAAAGGTGAAAATGGTAATTTCAGTTTATTTATAGGTAAAATATTTAATTTTAGAATTTTAATAAAAAAATTGGTATTTATTGAATTAAAATGGATTTATTATGAATTTTTTAGCTTAAAAATACAAAATAAATAGAAAATTTTGAAATAAATTAATAAAAATTAAAATTAATTATTAAAATTTTATTTTTGATGAAAAATAATGTATTTGTCTAGTTTTACATTTAATTTCATTTTTTTGATATTAAAAGTCAATTTTTTCAAGTTTAGGCGATTTTATCAATACCAGTTAATTTACCTACAAATAAAATTGACATCTAGAAGCTAGACAACTAAGGGAGCATGTCCCCAACCTAGGAATAGCTAATTCATCACTCTAATTTTGATATGTGTCACTAAATTAATTAAAAATAAATTAAAAATGAGATTTATGACATAATAGCTTATGTCATCAAAGTAGACACCTCACCCCCTTCCTTTCTCTATAAATAGGTATCCAAAATTCTGATTTATCACCATCCATTCCTCCTATAAACCAGCCAAAATATGTAGAGTTTCTCTCTCCCTCTCTAATTTTTTTTTTACTTTAGTATTATGCTTAAATTTTATTAGTTTTCCATCAACTAGTAAATTTTTGTTTCTAGGAGTTTTGCGCCAATAATTTCATCCTCTTCATCAACCACCTTAGAGGTAATGGGGGAAGTGGGGTTGGTTCTAAACTATTGTCACTTTGCATGTTAGTGGAAAGGGTTTTCTCTTAAACTCATTTAGGCTTAAGTTTTATTATTATTATTATTGTTATATTGTTTGATATTAAACTTTAATTTTTGCCAAGTTGCTACTCTGTTTAAATTTAAATTATTAAATTATAATTGCTAAGCTATTACTTTGCTCAATTTTAGAAAATTAAAATGCATTTGCTAAGCTGTTACTCTACCCAAATTTAAAAAATTAAAATGTATTTATTTAGTTGTTATTCTACCAAAAATTTAGTAATTAAACTATAATTACTATGTTGTTATTCTATTAAAAGTTTAGGTATTGTGCAATTTCTACAATATAAGACAGAAATATTGATTATGCTGGTGCTTAAATTAATTGAGACAAGGAAAACCTCTGTTTGAGAAGTAGGAAGTGGATAGATTAGTAAGTAATGTAAAGCAAGTGACATGCTGTGGCATGACATCCTACTAGGAAAGCTACAGTTTGGTACGCTGAGGAATGAAGGGCAAGGACCTACTTGCAGAGGTCTTAAGGATAGCCATCAAGTGGTGAAAGTTCCAATGGCCAAGGTATCCCTTGAGCCGAGATATTCGCCTGACCAAGCTGAAAAACCCAATAACTACTTAACATTTCAGGATTGGTTTGAGAGTATACCTTTATAAATGGATATCCTGACTGTTATCTTCCTCAATGATGATAAGGCTATACCCTGTAATGATGTTGATGAGGTACATGTACTCTCAGTCACTTCCCGATTCTGTTGAGAATTGTTACTCACTAATGGAAAGTATGAATCCATACATAGTTAAGGGTAGTCTAATACAACTTAGAATAAACCTTAGGTTCCCTTCTATTGTCAGCTGCGTTTTATCTTTGTTTTATGGTAGATTTTCTACCATATATGTAAAAGTGATTTTAGAACAAAACAACTCACTCCATTATTTTCTTCTATGTATGATTGATCGTGATTACTGAAGATGACATTAACGCCCGTGATGTTGAGTATGAGTTAGAGGGCATTTCAACGGCAAGGATCTTACAACTTATAGTATTTTTTCTTTTTGTACAAGGAAATAGGGTAGATTGACACTGCTCTGTATAGGACCCTTTTAATGTACATATTGGGTAATATAGTGTCTATCTTTTGATGTACTTTTGGTTTTCTAATTATCATGTATTGTCAAACTATGATGTACAGTTTTACGATATATATGTTTATACAATCTTATCTTTTACTACCATTTCTAAATTCTGTTAAGTTAGAAAATTTTCTATTATAAAAGTAGAAAAATTTTACACGCATTTTTATTTACTTAAACTTAATAACTAAATTAATACGAATTGTATTTAATATGAATGGGTGTTATAGAGTACACTTTTGTTTCCCTTTCTAGAGCCACAATCATCCTTTATGCCCACCACTTGCAACCAAAGACAAAGAAAAAAATCAAGAAAAAACAAAAAAAAGAGAAAAAGGAATAAGAAAAATAGAGAAAGAGTAAAAAGAGAAAACATAAAAAAAAAACACACCGCAACAACATGAAACCACCACCATGCCTCTCCTAATAATGTTGTTCAAAAACACAATTATATCTCTGCATCGTAACCCGTGACCTATTGTAGAAAACCCACCATCTTTAAACTCCTATTGCCGATCCCAACGTCATTATGCAAGCCTTAGCCAAGAAAATTTTACACTAATGTTATACATAGAAAAAACCAAAAGAAAAAAGAAAAAGAGAGGGAATGAGAAAAAAAAAATCACATACTAAGTTTATGTTTCAACCTTAAAAGAAATGAAGGAAATGAGTATGGGAGCTTTCATCACACATCAATTTATTATAAATCTCCTAATTTGGCTAACCTCAATCTTAGTTTTATCGCTCCCGGTAAGAGTTCAAATGTTGTGTAAGATGACATAGGATTGGAAGCACAATGTTGTCTAACCCTAAGATAATGGGGTTTTAATAAAACAAAAAAAAAGGAAAAATGTTTGAAGGGATTTGAACTAATATGAAAAAGAATAAGAGAGAAAATATTGAAATATGAAGCGGTGCTACGGTAAAAGAAAAAGACAGTGAGTTGAAAACAATAGTGACTTTTAATGACCTAATTAAATGGCACAATTACCATTCAAATTTGATTCTCAAAAACCCATCTATTTAAAATAATTTTTCTAAGAATAAATTTAATTTGTAAAATTTCAAATAACTAACATAACCTATTAAATGCAAAAAATTTAAAATGACTTATATGCTTTTAGTTTGTGAGAGAAAAAAAATGTTCCATCAACCTTGTTATATATATATATATATATATATATATATATATATAGAGAGAGAGAGAGAGAGAGAGAGAGAGAGAGAGAGAGAAGAGAGAGAGAGTTTAATGACCATGAACTGTAAGTGTAAAAAGTTTTATATTGTCAATCAATCAGAAATCATCGTTGGAATGACTTTTAATATAGTTATTGTAAAGAGAAAATATGTTATGTATTAACAATATAAAGCAGTTTTACACTATCATCTAATCACACCCCATGTATGGTAAGTTTGTTGAATTTTATAATTTGTTGAATTTTATAATCATTATCTTAAAAGTCATACTAATGGTGGTTTTTGATTGGTTGACAGTGTAAAACTTTTTACATTGACAGTGCATAACTAGTAAACTCTATTGTAAAAGTCAACAAACTTAAATTGTTTTATATTGTCAGTGCATAACTTATTTTCTCTCTCATATATATATATATATATATATATATGTATATGTATATATATCTATATTAATCTTTCAGAAAATAATTTTCATTACTTATATACAAAAAATGCTGAATTTGGAAATATTCATCATATAATAGAATAATAAATTAAAATAAATTTCACACCTTTATTACACCATATATCCATTCTTATCATATTTAAAATTAATTCTTGCCACAATAGGCTAAGCTTTCTTAAATTAAAAAATATATTTGATTGAAATTTATTTATCAAATAAAGGAGTTTTATACTTTCTATTCAATTGTGTAAGTTATCATAATCAATATTTAATTTAGTTAAATATTTTTAAATAACATGATTTATAATTTATAATTAAGGACAATTACCTTAATTACATATATTTATGAATTACATTAATGTCTTTAGTTTTACATTTTGAAATTATTGATTTATTAAAATTAAAATCAGTCATTAATAGGAGAATTCAATTATAAAATATGAAACCTTAATTAATGCCCCAAAAACCCTAATGTTGCCAATTAAAGCCCAAAAAGACCTAATGTCGCCAATCAATACTCTAGAAATCCTACAAATAGAGATTATTTATATTTATATTAAATACTATTTATTATGTTTAAGAATATTCCTATTATTTAAGAATATTCAATAAAAATAAAATATCACCAAATTTTTACTAAAATGATTAATATGAAATTTGCACACCAATTTGTTTTGGAAATAATTGAATATGAAATTATTGATCGATTAAAATTAAAATTAGTCAAAATAAGAAAATCTAAATATAAATACGAAACCCTAATGCAACCAATTAATGCCTTAAAAATCCTAATGTCGCCAATTAATGTTTTAGAAACCCTACAAAATCTTCTTTTATATATCTATATATATAGATTATATCTATATATATATATATATATGTATATATAAAGAAATCTTACGAAACTTTCTTTTAGAAACCCTAAATTGAATCAATTCTAGTTAGCAATAATGGATGTTAATTTATTATATATCATTCAATTTTTTACTAAAATTTATTTTTAGAAACAACTTAATATGAAATCAGTATGAAATTATTGATTGATTAAAATCAATCAATAATAGGAGAATTTAAATATAATAGATTGAAATATTATAAATTAAAATAAATTTATTTTAAATTAATATGTATATTAAACTGGAAATTATTTATCAAAATAATTTAATATGAATTTATTGATTGATTGAAATCAATCCAATATAATTTCCTATTCGATCTAAAATAAAATATCTTTGAATTTTTACTAAATAAATTAATATAAAATTTGTACTAAAATTTATTTTTGGAAATAATTTAATATAAAATTATTGATTGATTAAAATTAGTCAATAATAGGGAAATTTCAATATAATATATGAAAATCAATTTCAATTTATAAAATAATAAATTGTTGGATTTTGAAATTATCTCTTCTTAGCCAATTTACGATTTAATGAGTAATATCTTTATATTTATAATTATTTATATATGAATAATTATATTAATATCTTATGTTATATCTTTATGTTTATATCTTTATATATATCTTTATCATTAATTGATGACATTAGGGTTTCGTATTTTATATTCAAATTTCTCTATTATTGATTGATATTAATTTATTAGTATTTTAATCAATTATATATTATATAAACATAAATAATTTATTTGTTTAATCTATTATATATTCTATTAAAATACTACATTATTATTTGTTTAAGAATATTCTTATTTATTTAAGAATATTCGATATAAAATAAAATACCACTAGATTTTTAATATGATAACTTAAAATGAAATTTGGATACCAATTTATTTTCAAAAACAATTGAATATGAAATCAATATGAAATTATTGATTGATTAAAATTAAAATTAGTAATTATAAAATATGAAACTTCAATTAATGCCCAAAAAACCCTAATATTGCCAATTAATACTCTAGAAATCTTACAAATAAAGATCTATTATATATTTATATTAAAAGACTAATTTATTATTTGTTTAAGAATATTCTTATTTATTTAAGAATATTCAATATAAAATAAAACATCACCAAATTTTTACTAAAATAAATTAATATGAAATTTGCACACTAATTTATTTTTGGAAATAATTGAATATGAAATCCATATATGAAATTATTGGTTGATTAAAATTAAAATCGGTCAATAATAAGGAAATTTGAATATAAAATACAAAACCCTAATGCTGCTAATTAATGCCTTAGAAATCCTAATGTCGCCAATTAATACCTTAGAAATCCTAATGTTGCCAATTAATACTCCTAAAACCTTATAAAATTTTTCTTTTATATATATAAAGATAAAGATTATTTGTTTAAGAATATTCTTATTTATTTAAGAATATTCAATATAAAATAAAATATCACCAAATTTTTACTAAAATAAATTAATATGAAATTTGTACACCAATTTATTTTTGAAAATAATTGAATATGAAATCAATATATGAAATTATTGATTGATTAAAATTAAAATCGGTCCATAATAGAGAAATTTAGATATAAAATGCAAAATCCTAATGCTATTAATTAATGCCTTAAAAATTCTAATGTCGCCAATTAATATATTAGAAATTCTAATGTTTCCAATTAATGGTTCTGAAATCTTACAAAACCTTTCTTTTTTATATATAAAGAATATAAAAATATTTTATTTTGATTTTTCAAAATGTTTTATTGCAAAAACAATTGGGTAAATTAATTTTGTTATTAATTATTATTATTTCCTCTCTTCCGTTGATCCGTGTCTCAAGATTTCAGCTCGCAGAGTTTCCCCATCCTGGCATCCGCACCTTCTTCGATCGTTCTAGGGTTAGGGTTTGGTTCCCTCTTCGCTTCGGTTCAGTCCCTGCGAGAGCGTGAGAGTGACGCGCCTCCCGAGACACGCCATGGGAGGTGACAGTGCCGTTGAGGAATCCGAGGGGTCAACGTCAACATCAACATCAACGTTCGCTGCTCCAACGGTTCCAAGTTTTCCGTCCAGATTGCCGTCGATTCCCCGTCCGTTCCTTCAAGGATCTCGTCGCTTGCAACTGCGACATCCCCGCGGAACAACAGCGCCTCATTTACAAGGGTCGCATCTTGAAGGACGATCAAACCCTCCAAAGCTACGGTATTTCCGTAATCCCATCTCGCCTGTGTTATTATTATTATTTTTTTAATAAAAGTGATTTTTTAATTAATTGAACGGTGTTTGGGTAGGTGTTATGGATTCTGTTTAGTTCATGAAGGTGTTCATGAGATTTTGATTGTATTTAAATTAATGCGTGGCTGGTTCGTCAAATAAACTAGCTCAACTCGAAATGGGATATGGGTTATGATGGGTTAGGATTTTAAAGGAAATGTGGTATCGAGTTTCTTAACCTATTTATAAAGGAAGATGAGGTGTTTGATGTGGGTGTGAAGGATGTTATTTTCTCACGCTGAGGGATATTGAGGGTGCTTCCATGACTTGTAATGCTCTGATGCTATTTTTTTTATTAAAAAGAAATTGAAGGTTGGAGGGGACAGAATAAAAGAAAAAAGGTTCGATTAGTCTCAGGTTTCAATTAACGTAGTATTTGGTCCAGCTTTTTTTTTTTTTTTTTTCTTCTGTTTTTCCTTAAAAATATCTGTCTGGAGTGATCCATGTTTGGTGTACGAGTTTTATGTTAGCTGCCGAGGGCCTGACACAACTCTCTTCCTTTACCCGGGCTTGGGACTGGCTATGAAAATGAAACCATAGGTAGAGTTATTGGTGTGACACTGATTGAGGAAAAGATGACAAAATCGGTTAAGGTGGTTTGGACATTACAAAGAAGGCCACTGGAAGCACTAGTGACGACTGAGGAGAGTAAATTGCATGAATTTTAGTCTTGTAAAAAGGGGGAGAGGGAGACCAAGAAGGACATTGAGAGGGATCTTATGGTAAATAACATCTTGAAGATTTGGTCTTTAATCGAGCTGAATGGCGTCATGCGATCCATGTAGTCGCCCCCTTAAAAAGAGAAGTTGAGTCAAACATATTGTCTGAAAAGCATGTATGTAACATAAGTTTTATAAAAGAAAAAGAAAATAATGTAGGATTAATTTGTTGACAATCTTTAGAATGTTTTGCTAGCATAGATTGTATTAGGTAGAAAGGTAATTTTTATATTGGGTTCCTCATCAACAGCTAACATCTGTTCACAGCTGAACTCTAAGGTTCTTAAGAAAGTATTCCTTAAATGAGTGAACATACCTCAATTTTCTATTTATCTTTATAGGTTTGGAGGCAGATCACACTGTCCATTTGGTACGTGGCTTTGCACCTGCCAATCCAACTGGTGGGACCGATACTAGTAGCACCAATACCAATACCACAACAAATAATGACAGAGGTGCTGGTGCGAATGAAGGTGGGGGTTTAGGAGGGCTTGGTTTGGGAGCTTCACTATTCCCTGGACTACGTATCAATGTGACTGGGGGCAATGGTTTATTTGGCGAGGGATTTCCTGATCTTGAACAGATGCAGCAACCATTTATTTCAAATCCCAATTTAGTGAGAGAAATAATGAATTCTCCTGCCATGCAGAATCTTATAAATAATCCTGAGATAGTGCGGAATCTTATAATGAATAATCCACAGATGCAAGAGCTCATGGATCGAAACCCTGAGCTAGCACACATACTTAACGATCCCAGCACTCTCCGCCAGACCCTTGAAGCTACAAGGAACCCTGAGATCATGCGTGAAATGATGAGAAATACAGACAGAGCAATGAGCAACATTGAATCTTCTCCTGAGGGATTCAACATGCTGAGGCGCATGTATGAAAATATTCAAGAACCATTTTTGAATGCCACTACAATGGCTGGTAATACAGGAAATAATAATGCAGCAATTTCAGGGACTCATGGTGGCCATGCCAGGGACCAATCAACCAATCCCTCAACTACTAGTTCTGAAGCCACTGCTGGTTCTCCCTTACCCAATACTAATCCGCTTCCAAATCCTTGGTCCTCTACTGGAAGTAAGTTCTGATACTATATTTTTCTTCTCAGGATCTTGTGACTGAGTGCCACTTTTCACCAGTTGGTTTTAAAAGCATTTTTCCTTTGTGCTGATATTTTTGTCTGTTTTAAGGATACTGACTACAACTTTTGTTGCTTGTGACCAATGACTCATACTGTCATTATTGATGGTGAACATTGTATTTGTAGCTGGAGGTGCTCAAAGTCAAAATAACACCAGAAGGTCGTCAACCACTGGTGGGGATGCCAGGCAGCAAGGGCCTACTGGCTTAGGAGGGCTTGGTCTGCCAGACCTTGAAAGCATGCTGGGTGGCAGTGCTTTGCCAGATGCTGCTTTATTGACCCAGTTAATGCAAAATCCAGCTATCTCACAAATGATGCAAAGTATGCTTTCCAACCCTCAAACATTGAATCAGGTATTTGCATACTGTACCTAGTACAAGTATAACATGCTATGTGCATGTGTTGAACTGATTCTTCTAATGTCAAATTTACTTTTTAGATACTTGGTGTTAATACTGAACAGCGTGGCATGCCTGATTTAAATTCTCTTAGAGAAGTAATGCAAAATCCAGAATTCCGTCGCTTGTTTTCTTCACCTGAGACATTGCAGGTAGACATACTTAAAGTTCTATATCTGTTGATGAATTACAATGAATATTATTTCTCAAGTGTATGGTTGGGTACATGTCTTTGCTTGCATTAATAAGTATGTGGCCTAATACTCAGAATTTCATTCGTTTGAATGTTGCCACAGATTTTTGCTTATAGTTTCTTTGTGATGAATTCTAGTAATTCTTAGTATGAAAGAAATAATGAGCATCCACTCATCCAGACATAATTGGACCAAGGGCAGCATAGGTCAAATGGTTGAATGAAAACCCTCCTACCTAAGCATTTTTGGGGGAACTTGCCTTTATTTTATTTGCAGGCTTGCAGCAGAAAATTCTATTCTATAAATTGTGATCTATTATGATAAAGAGGCTATATTGCCTGCTACGTAATTTTATAATTCCTTGCTTTCAGTTAATATTCTCAGTTTCTCACAACTCTACCTTATTGCACAATGACAGCAACTCTTGTCTTTCCAGCAAGCTCTTCTGTCTCAGCTTGGTCAGCAACAATCAACACGGTAAGTAGTGTTGCTATCCTGACCTTTCCATGCTCACCTGGTATTGTTGTGCTCATGTGTGAAAAAAAATAAACTTCGAATGTGTTGAAGTCTCTATCCTTTTGCTCAATGATGTAGTTATTAGCTAAGCCCCAGTCACTAGCACACCCATCCCAGCTGACCTTTTAGGCCTAGATGCCTCATTGACATCCTATAAATAAGTGGTTGTCTGAGCATTTTTGCATATTCTTTTTCCATGATTACTTTGCAAAAAGCTATTCATTTAAAACTTCCTTTTTCTGGTCATGCTTATAAGATACTATGCTTGAAAACCAAGATTTTTTAATATCTTTCCATTAACAATAATTGAAGGAGGAAAATTTTAAATTTGTCTAAGAGTAAAGCAATATATTCCATTTATATTTTTAAGGAAGTTCAGAAATAGAGATAGCTGATTAAAGTGTAATGTCATTTTAAAATCCAAAATAGATGATGTCCATCACTATGCATCATGTCGTAGGTATTTGGAAGTAAAAAATTCAAAGGTTTCTAATTCTATTACATGCTTAAAATTATTATAAAGTGAAGTGAAGCTGCTTTGTGAGCTTGGAAATTGTATGTACATCTTACTAAACCATATGGTATTTCTTGCCCTACAAGCATCTAACAAAATCTACACTCAACATTGCGCCACTTGAATGTGATTTTTCCCAGTGACTTAATAGTACTTAGAGTTTAAATCTTGATGTGGTGGATGGCATAGTTAATGTTTGGGATGGTTGATGTCATTGCTTAGACTAGTTTGGTGGTGGTTTATGTTTTGGCTGGCCTAATCTGTTAAAATACAACATGCATGTATGTCCTTCTTGACTTTTTTTCCCATCATTTTTTGCTTGCTTGATTTTCTATTAACCTTCTAAGCTTCAGCAGGGAAGCTGGTCAAACTGGTGGAGGCACTGGTATGCAAGACAACCCTCTATTCTCTTGGTTTCTGTTGTTATGTTGTTGATATGGTATTGCATTGTCAATTAAAATTTCTTAATCACCTCTTAAGATGATCCATCATACTTGAGTTATATGAATTATAATTTTATAAATCAGTTGAACATCTAAGAATGTAATGGAGATGATATTTAGGTTAGCAGGGGGTTTATTTTTTTTTCCCCTGTTTTGCCTAAAATGAGAATGAGAATGAGAATTTGATCATGAGTTGTAGTGTTGTACTATGATGGCTTTCTTTGCTCAGATTTTTTTAGGTGGTTCATAAATCACAGAAACTGGGTGTGGGTGTTTAAAAAGGTGTGGAGCTTGGCAGAGGCCACTGCCTAAAATCCTTTCAAAACCAAATTTAAGCCTTTTTTGATAAAATCCTATGACCCTAATTCATGTGCTACCATTAGAAGGACCAGATGCATTAAACAAATCTTTCGGCTTGATTGTATCCCTAGTAATGAAAGGGGGAAGTTTCAAGTTAGGTGGTGGCTGTTTTGGATGATGCAACTGTCATTTGATTACAAGCATAAATTGTAATAGTTGATTGAAATTTCTATCGAATGATTTTATTGGTAGGACCGTTGAACAACTTGGGATTGGAGATGTTATCGAGCATGTTTGGTGGACTTGGAGCTGGTAGCTTAGCTGTTCCAAATAGATCAAATGGTTAGCATTGTTGTCTTCTATTTTTTCTAAATAATTTTGTTTGGTTCAACTTATTTTGGAGAAATAATCTTTTATTTTTTTGGTCAGCTTCCTGAGAGCTCTTGAAAAAACAAAATAATTATTTCCCCGGGAAAAACTGTTCCCAAACATGGACTAGCTTATATTAATCTGTAGCTCTCTACTAATTAGGGGATTTTTAATTAGGTCCCTATATGTTATATGTTCATAACTGGGTCTCTAATTTTAAAAAGTTCCAATTTCCAACTGGAGGAGCAGCTTAAGCTTCTAACAGTAAGCTCAACTCGGGAATCTATTAAACTTTTTTGAACTATGGAGTCTTTGATTTTTATTTGGTCCAATTTAACTGTGCTTTAACAGTAGGGACCCAATTTGAAATTTTTGAAATGCAAAACTGCATTATTAACTTTCAAAATATAAGGATGTACTAAAAATTCCCCCCTAACACCTAAATTTTATACTGCTTTCATGGAGTTTCTTGTCTTCTCAGAGCCACCAGAGCAATTGTACGCCACCCAACTCTCACAGCTTCAAGAGATGGGATTCTTTGACACACAAGAGAACATAAGGGCTCTTATTGCCACTTCGGGGAATGTTCATGCAGCAGTTGAAAGGACTATTGGGGAACTCTGGTCAGTAGCAGACAATGTTGGCAAATTCCTTTTGTCGATTTCTGAGGTTGGTCACTTTGAAATCAGTAGTGTTCAAGTGCCTTGTTGGGTATTTAAATAAAATCAGAAATCTGTCCAAATTATAGTGGTCAGAGCTGAAATGGTGTAGGTTATATGCATTGGACCGTGGCTGTTCCTTCTAATGGTCCAATTTTCTTCATGTACATACTTATATTGAAACTAGTTTTAGACGCAGCACGAGATCTTAAATATTTTCAAATGAATTGATTTTTGTACTTTTTGTTTGTATTATTAATGCTTAATAACTCCATAATTACTGATTTGGCAGGTGGGAAGGGACATGAGACTATACGTTAAATACCAAATGGTAGAATGTGATGTGAACTACCGCACTGATTGATTTAGCTTCTACTTTGGTCATGTTATTTTGAACAAAATCTGTTGAAAATCTTTTTCACACAAGTTTGTCTAAAGTGTGTTGTCTAAGTTAGCTTAATGTTGGATCCATAAAATATTTTGCCATCCATTCAACAACAGAAAAAGTACAAGGCCTATAAATGCAAATTTTTCCTGTGTTTTTCAGGGCAAGCTTCGTACATAAAATAAATTATAGGGTATTGGCTGGGACCTAAACCTTGTGAGAATTTTATGAGGGAACAATGTTTATAGGACCCTTTTCTTCCGAAGAAAGCTTGTTTATTCATATTAATTGCAATGTGCAGAGAAAGGCATTATGAGATCATGATTTTTCTGAAATATACGTTGTCTTCAAAGTATAAAGTCTAATTATAAACCTTAAAGAACAAAACAAAGAAAATGAGACATCGGAGGGCTCTAATTTTATTATACTGGAGCTTTACCGAAAAGTCTTATTTTTCTTCGATGACCATATGGAGTTAAAAGATCTACATCAGTACTTCTATTACTGTTTTAAAAAATAGATAATTTTGTATATAATGACTAAAATATATTTTTGCTTCATTGTTTTTTAATTAAAATTTGTTTTGAGCCTTTATCTTTTAAAATATTTATTTGGGTAAATTATATTTTTCTTGCTTGAGAAATATGAGTATTACACTGTCTCCTTATTTAGTCCCTTTAACTTAATACCTTTAAAATAAATTACATTTTCCAATTTTGAGAGATGCAAGTATTACACTACTTTTCATTCTTATCCAAAAAAATGTAGAATAAGTTATACTTTCCCCTTTTGAAAGATGTAAGTATTACATTGTCTCCCCTCTTATTTTAAATTATGTAATTTAGTTTATTTAACTTACATCACTAAAAAATATTCATTATAAGATTTTAAAATATATTTTTAACTAAAATATATGCTAAAATAATTTTTAATTTACTAAGTTATCATTCATTCACTTGATAAAGATTTTTTAAAATATATAATTAAATTTAAAATAATTTAAATATGATTTATTAAAATAATAATTAAAAATGAAAATTATGAGATGAATTATATATGTATATATAAGTGTGTCAATTTATATATATTATATTAAATTTTGTAATAATTATATTTATTTAATAATAGATTTTTAATATAAATAGATTCATTTAAAAACTTGTATGTTTAATATACATATATTAGCATTACATTTATTAAATTCAATTAATATATTAAATTTAATAAATATAATATTTAGATATATTATTAAAATTAATTATATATTATATTTAATAAATATAATAATTAATACTATATAAGAAGAATACCAATTTATTTAAATATTTATAAAAATATTACATTAATAACACCAATCAAATACTACTATAATATTTTTGTTTAATTTTATTTTACTTATATATATATATATATATATATATATATATGAATGGGAGATGTTTAGCAAATATTAGCAAAGTGACAAAGTTAGTTTTGTTGGAAAGTTGCCGTAAATGCAGTCACTCCTAGTCTGCCTTAATTGCAGCCTATCGGAATTGGTTGCCCATGTCTTGGAAAAGGCTACCTGGTTGACTAGAAAGGTTGAATGAAGCGTAGTGTGCAGTCGTTAAGATGTTGGCTTATAAGGGGTTGAGATCCCATGTCAACAAGAGATAATGCCTAAGTGCTTATAAAGCTTAGACAATCCTCACCATACAAGCTAGTTTTGTGGGATTGAGTTAGGTCTTAAGCCCAAATTCTAAAACGCTCATTTGTCTGATAAGGCATTACATCAGTAGGTTACTTAATTTAATACTTTAAAAAGCTTTCAATGGAAAGTATTGTGAGAACATTTTATATTTTTTTTAGAAAAACATTATTGGAGCATTTCCAATGGAAAATGCTTAGTGGGTTCTTAGTGTGGGTTCTTAATGTTAAGAACCTACTGACAATTAGTTTTACTATTGGAGAATACTGAATTGGATGCCATCTATGAGAACATTTTTTTTATAAGAACTTGTTCTTAAACAATTAAAAATAATTTCTAGACAGTAACAATACCAGAATAATGCACAAAGAAGGAAAAGAAAAAAAATAACAACAAGTAGTTGGAGCTTGAAGGAGTAAGGGGAGGAGGAGGTTGGAGGAGCAAGGTGAGGAGGAAGGGGGTGTTAGATGAAAGGATGGACGGGGGACTGTAAAGGTTTGGGTTAAGAAGGTTCTATTGAGTTTAAAAGAGAATGGGTCTTTTTTTACAAATAAAAATAAATTAATAGAAAAGTATATATTGAATGTAAAAATTAAAATACAAATGAGATAATATTTTAAATTAAAAAATCAATGTAAATAAAAATATAAGGATGTGGAATCAATTGTGAGATCTATTTTAAGTTCTTAAGAGTTGCACCATTAGAATGAAAACTTGTTAGAGTTCTTAAATCTTGTATGGTATTGTAGGGACCACTAAAAGCAACTTAAAACTCAATAGAGTTGGCCTAGTGGTAGGGGTTGGCGTAGTATGCATAAGGTCCTAGTTTCTAACCTTGTTGTCGCCATTGTACACCAAAACCAAAAAGGTAAAAGTGTGTTTGACTATGTTTTTTGGTTTAGTTTTTAAAAATTATTTAATTAAAAGTTTTTAAAAATTAATTTTTAAAGAGTAGAAGAGATGAAAAAAATAAGGTAGTGTAAGAAAAAATACAAGTAATAAAATACTAAAAATAGAAAACCAAAATGGTTTTTAGTTAAGTTTTGAAATTTTTGAAAACCATGAAATGGATTAGAGAGTCACTAGAAGGGGGGAGGGTTGAATAGTGACCCTTGACAATTTATGACCTTTCCTGCACAATATAAAGTACCTTCTGATTTTATGTGCTTAAGATGCTACTTGACAATCAAAAGTTGGTTAGAAGCAAGGAAAACTTTTTTCACACTTAACCATAGAATTTGAATTATAATAAGGAATGTAAAGGTATTATAAAGCTACTTCTCAAAATGATTTTCTCAAAAGATTAAGTTCAAATTTAGATAAGAATCCTCCCTTCTGAATGTGACTATTAGTGCTTCTGAACTATGATATTAAAATAGTTTAGAGAACACATAATAAGCTACAGAAATAATGAGAAGTAGAGGGGAGGGATATTGCACACAGTAATTTTATATTGGTTTACCTTTAAACTGGGCTACATCTAGTCCTTACAACCTATAGGATTTCCACTAGAGAAACATAGTCAACTACAATAGGTATTCTTTGTCCTTAAGCCTCCATAGGCTTTCACTCAGTATTCTTCTAAAGCCTCTGTAGGTTGCACAATATTCTTCTCAAGCCTCTACTGGCTACACCAAACTAGTATTCTTACCTCCATAGGTCTACACTAAGTATTTTCACCTTTCTAGGTTAGTATTCTCACCTCTGCAAGTTTGCTCCAAGTATTCTCACCTCTTCAAGTCTACACTTAGTATTCTCTCCTCTTTAGGCTAGTATTTTCACCTATATAGGTTTTGAACCAGTGTTTTAAGCTTTACAGGTCTACTCAACCTAAGTATTCTTTCACAAGCCTCTATAGGCTTCAACTCGTAGCAACTCTGCTATTAACACACACAACCAACTAGTTGTGCTTACAATACACTTCAAAAGCACTAGTCCCCTGATTGATCTTTTGAGTTTCCCTCATAGGTTTTGTTTGAATAGACTCTATTTTCTACCTTCTCAATACTCAACACATGAGATTTACAAGAGAGGTGGATTACATACACTCTTTAAGATGAATTTAGGGTTTACATAAGGACTAGAGTGTTTTCGCTAAGGAGGACTATTTTATTAGAAGAAAATCCCTCTTAGATTTTGAACTATACCTTTCTTTTATGCTTTCCTTCCTTGTAATGAGTTCCTTTGAATAAAGGTCCTTCTATAAGACTAAAAGTAACTATTTACAACTGTTAGAGAGAATTCAAACTTTGTCAAACATTGTATGAGTTGTCCCTTTCATACCGTTGTCCTTATGACTGCCACCTCTATCCTTTTTGTAGCTTTTGAAGTCCAATTCAATTGTTTTAAGCTTCCTTCTTTTGAGGACAACTAATACAAATTTAAAATTTGAATTTAGGACAATTGGTGCTGGCTAGCTCTCTAGTGGTTCATTCCTTCACATCTTTTGATCTCTTGTCAGGAATACTGCTTTTGAAGGTTGGTTTCTATAGGATATTTCTCAAACTTACTTCTGGTAACTACAATGTTTATGCATCGGTGTTTTTTACTTTTGGTTGCTTTGATTACTTTAGAACTTGATGATTTATGCAGGTTCTTACTTTTGAACACCTATTGATTTGATTTTGAGCATATTTTGCTTATGTTTTTGAACAATGTAGATATTTGTATCCTATTCTTTGTTTGGACTTGCACCTTTTGAAGAATCTTCTAGTCATGTTTAGCTTCTAGTCATGTTACCCCTTGACCTAAATCACCTTCTAGACATTCTTTTGGTCATACACAGCTTCTGATCTTGCTGCACTTTGATTTTTAGATAGCATGGTCATCCTCGTTTGCTTCTAATAAGCTTTCCTTTTGGTAGGGTTGCTTTTGAACTACAAAACCTATTTATGAAGATTGACATACTTCAAGTTGACATCGGCCACCACTTTTAAAGACTAAAGTGATTGTTTATTCATTTTCGTTCTAAATGCTAAAAAGAGTGACAATTTGTTTCGAGTTCCACTAGTAGAGCATCATAAAGTTTTTAACTGTAAAAAGGTAAATTACCAATGTTTTTAAAACTAGACTGGTAATTGAACTAGTGAAGGTATTGGTTTAAGGTTTGATGATTGAACTGTAGTTGAACTGATAATGATTAAATAATATTTTTAAAAATATTTTATATTAAGTAATATAATAATATTAAACCAAAAAACATAAAAATAAAATAAAATATTATTAAGTAATTTATTATTTTTGGGTTCCAATTATTAATTGCATATTCTACTAGTAATTAAGTAATTTTTGAAATATTATTAACGCATAATGATTTTTCAAATTATTAAGTAAAGTAATTTTCTTAAAGAATTGCAAATTTGAAAAACCAAGTAGTGTTAATATTAAACTCATACCTCATCAAATAAAAAAAAAAATTAAACTCATAAGATTTACACCGCCAACCACAAGACTTAAATACCAAACTAGTTGTAAGATATGCACGAAAGGCCCATAAGCCATATAGCCCATTTGAAAAAGCAAAACCCTAGCAAGGCACTATAAATTAGAAAAGATAGACACTTGCACTATCAAACCCAACCAGGGAAGCTATTTTGAATATGGTTTTCTCTCCTACAATGTTAATGGTTAATCATTTTTCCTTCTACATTTTCACACCATGCTATTTTTCTTGCCCATGAAGACAAATTAAGCGAACTCATTACTGAAGAAGAAGAAGAAGAAGAAGAAGAAGCAAAAGTGGTTGTATTGTGCTGTTGTCGCTGGTCAAGGAGATAACTTCTTCTCTTTCTTAATCTGATATGATATGAACTAACAACTTAGAGACATGTCCAAACCTTTAAACCACCAGTTTTACTGATTTCACCAATTTTTGACCAATTTGGCTGGTTCTTGACCAAGAAAGTAGTCTAGGAGTACATTCTTAGCCATAAAGAAGTGTAACAACGTCTTAATTCGTTCAACTTAACACTCTCTCACCAAAATGATATTCTCTACTGATTAGTCATGGTTACCCAGCATTTGAAGTATGCCTTAACTCTATGGGATCAATATGAGCCATTGGGGTTTCCACACTGGGTATAATCACCCCAAGGTCTAGGTTAAATAACCCATCAAGGCATCAACCATCCAAATTCACAAATACTTTCCGCTGGCATAAATGGTCTCAAATGTAATGATACATGATCATACATATGATGCACACAAATTTCCCTCTAGACTTCTCTTTACAAGATAAGTGAGTCCCATTCTTGCCTTTTATAGGTTAGGTCACAATTATACTAAGTCACATCATACAACATATTTTTACACATCACAAGCATAATTTCAGTAAGATACACATCTTTGAACACTCCACCTATGCATCCTAGTTCCTAAGTCAGTTTCCTAAGCTAACAATTTAATTATTGAGCTCTAAATATTAATCCTTGAATCATATGTCCATATCCTACATTATTCTAACAAAATCACATTATAATTTTAACCTTAATTCAATGTCAGGGGTGAAATAGACAAGGTACACACAAGAAGAGGGGGTTGAATTGTGTATGTACACTTTGAAATTTTTTTTGCAAATACATTATTAAGGTTAAGTTAAGAAGTTGAAAACAAATTGTCCAAGAAAATGTGATCTTAAAAAGGGATAAGGGAATAGAAAAGAACACAACAAATTTTATACTGGTTCACTCTTCAACCAAGAGCTATGTCTAGTCTCTTTTACCTGAAGGTTTTCCACAAAACAACAACAACTTACAATAAGTATTCTTCATAGCCTCTTCAGGCCTTACACTAATGTAATCTCACCCTGATATTACTTACACCAAGTATTCTTTAACACTAAGCCTCTTCAGGTTTTCATAAAAGTTTCTTTGTAAATAACTCCAAACAATGAGAATATGAAACTTAAGTACAAGTTACAAAGCTTTGGAAATATAAAAAGTATAAAAATTAAATGCTTTAGGTATCGTCTAATGAATTTGGTTTAGAGCATAACAGAAAGTTTGAATGTCTTGTGCATGTAACACTTGTTCTCTTTGTTAAAAATGCTCCTTTTATAGATGCTGAAGAAATATCCATTGGAGGGAAATTTCTTCCTGTTCTGATGTTGCATTTAATGCATGAGATACATTCTTCACGTTATACCATGATATCTGTCTTTATCAATAAGAGAGAGAAATGATGCAAATAGTTGCACAAACAATTATACTATTTTTCTGTCACAAGGAAAGTTCTTTCTGCTTCTTTTTATTTATCACGCTTTAGGAAAGTCTCGTGACTGATAAGTTGACTTGCTTCATGATTTTTAGTACTATGTATCAAAACTTTTCAGATCTTTTTGTATATTATTATTTCGAAAAGACTTGGCGAGCATAAATGTTTAAAAACTTAGCCAAATTTTCGAAAGCAATTTTTAAACTAAAACAACTTCGTTCAAAGAATTTGAAAAGTTTGTGCCTTTAGAAGATTGTCTATTTAAAAAGGTTTATAGACTTGGATGCTTAGTAAAAAAAAGTGAGCTTGGATGCTTTATGAAAATGTATATTGGACGCTCAGTTCAAAAGCTTTTAGAAGGTTAGTTCACAAATATTTTGGATGCTTAGCTTAAATACTTTTGTTGGACACCCATTAAAAGCTTGCTATAAAGGCTATATTATAAGAAGTTTTCCGAATAAATCTCATAAATGTAGGTTCATACTGCACATGAGATACACTTGTTAAAAGTTCCCAAATTTTAATAGTCTTTATTATCATCAAAACCTTTTTAGAGGTTGGACGCTTCAAATGTCTTTAGTTCCAACAATCTCTCTCTTTTTTATGATGACAAACATTATTAAAAATTTTGAACATATATCAAATAGTCATATCAAAGTAAAATATGTTGTATCAGAGGATAAATAAAATCAGATCTATGAGAATATCAAAGTGTAAAAGATAATCAAATCAAATAATATCATAGCAGAACATATGTTAAGAATAATCATATAACTAATTAACTAAATCTCCCCCTAAGTCTATGAACTTATGCATTAAAACAATGCCAAGAATATGAATGAAAATGCATCTGATATATAAACGCAAAATGCAAATTTTTTCAGACAAAAAGAATAGAGTGTCATCATTGTCACAAAATTAAAAGTATAAAAACATAAAATCAAATTAGGGAAAAAAAACCTTTATGGTTGAGGAGCAAGTTGAGGAGGTTATGGTGGTGAAGGTGGAGGTTGTTGTTATTGTTGTTGGAGTTGGCCATTTAGCATTACTTATAGCATAGCTTTTATTCATTCAAGCTAAGCATCAACATATGCTTTCATGTTAAAGCAGGTGGAGGAATCAGTCTGACTAATTGATGTGGACATCGGGGTGTATATTGCCAATGGTGTGGGAGTTAGAATAGCTACTTCATGAGAAGATGAAGTTACAAGTGCTGGTAGAGGAGTAGAAGCTGGTGAAGGAGCTTTAAGTAAAAGAACTGGTTCAGGCATTGGGAAGTTCTATGGGAGGGGACCCTTATAGTGCGCGAAAAAGTGCTCCTAAGGGTATGGACACTCCATTACAGATGTGTCAGAAAACATATTCACTAGCACGTACACAATGGTAGTCTCTAACCCAATAATTCTTCTATCCAAGGGTAAAGGGACTATGGTAGGTGCAAGAGTTAGAGAAATGAGTCATCTTCCTTGGATGCTGAGTATAGAAAGGTTTAGTGAAAGCTAAAGTGTCCTTCTTTTCTTCCTCTATCAGGCCACTAATGGATGCTTCCTACTCACATGTCCATAAGTATTGCTCCCAAAAGCTTTGAGCAATGTCCTGATCAAACTCTTCTTCAAGCATTCATTCTAGCATCCAAGAATTAGTAAGCTTAGCATGCTATCTGAACTCAGGTTTAGATGGCACTAGGAATATTAGGGGTCTTCTCTTATTCAAGCCTTTATTTTTGTTCAAATCCAGAATAGGTAGCTTGGGGCATATCTTATCTGGTCGAATTAGAATCTTGGTAGATTTTCTAATATGCATGGAAAGAGGCATGAAAGTTTGAATCTTTAGATCTTTTTTCCCTTTAACAGGTTACATCATAAATGATCTTGAATGGAAGGCATGAATTTAGGTTCTACAGATCCAGAGGCAACTACTTCAAATCAGCAGAATATATCTTAATGGTTTTTTTTTTCTATGGATTGGCAGCTTGTCTGCTCATCCTCTTTACCTTAGCAGGCCTTTTCTTCCTCTATTGCTCTTGAATAGAAGGGAGAATATGCTGTTGAATTCCTGGTAGACATCCTCTGAATCTGTGATCCTTAATTAGATTTCGATAATTTTTTATGGGTGGAAACCTCTTTAATGAAAGAGACATGTAGAGAGCACCATGCTCATTCAAGAGCTGGGTTGGTGGTTTCACAAGGTTAACAAATGGTGTGTAGTATTCAAGATGGGTTTTTTTTTTTTTTTGGAAAGGTGACTAGATGATACTGATAGGTGGGTTATGGGTAGTTAGGTCTGAGGATGATTGGTTTAGGTTCAGCAAGCTTAATGAATAGTAAGGGCAATTTCTTCTTAACTTTTGCCTGATTCTCAAATTTTCCATCAAACACAGAGTTGGAGTCCAAGGAAATACTTGAGAGATTGATTTTGGTAGTAACAATAATGTTTTTAGGTCTGCACCATTCTTCAAAGGACATTTTTTTCTCTACTTCTGTCAATGGTTTTCTCCATTCTCTGGTATGCTCCTAATGTCAAAGTTAGGCATTCTTGGCATCATGGTCTGTTATTATTGTTGGAGTGTACTATGGTTGTTGTTTAGGTTCCATAGTGGGGTCAAAAGATGGTTCGGTAGGTTGGTTTGTTGGGGTGAAGGTCTTGGTGGAGAGTGTCTAAAAGGTGATTGGATGATGGGTGAGTTGTGTTTTGGTGAGTCCAGGTCTATGGTTTGGGTGTTGGATGATGAGGGTACTATTTAGGTTTCTGGTATAGTTTTCACAGAAGTGGTTTTAGTTCTCTTTGCTCTCTAAGGGATGGACTTGATTCTTAAAGCTCTTTTAGCAGGAGGAGCCACTATGGGTTTAGCTTATAAAGTTCCTGCATTGGACATCTGCTTTTTCTACCTAACACCTATAGGTTGATCATCATTATCACTGCTATTCTCTTCAAATTCTAGTTGAAGCACTAGTTTTGTTTTTGTAGCAACAGAATAACCCTTGTGGTTATGGTGTTACCGCTTTTGGATGTTGTAGGTTTGGACGCTCTTTGTCTAGGAGCAGGAGTCTAAACAGTCACAGGCTCAGCATCTAGGACAATTTTTTCAAGTTCTTCTTCAATATTTCCTTCTTCTAAAATACCAGTTTCTTCTTCAACTTTAGGATCTATTAGAACATTGGCCAAATGCATCTGCTTTATGTTATTCGTGCCAAACAATGCTTGTCTAAAACTTCCTGCATATTTCTTTTGTTTGAGAGACTCCTAGGCATAGAATTTTTCATAGAACTTTTCATTCCAAAAGATCTACATCAACAACACTGAATAAGTGATATGCATAACCTAGCCTTTTCCTTTCATATTCCTCAACAAATTCATGAATACCAGATGAGGCAAGTTGAATTTTTGACTTGTCAACATATGGAAAAGAGAGAACTTGTGAACCTGTGAAATGTTGTTGTTTGACCCGGCCTTATGCAAAATGACCTTGTTCAGCATTTGCTGGAAACTGTTTCCTTTGTTGCTTATCTTCATCGTCATGAGTGGCCTTTGAGCATCCTTGCTAAGGATGGTGTCTTCCATTGCCTCGTTTCCACCATAGGCATTTTCCCATCTTTTTCTAAGCTATGTTCCTTCATGAATACACCAGGTAGCATCAACTATACTACCTATGTTTATCACCACTTCAATGTCAAGAAATTTTAGTCTTTCTTTATAGAAATCGATATTCTCTAGAACTCCCTGATTAACTAAGGATGAACGACTTTTTTGCTGTTAAAGAGCTTGGTAATGCCACATCTTTTCAAATTTTCTCGCACATCTACTCCCATGGCATCCATTGCTTCTAGGTTGAAGAGGTTTCTATGAAAACTGTGGCTGTATTAGGGTCATTTGTCTTGCTTTTATTGCTTAAGCAATATCTAGGTTGATGTATTTCATGGTTGCAGAGATATGCTAATGGTGATTTTTGGGTTTTATGTTTAGGGTTTTTTTGTGGGTTTTCTTTTTGGAGAAGAAAGACGATAAAGGTGAAATGATGATAGAAACTAAAAAGACTTTTGGAAAAAGAGAGAGAAAATGGTTTTTTAAAAACAGTCACATTGTGCTAATAATTGACAACGTTATTTTTGCAAATCATGCAACATTAAAAATGATGTGACTCAGCAAGGGAAGAATCATTTAATTTTAAATAATTAAAGTAGTTAATGATGTCATATTAAATGCACAGAGAATGGATGCTAGTGACATGTGTAAGGATGGACACTTCATAACATGTTGGATGGTAATGCAAATGACGCTAACATGTTATCGAATGCTAATATGCTTGGGGCACTAGTATGCCGTTGGACACTATTTTTGGATGCTACCGTGTAGTGATTAAACAATCATTTCTTTATAAATTCCATATTAAGGCATTCTCAAATATGGGCAAGTTTATCTTCAAAAGGGGGTTTTGTAAAGATGTCAGTGTGTTGATTTGTAGTCTTAATAAACTTATAAAGTGATGTTTAATTTCTATATGCTTAGCTCTAGAATGCAGAATGAAAATTTTAGACAAATTAACAATAGCAATATTATTATAAAGTATAGGAATTTTGCTCTCAAATATGTTGTAGTCTTCCAACTGATGCTTAATCCATAAGAGTTGAGAACAACATCTAGCTGTTGATATGTATTTAGCTTTTTCTATTGATAGTGCAAGGGTACTCTATCTTTTGTTGGTCTAGGAGACTAAGTTTGTTCCAATGAAGTGGCATCCTCCACTTGCTTTTCCTTTCTATTCTGTCTCCAACGCAGTCAACATCATAGTATCCAACTAATCTATATTCATTAAATTTTTTAAAATGCAAATCCAAATCAATAGTACCTTATTAATATCCAAATATTCGTTTAACAGCAGTAAGATGCATTTCTCTAGGATCAGATTGGAAACAAACACATAAACAGACATTAAGCGTGATCTTAGGTCTAGACGCTGTTAAGTAAAGGAGAGATTCAATCATAACTCTAAATTGTTTGATCTACCTTTTTAGCTATATCGTCTAATCCTAGTATTGATGTTGGATGCATAGGTGTACTCATGATCTTGCAGTCATCCAACTTAAACTTCTTTAAAAGTTCTTTAGCATACTTTGTTTGATATATATGTTGGAACCAAAAACGTATGAAGCATCTGACCCCTAAAAAGTTTTGATGATATTAAAGACTATTAAAATTTATGATCATATAACAAATGCGTTTCATGAGTAGTTTAATCTATACATATCAGTTTTCATGAAAAATATAAGCATGTTTTATCATAACTGTCCAATGCTTTTGCTAACTAACTGTCTAACATTTTTTGATAAGATCGTCCATTGAGTTTTTAAACAAAGTGTTTATGTGTGTGTGTATTTCAAACTTGGACAATTCTTTTATTAGGCATGAACCTTTTAAATATGATGTATTTGAAAATTGCTTTGAAAATTAACTAAGTTTGTATGTTTGTTCACACAAAATTGTTTTGACATGTATTTTTATTCAAAACCTATGATAAGTCTTGAATCACAATACCATATGGCACAAAGTAAGTCAACTTATTAGCCATGAGCATTTCCTAAAGCGTGAAAATAAAAGAGAAGCATAAAGAACTTTTGATGTGTCAGAAAAGCAATAAATCCTTTGGGCACAACTATCCATGTAGATGTCTACATCCATTCTTCTCTTGCAGATAAAGACAATAGGTTTTGATATAGCGTGAAGAATGTATCTCAGTGTATTTAATGCAATATCAAAACTGGAAGAAATTTCCCTTAATGGATATCTTCACCTCAACTATAAAAAGAGTCTTCTTAATGAAGAAAAAAAAAGAGTTACGTGAACAAGTCCGTCAAATTAACTCTAAGCTTTGAACTAAAGTCACTAGACGATACATGTAGTGCACTTAAGTTTCAAATTCTTTGTAATCACAAAGCTTTTCACTTTGAACTTAAGTTTCATTTTCTCATGTGTATGAGTTAACCTATAAAGAATTTCTTTGTGAAATCTTGAAGAAGCTTGGTGAAAAAGAATACTTTTTGTAAGTAATCTTGGGTTGAGATTACGTTTGGTGAAAGTCCTGAAGAGATTGTGAAGAACAATTATTGTAAGTATTGTTGTTAGTGAAAAACCTTAAGTGGAAGTGATTAGATGCAACTCTTGGTTGAAGAGTGAACCAATATAAAATCTGATGTGTGCTTTCTCTCGTCCCTTATTTTTTTTCATTAGTGCACATTTTCTTGAACGATCCATTTTTGGCTATTTTATCTTATCATACAAACATATTTGTGAAAAGTTTTCAAAGTGTACATTGTAACAGCCCAATTAGTATAGAATAACTATAAGGATATCCTATTTGAGACTTTGATATTATGTCATTTGATAAAGGATACCTTAGTTATTATTATTATTATTATTAATATCCTAATGCTAGAAATCAGTAGGAATGAAATAATAAAACCCAAAGAGAGTATCAAGGGCCCAACAAGGGACTGAGTCCAACAAGCCATAAACTCACCCAAGTTTTATAAGAAGGAAAGATAGTGAGAGATTAAGGTTAGTTGTCAGAAAATAGAAGGGAGAAGAAAAGAGAAGAGAGGAGGAGGAAGGAAGAGAAGGAGATTAGAGACCTAAGCCCCATAGCTTATCTTCAAAGTCATCTCAGATGAATGCTTCCCCATGTGACATCCCGGGCGCTAACGAGGAGCGGTTCTTGGCAGGCTTCCAGCATGAGGGGTATATGAATGAATTGAATACACACTGGAATGAGAGGGATCTAGAGGGTGTGCAGGTATGAGACTGTATGGTTGAGGATAGCTTAAAGGAATTAATAAGTACTACCTATACCAACAAGATGCATCTACTTTTCGATAGTCTATCACTTAAGAACTCCACAGTTAAGCATGCTTAACTTAAAGCAATTATGAGATGGGTAACCTCCTGGGAAGTTTCCTAAGAAGTGTGTAAGTGAGGAAAAAACACGCTAAAAAGTCTTCTGTTGGTTTATGGGGACATTCAACAATCCAGAAAGCAGCCAAGCGTTACAAAGTGGTATTAGAGCTGGTTATTAGTGTCTTAGAAAATGCTACGTACGGAAGGTTTTGAACGGTGGAGGCTTTTGACCAACAAGGAGGTTGAGTGAAGTGTAACCGAGTTAAGTGTCGTAGAGTGTAAGTCACCAAGACCTCAACTCTCAAGGGTGGTGCTATGATACAAACATTGGAATTATGTGGTGTTACATACATCCACACAATTCAACCATTCCTTCTTGTGTGTCTTCTGTTTATTTCAAATGCAATATGCTATTTGTTAGACTTGGAATCCTAAGAAGAATTTTAGTTCTCCTATCATGCTTATTTCAAATTCTTTTTGCATTAACTTAGAAAACTCTTCACATAGAGATTCATTAGTAGCTCTAAATATGATACTGTCCACATCAATTTAGACAATAATAAAGTGTGAATCTATATTTTTTCTGAAATAGAGTAGTGTCCACTTTTCTTGTGGTAAAACCATTTTCCATAAGACAAGAACATAGCCTTTCATACCAAATATAAGGGGCTTATTTCAGACCGTATAAAGCCTTTTTCAGTTTAAAAACATGTTCAGGAAAAGAATTACTCTCAAAGCCAAGAGGTTGTTTCACATAAACTTCTTCTATTATTATACCATTTAAAAATGCACTCTTTACATTCATTTCATGAAGTCTCATATTGTTATGAGCTGCGAATGAAAGTAAGATATGAATGGCTTTAATTCTAGCTATAGGTGCAAAAGTTTTAGTGAAATCTATACCTTCTTGTTGTGAGTAACCTTGGCCACCAACCTAACCTTGTTTCTCACAACATTAACTTCCTTTGAAATTGATCTATTTCTTCTTGCATAGCCTTAATTCAACCTTTGTCCATAAGAGCTTCATCTACTGTCTTTGGTTCCATCTCAGGCATCAGTGCAACATGAGCTTATCTTTGAAGGTTGATATTGTTTTTACTCTTTCATGAACATCTCCAATGATCTGTTGTTGTGGATGATATGCCTTCATTTGTCAATTGCCTACTGTAGGTTCACTTTTTTCAAACTTTAAAGTACTGTCCATTGATTTTATGTTAGAAGCTAGCTTGTTATTGTTATTCTTTAGATTCAAATCTGCAAAAGAATCGTCCGGCTCTGATAATTCTTTATCAGACTTATGGTCATTGAACTTAACATGGATGGACTATTTTATTGTCAAGGTTCTAGAGTTGTAAACTCTATATGCCTTTGACATTTCAGAGTATCCTAACAATATTCCATTATTAGATTTAGGATCAAACTTTCCAAGGTTATCCTTAGTATTGAGAATGAAACATTGACATCCAAAAGGGTGAAAATATGATATGTTGGGTTTTTCGTCTTTTCCATAATTCATAGGCAGTCTTTTTCAAGATAGGTCTAATACATATTCTATTTTAAAGATAAAAGGCTGCATTTATAGCTTCATCCCAAAAGTAGTTAGAGTTAAGTTATCATTCAACATGGTTATAGCTATTTTTTGTAATCACTTGCTCTTTCTCTTAACAACACCATTCTGTTGAGGTGTCTTGGAGTAGAGAAATTATGAAGTACACCACTTTCTTCACAAAACTTTAGAAAACTTTTGCTTTCGAACTTGTCTCCATGGTCATTTTTGATTAAAGTAATGCAAACACCTTTTCGTTTTAAACAGTTTATAGAATACAAAAAGACTCATCCTTGTGGGCTAAGAACATAACCCATGTTCACCTAGTATAATTGTCTACTATTACTAGGCCATAACGTTTTCCACTGACAAAGGCAATTCTTGTTGGTCTAGACAAGTCAAGATGTAATAGCCCAAGAAGTCTAGAAGTGAAAACTATATTTTTGGAAGCAAAATAGTTTTTAACTTGTTTTCCTTTTTAACACGTCACAAAAAAGGTCAAATTTGAACACAAGACTTGGAAGTCCTCTTACAATGTTATGCTTTTTCAATTTTGACATTAATCTCAAACTTGCATGTCCAAGCTTCTTGGGCTAGATCCAATGATCTTCTTTCATGGATTCTAAGCATGTTACACGTTGATCTGTAAGGTCATTGAGGTTTATTTTATAAAGGTTATTTTGCCTCTTAGCCAAAAATAGTAATGACCCGTCAGTGTTTTTGAATCTACATTCGTTCTTGTTAAAGGAAACATCATATCCACTATCACACAATTGACCTATGCTTAGCAGATTGTGTTTTAAACCTTCAACACACAAGACATTATTAATAGAAGGAAAAAATGTTTACTAATTTTACCTATACTAGGCTATTTTGCCTTTCTGGTTACCTCTAAAGGTAACCCACCCACCAGTTCTCAATTTAAGGTCTTGGAACATAGACCTTTCTCTTATCAAGTGTTGTGAGTAACCATTGTCCAGGCACTATGAGTGGGTGTTTTTCCTGTTGTAAAGCAAATCCATAACAAGAATAATCATGTTTTTAGGTACCTAAATGGACTTGGGGTCTTTTTTTGTTAGTCTTGAAGGCTTTGGACATCTTCTGTGTTGATCTGTAAATGCACTTGCATAATATATGTCCAGTCTTTCCACAGTAACTATAGTAAGAAGAGTTAGAATGCTTTACATTTTGTTTTTTCTCATTGTAACCAATATTGGATTTGTCAGATGGTTTTCTTTAATATTTCAAAATTTTGTCTAAGTTTTCAAAACCATTGACAAATTTGGAGAGGCTTGCTCTTAAGTTAATAACTTCCTTTTAAAGTTCTTCAACTTCATTTGAAAGTTTAACTTCAAAGAAGTCCTTTGGTTTTTCAGCTTTTAATCTTTCATTTTTTCGCATTGAGTACTTTTTTTTCTTTCTTTAAAATCTTAAAATCTTTTGACATTTTTGAAAATTTCTTTTTCAAATTCTTGTACCTATTAAAGAGAATGGAACAATTTGATAGCAACTCATGATATGCTTCTTATAAAGTAGATAGGTCATGAAAGATTACCTCATCTTTCTCTTGTTCTGTTATAAGACAGATGTTAGCTTCCTTTTGTTTTCATCTTAAAAGGATGAAAGATCCATGTCTTCCATGTACTTCTTCTTCTTGAAGAATGTCTTTTTTTTCTCCTTTTCCAAGGTTTGACATTCTGACTTGAAGTGTCCAAGCTTTTTGCACTAATAAAATATCACTAGGACTTTTCTCTTTGGTCTCCTTTGCAAACTATTTCTTGAAGTTCCTTATCTTGGATCCAACTTTCTTCCTTCACATAGAGTGGATTTTTTGGAGATGAAAGATAGTTCGTCTTCATCAGAACCTTCTTCTTTAGACTTGCATTTTCTTTGACCTTTATCTTTTTTCATCTCTATCTCATGAACTTTGAGAGTTCAAAGAAACTCTTTCAAGGGTAGAGTCTTTAAGTCTTTAGAGGTACACAGAGCTGTCACCTATGGTCTCCATTGTTTAGGCAAACTTCAAAGAATTTTGATTATGTGATCATAGTTATCATAAGTTTTACCAAAAGACCTTAAGTTGTTTATGATGGTTTGAAATCGTCTAAACATATATTCAATGGATTCATATTCTTCCATCATAAACAACTCTTATTGGTGAAAAATGTTATTTAGAGTCTTTTACTTGTGAGGTTCCTTTATAGGCAAGTGCCAAGGTATCCTACATTTCCTTAGATGATTTACAGTTATGAATTTTTTCATATTCTGTTTTAGTATGAGCACATATGATAAAGTTTCTAGCTTTAGAATTTAGAAGATACCTTATTTTGTGTTCTTCTATTTAGGCAAAGCAAGGAAGTTCTACACTATTATCACCTTTAGGAATGTATTTGCATTTTCTACAAGCATTCCACGTGTCTTTGTGACATGCATTGAAGAAAGCAATCATCCTTTGCTTCCAATAGTTATAGTTTTACCCCTTGAAGAGAGGAAGCCTATTTACAATATGTCCTTAGTTTTCCATCGTGCTTTAGCATCGTTTCTATGCCTGCACTGTTAAATGCTCAACCCCTAGAAGTCAAGCTTTAATACTAATTAAAATAGACAAGGTACACAAAAGAAAGGGATTGAATTGTGTGTATCTGTACTTTGAAAAACTGTTTTTCAAATATGTTCTTAAGGTTAAGTTAAAAAGTTGAAAACAAATCGTTTAAGAAAATGTGAGATTAAAAAGGGATAAGGGAGGAGAAAAGCACACAACAAATTTTATATTGATTCACTCTTCAACCAAAAGCTACATCTAGTCCATTCTACCTGAAGGTTTTCCACTAAACAACAACTTATAACAAGTATTCTTCATAGCCTCTTCAAGCTTTACACTAACGTAATCTCAACCTACAATTACTTACACCAAGTATTCTTTAACACTAAGCCTTTTTAGGCATTAACAAAAGTTTGTTTATAAGGTAACTTACAACAGTGAGAATATGAAATTTATGTACAAGTTGCAAAGCTTTGGAAATACAAAGAGTATAAAAGTTAAGCACTTTAGGTATCGTCCAATGAATTTGGTTTAGAGCTTAAGAGAAAGTTCAAATGCCTCATGCATATTTTTGGAACCAAAGATATATGAAGCATCTAGCTCGTCAAAGTTTTGATGATAACAAATGTTATTAAATTTTGATGGCTTATAACAGGTATGTTTTATGTGTAGAAAAGCATCTATAAGAGATTAAGATACAATTCCTAACTAAGACGTATCTAAAATGCTTTTGAAAACTTGGCATCCAATGTGCCAATTTAAAATGAGCGTCCATCATTTTCAAAAAAACAACGCATCCAACGCACCTCTTTGTGAAATACAGTTCAATATATGTTTTCTAAAAAGCGTCCCGCTTAAGATATCGTCTAAAGCATCTTAACTCAAAAGTTTGTATTTCGTTAAGGTTTCTTTTATGCTGAATGACTTATATCCTTATACTTCTTGAAAACTGTTCCTTGTTAGTCTTGAAATGCTCTAATGTTTTAAAAATCTTAAGCGTTTAATGAAAAGAAGGATATTATGATGTATAAATACAACCTCGTGAATAAGTCAACTTATTAAGGCTAAAGTATAAAAAGAGAGATCAAAAGAGGAATGATTTGAAAAGCAGCACTGTGCGATAGAATAGTACGTACTTTTTTGGTACAAACCACCCACCAAACAAGATTGTTGCATTCTTTCTCTCCAAGTTTCTTAAGACACATATCAAGTTTAACGTGACGATTTTTCCATGCATTTAATGCTCTCTTAGGATGGAAAAATGAACCTAAAGCCCTCTCTCTCAATAGACATATCTTAAGAGGTTATAAAAACAAGACTTGAAAAATAAAAAGCTAGAGAACAAAGTAACGAAAACTTTGAACAAGCTCTAAAACTCTTCTTGCTGGACAACTTTATTTTGCGCTTACAGTTTAATACACTTTGCTTTGCAAAGCTTTTGTAACTTGTGCTTAACTTTCATATTCTCACATTGTGAGTTGATTTCTTGTAAATAACCTTATTGTTTATGAAAGCCTGGAGAGGCTTTATGATTTTGTACTTGGGTTTTGGTGATCTTAAATACATCACGATTTGTAAGGCATGAAGAGGCTGTTGAAGAATACTTGTTGTAACCTAGTTTGGTTAGTGGAAGTCTTTCTAGAAAAAAGGTACTGGATGTAGCTCAGTTTGAAGAGAATAGTATAAAATCTCTGTGTGCTTTTTTTCTTCCTTATCCTTACGCTTTTCTTTGTATGACCTTTTTATGACTCTACGTAAACGATTTGCGAAAAGTTTTCAAAGTTCACATAAACATAATTCAACCCCTCTTCTTGTGTTTTTCTTTTTCTTTCAGTTAGTATCAAAGCTTGGCCTCTAGGGGTTGAGCATCTACCAAAGCATGGGTAAAAAGATCTTGGGGAACGTATAGATAATGAAGGACAAGCTGTTAACAAACCACCATTGTTCAAGGGACAAAACTATGACTATTGGAAGCAAAGAATGATAGCATTCTTTGACGTATGCCATATTGACATGTGTGATGTGATAGAAAAAGGGGACTATATACTTGTTGGCAAAAATGATGCAAAGATTCCTCAAGATTAGTAGCAGACCGAGGAACATAAACTGTGGTATTTGCTTAACTCTAAAGCTCATAACTTTATCATGTGTACTTTATTTGAATTTGAATATGAAAAAATACATAACTTAAAAAGTACTAAAAAGATGTGGGACACTCTAGCTCTTGCTTATGAGGGTACCTCATAAGTTAAAAGATCTAGGTTAAGCTACTTGTACGATAATACAATTTATCTACAATGGAAGAAAATGAAACCATTGAACTCATGTTTGGTAGGTTTCAAACTATTGTAAATAACTTAAAGTCTCTAAGTAAATCTTATGATAACTTTGATCATATTGACAAAATTTTGAGAAGTTTTCCTAGACAGTGGAGAAATAAAGAAGGATCCAGAGTGAGGAACTTCTCCAAAAAGCTCAATAAGGAAATAAAGGAGAAAAGTCCACTAGTCTGCTTCAAATGTAAGAAGCCTGGACATTTCAAGTTAGAATGTCCAAGTCTGTAGAAGGAGAAAAAGAAGCCCTTTTTCAAGAAGTAAAAGAAAGGGCTCATGGCGAAATGGGAGGACCTAAAGTCCTTGTCTGAAGAGGAAGGTGAAGAAGAAGCTATTATCTATGTTATGGTAGATACTAGTCCAAAAAGCTCAGAAAATGAGCAGGAAATGGAAGAGGTATACTTTAATGATTTATCTACTTTACAAGAGGCTTACCATGAACTTCTTTCAAATTATTCGACTTTCTCTATTGGTTACAAAGAGATGAAAAAGAAGTTTTCAAAAGTTTCAAAAGAACTTGATTCATTAAAGAAAGCTTATGAGGAACTCAATAGAGAGAATGAAACATTAAAAGCTAAAAAACCAAAGGATTTCCCTAAAGTGGAACCATTTGATGAAGCAAATGAACTTCAAAAGAAAGTTAAACACTTAAGAGAAAGCATATCCAAATTTGTTAGTGGGACTAAAATCCTTAACAAAATTCTTTCTTGTAGAAAAAGTCCACACGACAAATCTAGATTTAATTTCAAGGAAAAGAAAGGACTTTTTGGTACAGCCAAGGCTATTTCATTTTGTAAATATTGTGGTAAAAGTGGACATGAATAGTCCAATTGTATTCATCGTCCAACACAAAAGGTGTCCAGTGCCTTCATAACTAACAAGAAATGACCCAAGTCCATTTGGGTACCTAAAACTTCTATAGTTGCTATTGCAGATCTGCTTGACAATAAGAAAGAGACACCAATCATAATATTCGAACAATGGCTGCTCACGTCATATGATGGGAGAAAAGTTTATGTTCTAAAGCCTCCATCCAAGGAGTGGTGGATGGGTCACTTTTGGTGAAAAACAGAAAGGCAAGATAATGGGGATAGGTAAGATTGGTAAGCACCTTTCCTTTCTATTGATAATGTCCTTATGTTGAAGGACTAAGACACAATCTGCTAAGCATAAGTCAATTGTGTGACAGTGGACATAATGTCTCCTTCAACAAAGATGAATGTATAATCAAAAACAAAAATGGGTCTTTGCTATTCTTCGCTAAAAGGCAGAGTAATCTATATAAGATTAACTTAAGTGATTTGACAAATCAAAATGTATCATGCCTAGTGTTTATTAAAGAAAATCAATGGGTTTGGCACAAGAAACTTGGACATGCAAGCTTGAGACTAATCTTAAAGCTAAACAAGCATAACCTCGTAAGAGGACTTCTAAATCTTGTTTTTAGATTTATTTTTCTTTACGATACTTGCCAAAAAGGGAAATACACTCTTTTGATTCGAAAAATATTGTTTCCACTTCTAGACCTCTTGAGCTATTACATATTGATTTATTTGGACCTACTAGAACTCATTTAGTGGAAAACGTTATGGGCTGGTGGTAGTGGATGGCTATACTAGATAGACATGGGTTATGTTCTTAACTCACAAGGATGAGTCTTTTAAGGTCTTTTCTAAAATGGATTAGAACATCATAAGAAGGGGGATGAATTGTGACTTTGCAAACTTTTCCTAAAACTTTGACCTTCTACCTTGGTGCTCAAAAAGTCTTGACATAAAGGTTCAAGCATTTAGAAGGTTAAATTTTCGAAGTGGTTAATCACTAAAACTATTGTAGGATGCTTTAATGTGATTCTAAGAACCTAATGCCAATGCTTAGTATGCTCATGTTTAAAAGATACAATACTTAAATAGAAACAATGATCAAAATATTGTCATGTAGAAAAACATTGTTTATGTTAAGGAGAACATGCACTTAGAAAGGTATTGTGTAGAATGATACACTCAGAAAGTTGTTTAATAACTTTGATGTTCAACTCCAATCTTATGTTTTCTAAAGCTTCTATAAAACGTTTGAACTAATTTAAAATAGATTTGATAATTATAGAGATTAGATAGTTTAGATATAGAGGTTTGAAATCAAGTTAAGCTTGTTTAAGATTTTTACAAATTTGCATTTTGATGTTTAGAATGCTTAGATGCAATAATGATATGCATAACAGTTAACAGCAAAAACTTAAATAGAGAGGGAGAGAAGATACTTCACAAGATATTTATCTTCGTTCACCCAAACAATTCTTGGGCTACATCTAGTCCCTACACACAAGGTGGGATTTCTCCATTATCACAATCAACGTACAAAGTATTCTAATGCCTTTTCAGGCTACAACAACAATTCAATATTCTAAATCTTGGCAGGTTCTTCTCAACCACAAAACTACACCAGTTCTTAGGAGGAAAGCTCATCACCAATATAACATCTCAACCATGACACCTTCCACTTGGTCTTAGGAGGGACAAAACAAGTATTCTAAACCTCTTTAGGTTACTCTCAACCATAGAGCACCACCTATTCTTGGGAGGAAAACAACTGATATTATCATCCTCTGTAGGTTATACAAGTATTCTTTTCTACAACCTCTGCAGGTTGTATCCTTTGCAGGCTACATCTTGAGCATGTATTCCAAGCTTTCAAGCCTCCATAGGCTTGACATAACACTTCCCTCTCAACTAGGCCTAACCCAACCTATTGGGTTTGGGATAAATATAATGTACAAGCATTAGAGGCGGTGCTTGTGATGATTTTACAGTTTAACAATACACATTGAGTGGATTTCCTTGAAGCTCTAAGATGGACACATTCCTAGAGTGGGGAGAGAAGTTGAATCATGTATCTGCACTATGTGGGCTCTCTTTCTCTCTCTCTTTCTCTTGTTTTGTAGTTGTGCTTTTTTTTTTTTCCTTATATAGACCCTTAAAGTCAATATAACCGTTGGAATATAGAGGGTACAACTAGAATAGCTTTATGATAGGGCTACAGCTCTCCTTTTAACTTTATAGTTGTCTTAGGAAACACAATAACCTTTCTGAGCATTCTTTCTAAACATTCGTTTTAAGGAATTCTTCTCAACAATTTTTTGGTGAAGCTTCTTGATGTAGCCATCTGCATCTCATGATCAAATTTGAGAGGGCTCTTTAATGTAGATGGACAAAAATCAAGGTTCTCCTTGTAGGAAAACTTTGATGATATAACATGGAAAACTTGTATTCCACCATTCTAGTTGTGCAGCTTGATGTAGCATGTTATGTTTGCTACTGTAATTGAATTATTTGGCCCTTCAAATGACCAAACTAGCTTTCAATATCTTCATAAAAGTTGTAAATAATTTTGTCCTTGAAATTTAGGAATAGTCTTATGTTATTTAGGCCTCTACAACTTAAGATATCTACAATATACTACAGCTATGTCAAGTTGTTAGGACAGAACAACGTTTTAATCTTCAGGTCCAATTTTGTCCTTGCCATATTATCTCCTGACTTCTTCATAAAAGATGTAGATCATTCTTCAATCTTTCCATAGCCACCAAGAATTCCTTAGTTGTACTTCCAGAGCTCAAGTTATGCTCAAATTACTACATTATGTCAATGTCGCAACACATAACAACATCTGAAACTTTATGTCCATTTTTGCCCATGATCTAAGTCATATCAGCTCACAACTTCTTCATAAGAAATGTAGATATCTCTTTTATAGCTTCCAAGCTCACATTAAAAGCATCTCTAGAGCTTAAGATGTGTTCTTTAGAGATATTATTCTGCTCGTGTTGCTTATCCATGATTGCTCATAATTGTTCTATCAAGAATAATACTCTTTTTAAGCATTGATTCCTTCACTTGGTTGAACCTTTCTTCTTTATTTTGTGAGCTTACTAAGTTCGTCTTTGTATACAGTGTTTGACATATGAATCCTCTTCAAAGCTTTCATTCCTCAAGTCTATTAGCTTTCTAAATTAGCTCACATTAGTCTAGAGTTCACTTTAAAAGATGATCTTCACCGAACCTATCTTTCTAAATACACTTAAGCAAACTCATTAGTAGACTTTAACTCAAAAGGCTTTGTGACTAAAGAATACTTGGATTTTTGTGATCTAGGGTTAGATCACAGTTTTTAAGGCCTGAAGAAGCTATTGAAGAATACTTCTTATAACCTGGTTTGGTTAGTAGAAATCCTTTTGGAAAGAAGGTATCGAATAACTAAGTTTGGAGTGAATCAGTATAAAATCTCCATTTGCTTTCTTTTTTCCTTATCCTCACACTTTTCTTTGACCATTTATCACTGTGCGTAAACAATTTGTAAAAAGTTTTCAAAATTAACATACATGTAATTCAACTCCCTTCTTGTCTGTTTCTTTTTCTTTCACACATAACTTATATTCTCTTCATTGAAAAAGATCATTTTATAGCTAATGAAGAAATATCTGTTGGAAGGAAATTTTTGAAGTGGATCATAGAGGCACTAGAAGAGGGGTTGAATACTAATTCTTGAGAAATTGTGCCCTTCTTTGCACAAACAAGAATATCTTCTAATTTAATATGTTCAAGATGCTTCTTGACAATCAAAAGTTAGTTAGGAGCAAGGAAATGTTTTTGCACACTTAACAATATATTATGAATAATAAATCAAAGTAAGTTAGGGTGTTTAATTGCAGCTTCTCAAAATAGTTTTCCCAAAAGATCAATTTTAGACTTCAATTAAAGTTGATACTACTGCTTCTAAATTGTAAATATAGTTTATTTCTCAAGGATCAATTTCAGATTAATACAATTTAAGAAAATCAAGTAGTTAATGATAATGAGAAGCAAGGAAAGGATATTGCACACAGTGCTTTATACTAGTTCACCCTTTAACTTGGGCTATATTTAGTCCTACAAATTGTAAGATTAGAGTACCACACCAATTATAGCCTTACATTCTCAAGCCTCTATAGGCTGCATAACACTAGTATTTTCACATTTGTAGGTTTGTAATGAGTATTCTCACTTCTCCATGCCAACATTCTCACCTCTATAGGTCTGCTTTAAGGATTCTCACCTCTTCAGGTCAGCACTTGAGTATTCTTTCCTCTCCATACTAGTATTCTCATCTCTACAAATTTTGACCTAGTATTGTAACCTCTACAGGTCTACTCAACCCAAGTGTTCTTTTACAAGCCTCTCCGGGATTCAACCTATAGCAACCTTGCTATAAAGACACACAACTAACTCAGTTGTGTTTACAAACACACTTTAGAAGCACTAGTCCCCTCACTGATCTTTTAAGTTCCCCTCATAGGTTCTATTTGGATAGACTCTTATGCTCTCCTTCTCAACACTTAATGCATGAGATTTACACAAGAAATGAGGCTTACAAACACTCCTTAAGATAGACGCAGGATGGACACAAGACTATACTGTTTAGGCTAAGGAAGATTTTCTTATTAGAAGTTGGATTCTCTCTCTAATTATGATCTTTACCCCTCTTTTCTATTTTCCTTCCTTGCAATGAGCTCCTTTGTATGAATTGTCCTTTTCATAGCTATTGGAGAGAGTTCAAATTCAGTCAAATAGTGTATAACTGTCCCTTTCATACAATTGTTCCCTTAACTATCATTTTTGTTTTTTTCTACAGCTTCTGAACCTAAATTCATGTGATTTATGCTTCCTTTTTTTGGGGACAACTAACATAAATTCAAATTTGTATTTGTGACAGTTGGAGTTGGCTAATTATCTAGTGATTCATTCCTTCACTACTATTGATCTCTTTGTCAGGAATGTTGTTTCTAAAGACTAGTTTCTGCGAGATACTTCTCAAGCTTGCTTCTAGTAACTGTAGTGCTTGTGCATTAGACTTTTTTGCTTTTGGTTACTTTGTTTTTATTAGAACTTGATGATTGATGCATGTGCTTGCTTTTGAACACCTATTAATCTGATATTGAGCATGATCCTACTTTTGTTGGTGCTTTTGAACAATACAAATATGTGTATTTTATTCTTTGTTCAAACTTGCATCTTTTGATGAATATTTTGGTTATGTGTAGCTTCTAGTCACATTACACCTTGGCTTGATTCATCCTTTAAACATGCTTCTTGATCATATACAACTTTTGATCTTGTTCCACTTTGATTTTTTGATAACATGGTCAGTCTTGTATGCTTTTGATTACTTTTCCTTCTGGTAGGGTTACTTCTAATGGACATATCCTATTTTTGGAGGCTGGCATGCTTCAGATTGATGCTTCTTAAGGTTGTCGCGTGCTTCTTAATCAAGTCTTGTTTTATAGAATACATTTCAAAGCAAATCATTAGTAATCTCAAGTCTAGAAGACTTAGAATTTAATTCTTAACAATTTGTTATCAATGAAACTTTTCATATGAGGGATTTGACTATAACAATTTCTTCCCATTTTGATGTTGCATTTAATGCATGAGATATGATCTTCATATTATATGTAACACCTCATTTCTCCTAATACCTGATTAAGTATTTTAATAACTTAAAACAGGAACTTAAATATGTAATCTAGGTGATTAAAAGGAAGAAATGAATTGTTGTTGTGTATGGTTTGTTATATGTGGTGAAAGTGGTGAATTATCTATTTGAATTCGGGTTTGAACTTAGGAAGTTTGAGATATATGATTGAGCCAATTTAGATATGTTGCAAGAATGATTTTGGGTTTTGAGAGAAAATAGTTGAGTTAAATCAATTTTGGGATAAGAGCAGTGGTTTGGGGAGATTTGGGCCTCAATAAGCCAAAAGTTCGTATGAGAGCTCCGAGGAGCTCGGATATAAAAGGAGGAGGGGGGTGAAACCCCTCATTCTCTCATTTTTCTCTCTCTCTTTAGTTTCTCTCTCCTCATTTCTCTCTCAATCTCTCTCTATAGATTTGAGGTGGATAAGTGTGTTGGAAGCTTTCTAAGCTTGACTTAGTGATTGTGGGGAGAGAAAGGACAAATCTGTGGAAGATTTTAGCTCAAGACACAAGTTTTCTCAAAGGACAAAAAAATCAAGTTTGGAAGCTTTTGAGGTAAGGGAAGCTTACTATTGTTTGATTTCATGTTTGTGGTCGTTGATATGTTGATTTAACGCTTTGGAATCAATTGTTTTTGGTGAAAATCTTGCGTATGTAAGTTTTGGGAAAAATGGGTTTCAAAAAGGGATTTTGAGATTTGAGGTTGTTTATGGCTAAAAACTATTGTATAATCGGTTAAAAGTGCATTGAAAGTGTTTAGAATTGATTTGGAATGACTGTATAGCAATTAGAACTCAAGGAATTGAAGAATCAAAGCCTAAATACTCTTTGCATTGCGAGTGACACCAGGCAACGGCCCCTTCCCGTCGGGCGAGGTTATTCCTGAGCCTAGAAAATGGCTTCTGGAAGAACGTCGCTGGGCGACGCTTTTATCTCGCCAGGCGCCGATTAACCAGAGACCAATCTGGAAGTATATCGCCGGGCGGCAGTGATGTGCCACCGGACTGGATGCTGCGAAAAATAAAAATAAAAATGTGATTTTGTTATTTTAGTTGAGTGAGACTTGAATCCAAGTAAGAATATGAAAGGTAAATGATTTCCTTGGATTTGATGTGTAGGGATAATCTTTTGAAATATTGGAAAAAGGTTTAGCTTTAAAAGAAAGACATATTTGTCATGTATGCTTTGTTTAAGAAGTTTGGTGTTGATGAGAAATGAATGTGTGAGCTTTGTTATTGTTGCAGTGTATTGTGGTTGAGTTGATTGTTGTGATGATCCATATATTTTGTATGCATATGTTGTTGGCTAAGGTTAAGTGGGCCTAAAGCTATTGTGGTGTGATGGTGTGACATATAAATAAATATACATGTGGATATGGATGAATAATTTGGTTGAGTGGTTGTTGTTGGGTATGTGTTGACGTGGAAGGTTGCTTAGATAGGACCTCCACATGTTGTTGTTATTCTTCCAAACTTGGTTCTTGGTTTTCTTTATTATTGTTGTGAATTGGTTTGATAAAATGTGGAAAAATAGTAATTGAGTGGAAGGTTGCTCAGGTAGAGCCTCCACTAGTTGTAGAATGAGGTGATAATGAGATATCTTACTTGTTGACCATGCAAGAGGCTAGATTGGGCCTACATGGAGTTGGTAGTGATTGTTAGACCACAGGTGGCGCTAAGTAGGCCACGTGGTGATATGTTGATACACATATGTATGATGTGTTGATTGTTGTTGTTGAGTGGATGGTTGTGATGATATATTGATATATATGTACCTATGGATATTATGAATGGTTATGGTTGAGTTGATTGTTGTGGTGATACATGCATTGACATGCATATGTTGTTGGCTGCGGTTGTATGGGCCTCATGCCGTATGTGGGTAGGCATAGAAGTTGGGGGTGAACGGAGCTGTAGCTCAGATGGGCCTCCAACCTAGTGCCTGGATGAGAAGTGGGGTCTGAAAGATGGGCCTAGGAGATAAGTGGATGGGTAATCCCGCAGTGGGGCCAAGGCAGTGTAGGCCTTGTGTCGCGGTATACCATCACCCACATACACTTATCCTGACAACCATAAGCTTATCCAACAGATTAGAGTTTTAGCAATCGCTGAATGGTGCTTGGAAGGCCATGGAAGGGATAAGACCTAGCTGATCACCCGATATGTAGAGATCTCTTGAGAGTAGTGTCTTCATGCATTAGTATGGTGATTGATATCACTAAGGAAGAATGTGACTATATATCATGAAATTTTATATATAAATGAAGTTTTCGTTTGTAACTTGTTGGTGGTGGTAATGATAGTGTTGTCGTTGTTGTTATGATTAGTTGGTAATTGTGGTGGTTTATTGTCGTGGTTGCTATTATGGTTGGAGGTGATGGTAGAGGTATGGATAATGCCTTGTTGTTGATGTTGTTGCTATTTCCTATTTGATTATTGATATGGAATGAGGGGATTTTTCCATTACTTTAATTTTAAAACATATGTTTTATTATTTCAAGTAAGCTTACCCTTGCATTGTTTGCACGTGTGGTTTGTGCCTGTGATGATCACGTCGTTTGGCGTGGGAGCAGAAAGAGAGGTGTCTGTAGATCCAGCTTCTCGAAGCTGATGGAGGAGGGCTTAGATGAAGACTTTTGGAGACCTTTTGGGCGGAGCTCTTCTGGAAGCTCCTTCCTTTTGTTTTGGTTTTGATGTAAAATTGTTATATAGTTGACCAGCGATAAGAAGTTATGTTATTGTATGTAATCTTAATCGTACAAGATGCCTTTGGATTTGTATAATTTTTTTTAGTTATGAATTGGGATATAATCAGATTTTGTTAATGTCTAAACTTATGATGAAATGATGAGGAATGTGAGTAGTACTGTAGCGGCAGATGGTCGTTACATTATTCCATGATATCTTTATCTTTATCAATAGGGAGAGAAACAATGCAAGCAATTACATAAACAATTATATTTAAAAAGTATACCGCTTTTCTAACACGAGGAAAGTTCTTTTTACTTCTTTTTATTTATCACGCTTCATACAAGTCTCATGGCTGACAAGTTAACCTGCTTTATGCTTTTTAGTACTATATATCAAAGGTTTTTGTATATTATATTTTTGAAAAGACTAGGCAAGAATAAATGTTTGAAAACTTAGCCAATTTTTCAAAAGCAATTTTTAAACTAAAACAACTTCATTTAAAGCTTTTGAAAGGTTAGCACTTTTTGAAGGCTATCTATTTAAAATGGTTTATAGACTTGGACGCTTAGTACAAAAAAGCAAGCTTGGATGCTTTATGAAAACGTATATCGGATACTCATTTTTGGACAATTAATTCACAAATATTTTGGATGCTTAGCTTAAAACTTTTATTGGACGGCCATTAAAAACTTATTATATAAGGCTATATTATAAGAAATTTTTTGAATAAATCTTATAAACATAGGTTCATGTTGCACATGTGACACACTTGTTAGAAGTTCACAATTTTAATAGATTTGTTATCATCAAAACTTTTTAAGGGGTTAGATAGTTCATACGCCTTTGGTTCCAACAAGTGGTGGTCCCAGCACGGGCGTCTTTCACAAACCACAATCTTGCTCCCACACTGCACAATCATGCTCAATTGAGCACAAATGTTCCTACATCCAAAGCACTAAACTGAAAACCTACAAATTCTTAAGTCAAGTTTTGAAAAGTAAGCACAACCGTGCACCACATCTGTACGACTATGTTCAATGATGCGAGACCATGCTCAACCCATGTATGATCGTGCTCAACTATTTGTTGATCTTCATAGTGCAAATTGTGACAGAAAAGCCTTAAATCCTTTAATCTATCAATCTCATTATGTCTATCGGTTTATGTCTTATCTTAATTACCTAGATTATCAGCCTAGTATATTCATAATTCAATTATTTGATCATCTACCTACTGGTAAGGAAAATCCCAATTAACCTAACTCTCATAAAACCCCCAACCTACTTTCAATAAATCATAAATTCAACCAATTCATATCAATTTCATCATAGTAAATGTCAATACATCAATAATTCACATCACAAGTTATATTCTTAGGTTTTTCACAGTAAATATATACAATTAACAATCACAATCATGGCATTCAAGGGTTAGTGGAATTCACATTTGTAACGACCCACTGTCGCTACAATACTACATCACAACTTAATACAATACTATTATATGAAATTATAGTAAGTACTTCCATTTTGTCATTCACACTATAAAATATATAAAAGATATGAAATAGTATGACATACACGCTAATTTATATAATTCAAGGGAGAGAGGTACAAAAATAAACTCCCTACAGTTAGTCATACTATACAACATATACAAAACTATCAAAATGATCACCCACTTAGGGCCTCTTAATGTCTCCAGCCGAGACCTCTGTCATCCACTACGAGAAGCTGGATCTGCTGAAGCTTCACCCTCTGCTCCTTTGCCAAAAGACATGATCATCACAGTCACAGCAACATACAACAACAACCAACAACAATGGCAACCACAATAAAACAAACAGTAAGGCAAGGGTAAGCTTACAAAACAAAGACAAACATATAATATACAAAAGTTCATTGTCCATTTTATAAAACCATCAACATACTAATATGAAATTCAATTCACAAAAGAATGAGTTTCCACAACATTACTACACAACACACTATGTTTTTAACACCAACATGTCAACACAGGAATGACATGACACTCGAGAGATTTACTACATTTCGAGCGATCAGCCAGGTCTTATCCCTACCATGGCCTTCCAAGCGCCATTCAGGGATTGCCAAAGCTTTGATCTATAGATAAGCTTAGTGGTTTGTCAGGATAAATGTATGTGGGTGGTGGCTTACAGCGACACAAAGCTTGCACCGCCTTGACCCCCTACGGAATCACCCATCCACTCATCCACAATGCCCGTCTTTCTAACCCCACGTCTTATCTAGGCACTAAGCTGGAGGCCCGTCTAAGCCGCGACTCTTGTCAACCAACCAACTTACATGCCTACTCGTATACGACTTGATGCCCACATAACCTCAGCCAACAACATATGCATGCAAATGCATGAATCACCACAACATTAACTCAATCACATCCATTCATCAACATCCATATATATGTATATAGCAACATAAAACTACGTGGCCTACTTAGCACCAATTGTGGTCCAACAATCACTACCAACTCCATGCAGGCCCAATCCAGCTCCATGCATGGTCAACAGGTAATGCTCCATCCAAGCAACACATACCTCGTGAGAAGTCTCACTCATCTTAGGTGAGGTCCCATCTAAGCAACCTACACCCCCCATCACAACACAATACAACCAATGGAGGTTCTACCTAAGCAACCCTCCACCCTACTACTACTTTCCAACAAATTCTTACATACCTCAACAAAATACTAGGTTTGCTCAACTAGTACCTTCCATACAGAGAGCACACTTTCCCTTTCGAAGGTTCTAGCTCAACGAGTATAAGCCTCGCTCAACGAACTCAACTCCAGAGATTACCCCATTCTCTATACCCAGGGTTCTCGCTTAATGACAACAGGGGTCGCTCAGCGAATCCAAGCTTTCTTTTCATCCTTTGCTTAGCGAGTATAAGTCTCACTCAGCGACTAGCCACTCCAAAGAATAACAAAGTCTCAGATATAATACTCGCCTAGCGAACATATTTTTCACTTAGCGAGACATTTGCAACAGAGAGCAATAACTCTCTAGGTCTCCAAATCGCTCAGTGAGCTCAGGTTTCACTCAGGGAACTCCTTTCGAGTGCTTTGGAACACTCACCCCTCGCCCAGTGAGTATTATACTCGCTCAGCGAGCCACTTTCTAGAAAATTTCTAGAATTCTTATGATCACTCGCTCAGTGAATCGATAATCACTCAACGAATTTCCTCTTTTCCTCACTCATTCATCCTACATCAAGAACACTCGCTCAGCGATGCGACGGGTCTCTCTGTGAATCCTCAACCCGACAGTTTCACCTCAATCCCAAGGCATTCTCGTTTAGAGAAGTCTTTAGTCACTCAACGACTATCAAGAAGGAGTAGCAGAAACTCCTTTCGAAAAACCCCAAAATCCCAACTTTCTACTCATTCATACCCCAAATCAACCCCACAAAGGTTGAATATAATCCCACAACAACACATGTCAATATACCAACATTATACAATAATCCACGAAACATTTCAACACAAATCTTTAAATTTTCAACCAAACCCATTTTATCAATCAATTCCAACAAAACTTAGTTTAATTCCAATTTCAACACAAATACACACCATAACCATACTCAACAATCATTCCACAACAAATTTACATACAAAGTAAGCTTCCCTTACCAATAAAAGTTTCTAAATTTGAATTTGGTTCCTTGAGAATATGGTCTCTTGAGCCTAAACTTCAAAGGATCAACCTTTCTTTCACCAAAAACACTAAATTAGGGCTTGAAATCCTTCGACACCCTTAATAAACTCGAGAGATTTAGAGAAAGATTGCGAGAGATGAAGAGAAGAGAGAGAAAGAAAATGAAAGAAAATGAGAAAAACACTCTCTCCCTCCCCCTTTTATACTTTTTACCCTTTGGAGCTCTCACACGGACTTCGGGCTAATTAAGGCTCATAACTCATCTAACCACTCCCTATGGCTCATAACTGGTCCAACTCAACTGTTTTCCCTCAACAGCCCAAAAATCACACCAACAACACATTTGAAATGGGCTCAAGCACATATCTCAACTTCCCTAAATTCAAACTAGAATTTCAAATAAGCAATACCAAACCATCACCATGCACAACAATTCATACACAACAAAAATTTATTTATTTCTTTTAATTACCTATATTACATATCTAATTTCCACTTTTTGGTCATCAAAACACTAAATCATACATTAAGAAAACACAACATTACAACTTTCACCTTCGTAATATTTTCATACAATACACAATTATTGAAGTCTATGGCCAACCCCTCTACTCATGCCTATTGCTTCACCCATGAGTGAGTCACTCCCCCTTACCTCAATAGGGTGAGTCCATGACAAGAGGAATAAAATATGACAATGAAGCTTATAACATTGGCTCATGGCAGTAATAGTGATCATGACTCCTACAGCGGCTCTGTAGTGACAACACATATTCTAAGAAAAAAATAAAAAGTGACAGTGGGGAATAAGGTTAGGTTTAAGAGACCTCAGAATCATTTTTAAGTTGGGTTGAGAAAGGTTACGAGCAAAAGTCTAATAGGCAAAAGGTTCAAATACAAAAACTTTAAAGACTTTATTTATTTATTTTCAAACATTTTAATTATAAAACTCTTTTTTAATCACCCAACATCATCTTCCTAAAATACCATTTATTATATATATATATATATATATATATATATATATATATATATATATAAAGAGAGAGAGAGAGAGAGAGATAGAGAAAGAGGGAGAGAGAAAGGGAGGGAAGGAGAAGAGAAAAGAAGGCATGTATTAAGTTGTGAAGTCCCAATGGTCAAGAAGGCATCCTTGAGCTGGGATCTTTATAGACTTCATAACCCTGACAACTGCTAAGTATCACTAGGATCAGTGGAGACTATTCCAAATGTGAAGCTAAGGTGTGGCTGCATTTCTCGAGAAAAGATATTTTATACTAATGTTGAGTAAGGAATATGAAACTCACAATCACTTCCTAAATGTGGTGATGACTTGATGAGGTGCATCAAGTGATGAACGAGCCCACATAAATTGCATTACAACTTAGGTCAAGTTATAAGAACCCTGTGCCTATAGAATACTAATTGATCAGTGATTGTGATTTGTTTGTGTAAGGTGATCCTACAAATTAATTTTTGTGATTCATGATTTAATGATTAAATCACCTCACTCCTTTCTTTTATATTCTTGTTATATATGTACATGGTACGATTTCATTGTGAATAATTGATTAAGATGACAGATATACTGATATTGGAGAGGATTTCTCTATAGTTCTCTAAGGAGGGGAATTGGACTTATGATTTCTTCGAGGACGACACGTTAGGGATCTAGTCATGTTTTAATTTTTGTCTATTGACTCCCATGCTTGGATTCATCCTACCATTTTGTTGATTCCCTTAAAGCTGATGATATCCGCTATCCCTAGATATGTTAGAGCTCCACCATCATCATTCTACTTTGTATTTTTTTAGGATTCCAAGAAAGATCAAGTGGTTCCTATTTGTCACTCATATGACTAGGCAAATCCTCCAAGCCTTTAATCATCATCACTTTACCCTATTATCAGGTGCTCACCTGATACACAAAGACATCGGACCAGTGTTTTTTGAGCCTAATCCAGCCTTTTTTATGGGCTAATCAGGCTTGGCCCATTTTGCCAGCTCTATTTAAAACTAAATCAAGAAAGAGGAAAGTTTCCTAAATACCTTAAGCTTCTTAAGTCTTAACTAATATGAAATAAATTCTCAAAAATCATTCTTGTATTCTAAACATGCACATAACACTTTTAAAATTATATTTTGGTTATGGAAAATAATAAGTATTTTCATTTTAGAAAGAAGAAGGATTAGAAACTCAAATTTTGAATCTAATAGGATAAAGTTTTAACTTGGCAGAACAGTCTCTATTTTAAACCAAATTTTGATTACACTTTCGAACAATTAAATGACTTTTTCTTATGACAAATCTTACATCAATGTAAAGCTCCGAATGTATATTTTTCAAAACAACAAGCCTTATCTCAAACAAAAATCTACAAAAATCACAATATAATATGACATTAAGAGAATACTACTCATGAAAAACTGAATTCCTAACTCTAAGTATTTTATTACTACATTAAGTAATCCATTACTTCAAATGTAACTTAAAAGTAAGCTATTATTGGATGTGATACTGAGAGAATACTTTTAGATTACTCAGAGAATACTAATGAGCTACTCAGCCCAAAAGATTATTATAAAAGAGATTATTAGTTTCAAAAAGATTTTCACAAATAATATGTTATGAAAACTCATATTTAAGGGAACTCATGCCAATGCCATCAATGATAAATGGAGATAAGCACATTTACCTAAAAATAAGAACCTTAGGGTAATTAAAATTCAACAAAAAGAAATGGACCAAATCACAACTCAAACGAAATACAATGAAAAAGGAAATATAAAGGTAGAATCATCAAAATTAAAGACTCAATCAAATAAGACATGTAGAAAATTGAGAGACAACATTATCAATCATCTTTACATGTACCTGGTAAATAATATAATGAGATGATGATTGATCTAGTGTTTATTAAGGATATATGCATATATGTGAGTGCTATGGATAGTGGTGCAATATACTATATAGAGGGGTCCGAGCCCTTATAGGTAGAGTTAGGTATATGGATTATGACTTGCTAACGATCCATTTAGCTCGCAATTTGTGTGAGTCGTGGGCCCTACAAATGAGGCCTATTTAAAATGCAGGCTTTTCCAATCTAGTTCACATAACCAGTGACCTTAATAGGTTTGGTTTGAGGGTTTAATGGGTCAGTGTAACATCCCAAGTGCTGACGAAGGCGAGGAGTGATCACCGATGCAAAAAAAAAGAAGATGAAACATGGACAATGAGCGACTCCTGGCAAGCTTCTAGCGGAAGGGACACATGAATGAATCAAATACACACCAGAATGAGATGGATCCAGAGGCTGTACAGGTATGAGACTGTATAGTTAGGGATAGTTTAAAATAATTAATAAGTGCTACCTATACTAATAAGTTGCATCTACTTTTCGGTAGCCTATAACTTAAGAACTCCACAGTTAAGCATGTTTGACTTGGAGCAATTCTGGGATGGATAACCTCCTAGGAAGTTTTGTAAGAAGTGTGTGAGTGAGGACAAAGCACGCTGAAAAGTCTTGTGTTAGTTTGTGGGGACAATCTTTGATATGGAAAGCAGTCAAGTGTTACAATCAGCCAATTGACCATTGTGTTTTTTAAAAAAGTAGAAATTAATTTTAATAATAAGTGTATTTTATTGGGATTTTTAATATTTTGTTAAGTGTTACAGGTATTTAGTAATGTTAGTTATCGGTAAATGGTAATATCATTTCCCCCTCTTTTTTTACTGTCTCATTTTAATTATTTGGAGTTTTTATTAAGTATTTACTTTGTGTTGTATTAATATATTTATCATATTAGTAAATTTTATCATCAATTATTAACAAGTAACAACCCACAAAAGAAATATAAAAAATCATAATTTAGTTTTTAGTTAGTTTTTCTATTTTATATTTAATTTTACATTTTATTTTAAACTATTATATTTTATCTTTGGTCTGAGAGTTGACTCATTTAACTATGAGCTACACTAGGTAAGCGTAGACCAACAAAATATTGCTTATTTATTTTGTGAATCGAGTCGGACTAACTTGTTAAAAATGCAAACTAACACGAATAGGCCTTAAATAAATCAAGATGGTCCATTTACCCACCTCTACTTATAGGGTTCACCTACAAGGACTCTGACACTCATGTTAGTAGGTTCAAAGTACAAAGGCCAAGGATAGAATGAATATGTTCATTATCATGATTGATCTGAGATATTTATAGCCTTGTTGACTTATCTTTAGCATTGAATGTTGTTGAATGTTGTTTATGCTAATCTTGAAATGTTTAAAGGAATGATCACTTTCAGTTAGTGGGAATGTTTGACTTTTACTTTGCAAGTGGCAAATACCCCTGGGACATGTCACTTATGTGATGGATAATGGGTCAACCTACCTAATCAATCTCATTGACTTCTTCGCTGTCATATCTAAAACAAAAGCTAAATGTGGGATGAACGTTTGCAAATTCTAATTTTTATTTATTTTTCTTATCGGTAAATAAATAAATGGATTTTCTATATAAATAGGGCATTTGTTAATAATTAATAATTAATAATTATTTTAGAAAACTATTATATATTATTTAAATTTCAGTAATGGTATATTTTATTTTTAATGAAGAGTATTAATCATTTCTTTTTTTTTCATTTAGATCAAATATAATACAAATAATTTGAAAATGATGCCTTCACACATAATATGGTTTTTCTATCATAAGACATATACTTAACATCATCCAAGTAGGGACTGTTGATTCCTTTGGGATAATTTTTCTCTTCACAACTTAATTAGTTTTTTCAATGTCATGAAACATGTGTTACAGTATTTTAATTCATGGATTTGAAATTGTAGAGATTCAACAATCTAGATTCTTTCTTTATAGAGGAAATAAATGAAGTGACAAATTGTTTAGTAAGTTACTTCATTAATAACATCCTCTAAGTCCCTCATAAGTGGAATGTATATTATATGTGTGTGAATAGTTTCATGGTAAGTATGTAAATGTTATTGTATAGCTTAAGGCAGTGTGTATGTTTCTATAAATGACAATGTATATATATTGTGAAATATATTGTGAAATTGGCTGTAGAAGTATAGCAATTGGCTGTGAGAATGTAGTTGTGTGATTTATAATGTATCAAGGAAGTCATTTGTTAGAGTTTTTTTTTTTTGGTTAAAAAAAGGCCAACTTTCTATATTGGTTGTGACCATAACCAATGTATAAAATCACTTTCTATATTGGTTGTGATGTGAACTAAAGTAGAAAGTCCACTTTTTATATTGATTATGACCAGAACTATAAAAAGTGGACTTTATATATCTGTTCTAGCCACAACCATTGTAGAAAGTAGGTACTTTATAAATTGCTTCTTGCTACTCCGAAACCGATATAAAAGTACCCACTTTCAATATTGACTGATTCTACAATCCCATTAATATGATCTAGAAAGTAAAAAAATATATAATTGATATAAAAATCCTTTTTGGTACTAGTGGGAGTAATAGTAGGTGAGGGGACCTCCCTTACTTATTCTCCACTAGAGGAGGATCCTATGCAAGCCCCCTTTGCATAGGAGCTTTCTAGATACTTATGATACTTTCATTTTGAATAGAGGTAGTTTATTTTGATTATGGATAAGTATATATGGGATGGCGTGAAAGCTTATGATCTTTTTGGATGCTTCATGCCAGTAGCTTGTTATACTGCTTTTGGTATAGTTGGTTGGTTATATTGTATGTTGTGAATGATAGGCCATGATGTATGTATGACGGTTGTTGGATGAGTACCCAAATGTTATGTTGATGGAAAATAATTTATATATATTTTATTTCTTATAAGATGGTTAATGCATGGTAAATGATATGATGAGATGCCAACCTCGGGATGTTTTAGTCCTAACCCCACAAGGTTCCGAGACGGAGCTTAACTGAGTCTCGATTAAGAATGGTGATGATCTACGTTTCACACGGCACATGATTAGATGGATAGTTTCATTCAACATCGTGATGGAGGACATAAGTTACGATCATCGACTTTGATCATGCCACTAGGGATTTTATTAGTACATTGCAAAATTATTCGTAGACTTTGTCGCATCTCTTCAATATGGATACAGTAACAATCATAGTGATATCCTCTGGTACCTACTGGTACATTAGAATCTGATTGGTCTAGTGTTTATTAAGAATACAAGTGTGTATGTGTGTGTGTGTGTATGTTATGGATAGTGGTACAATATAATACATAGAGGGGTCTGGGCACTTATAGGTAGAGTTAGGTATATGGGTGCGACTTGCTAACAGTCCATTTAGCCCACAATTAGCATGGGTTGTGGGCCTTACAAAATAAGGCCCATTTAAAATGTAGGATTTTCTAACCTAGTGCTTGTAACTTGTAAGCTTAGCACCTTTGGTTTAGGGGTTAAAGGGTCGACCAAAGAACCATTGTATTTTTTTAAAATAAAAATTAATTTTAACAATTAGTTTATTTTAGTGGGATTTTTAATATTTGGTCAATGTGTTAGAGGTATATAATAATGTTAGCTATTGGTAAATGGTAATGTCATTTCCCCTCCTTTTCTATTGTCTTATTTTAATTTAAAGAGTTTTTGTTAATTATTTGGTTTGTGCTTTATTAATATATTTATCATAATATTAATTTTTATCAATTATTAACAACTCACAAAAGAAAATAAAAAAAATCATAATTTGGAATTTGTTTTAGTTAATTTTTCTATTTTATATTTAATTTTACATTTTGTCAAATCATTATTTTTTATCTTTAGTCTGCGAGCTGACCCATTTAACCAAGAGCTACGCAGGGTAGGCACAGACTAAGAAAATATAGCTCATTTATTTTGTGAACTAAGTTGGTCTAGATTGTTAAAAATGCAAGCCAATGTGAACGGGCGTTAAACAAGTCAAGGTGGTTTGTTTACCCACCCCTTCTTATAGGATTCACCTACAAGGACTTTGACACTCTTGCCAGTAGGGTACAATGTTAAGAGGTGAGAGGTAGAGTGAATGTGTTCCTTACTGTGATTGATCTGAGGTATTTATAGCCTTGTTGACTTATCTTTAACATTGAATGTCGTCAAATATTGATTATGCTAATCTCAAAAATGTCTAAAGGAATGGTCGTCGCTTTCAGTTAATAGGTTTAAATGTTTGACCTTTTTTCCGCACACACGACGAATATTCCTGAGACGTGTCACTCGTGTCTTGGATAATGGGTCAACTTGCCTAATCAACCTCATGGACTACTTCGCGGTCATATCTAGGATAAAAGCTAAATACAGAATGAACATCCAACTATTCTATTTTTATTTATTTTTCTTATAAGTAAATAAATAAATAAGCTTTCTATATAATTGGGCATCTGTTAAATAATACAAAATTATTTTTGAAAAAAGTTATATTTTTTAAATATTATTAGTGATATATTTTATTTTTAAAATAAAAGAGTAGTAATTCCTTCTATTTTTCTAAGTTGTTCAAATATAATACAAATAATTTGAAAATGTTGTCTTCATACACTCACATATACAAACATAAACGCCAACAGGGGTTGGTACATCTGATCGAGTCTTTCGCTCACACTAACTGTGACTTAAGTTCGATTCTTAGACTTTTCCTGTTGGTAGGCAATATGTAAATTCCACTATGATTCTTCATTGAGGTTGGTGGTATTCCGTGGCCTTGTAAGGGGGCATGCCTTCCTCTAATCTAAACTTTGATGTACCAAAAAAAAAATAATACAAACATAAATATATAATTTAAAATGTATTTAAATTGGATAATAAATAACATAGAAAATATCTTTGAATTAGATCATTGATTTCAAATAGCATTAAACACAGCTAAGGAAACGTTAAAAAAGAAAATTAAAAGTAAATATTTATGGCCAGTCATTAATGAAATAAAAAATTAATATATATCATTAAAGAAAATATTAACAATAAATATGTGGTACAAATACGATAATTTCTTAATTGCTTTTAGATGTAAAGACTCAAAGCCTCATAGATCTATATAAGCCAACAAGACTAGGTAACATTGTCCATTGGAAAAATTCTAGCCAACAACCATTAATCAATCCTTTCATTAGCTAGGTTCCTAAATCTTTTGTGTTTCTCTTAGCTATGAAAAAAATTGCAGAGGATTCCCCTGCCAATAAGTCTTTTTCACCAACTAATATCAGTGATGTGAATCAGACCAAGAGTGCTGCTACTTTTGCTACTAAAGTTGAAGGTGGAAGATTTCTAGGAAGATCAGGGAAAAAACACTCTGGTGAAAATATAAAAATCCCCTGGCAAGTGATGGAACGTACTAGCAATGTGGCTGAAAGAAAAATGCATCATTCCAATCCAATGGCGACTAATACTGTGGATTTCCTTAAGGGGTCAACTGAAACAGGCATCATCGGCCACAAGCGAAAACTTTCTAAAGGTATTAACAATAGACCCATCATCTCATTGCTTACTCCTTTGTCTTGTATGTCAAAATCAAATTTTGAAATAAGTAAACTAGTCATTTTAGACCTAAAAATATTAAAGATTTCACATTTTAGTCTTTCAAAGCTAGAAATTGGTCCATAGGTCCTTAAATTTCTAATCTATCAGCTAGTTGATTCCAATATAAGAGAACATGAGTTAGCACTATTAAAAATGCATCTATGGAACATTAAGTTGTACAATAATTGCATGTATATGTGACATGAAATTTGTCATTCTCTTCATGGGGGTGTGGGTTTGATAGCAACACAACATTTGTCGCAGCATAGAAAGCATGCTAACAATGTGATTAGCTTGGTGGTGATAGAACTCCTTGTATAGTTTGATGAAGATAGTGATGGTTTTTATCACTAATAGAAAAATTAAAATTAGTGATGAAAAAATATAAATATAATTTTTGCAAAATTCGTCGCTAAAATTTAGTGGCCTAGAATTAGCAATAGAAAATAATTTTACATCACTAATTCATTAATTTTTAGTAGTGCGCATTGGCTTTAACATAGGTGAAATTTAATGACTAGGGTAATTCAAATAAGGTTTGGTGAGATTTTTGTATATAGGTGAAAGGCTTATTACATGGATTACATATATTTAGGGCATAGAACATCGTTATGGTTTTGCACTTGCTCCAATGGAGTTAAGGTGGTTATGATAGAGAGAGAGACATAGAGCGCTACAAGAAAATCCTTAATAAGTGATAGTTAATAGTCGACGCTAATGGCCAAAAGTTGTTGCAAACTTTGCTCTTATTGTCGATTAAGTGATGGTTGTGCGGTACTCACCAATATGGCCATCGCAAACTTGTTTGTATTGGCCAAATGATGTTGACATTTACTAACGACGCCTAGGTTGTTGCTTCACTTTAGTTGACACAAAATTACAAAAACTAAACAAAAGAAAACACTTTCCTTATTGGTGATGTTCTCCCTTTTCCCCCAAATCACTTGCAACACCCAAAATCACACAAAACACCCCAAATTGCCACCACACTTCACCATCTACAACAGAGAAACCACCACCTACAACACAAAGAAATTGCAACCTACAACAAAGAAAAACTATCAATATGAGAAAGAAAAGAAAAGAGAGAAAAGAAAAACATCGCCACCAAAAAGCCATCGTCATCGTCATTGCTGCCCATCTCCGTCGTTGTTGCAATCACTTGCATCATAGGGAAACCATTAATAACCATCAATAAGAGAAAGAAAAGAAAAGGGAGAAAAGAAAGAGGAAAGGGGAGAAGGAGGTTGGGAGAAAAAAGAGTAAGGCTTGCAAAGTGAGGGAGAAGGGGAAGGGGCTGATTGTAAAAGAAGAAATACAAGCAACGACCAAGTTGTTGCTTCATAGTGACGACTTTGGCGATAACTTAGTTGTTGCTTGCTTTTTAAATTCAAAAAATTCAAGGGAGAAAGCAGGAGACAAAAGAAATGTGTGGAGATGTTTTTGAGCTATTAAAAATAACTGACAGTCGTTGCTTACAATTAAAATGTTTTTACAATATTATCTAGTAGTGATGACCTAACTGTCGCATACTATTAAAATATTTTTTATAATATTATTTAGAATTACAATTAATTTTTATTTTTTAAATTATTGTGTAGCAATGGCTAGGTCGTCGCATAATTTATTTATTTTTTAGAAAATGTCAATGCAAGCCATCGCTAATTGTGACGGTCTTGAGGTTGTCACTAGTGATCTGCCACTAAGTCCGTGTTTTGTTGTAGTGGATGTTTAGGGCAACATTTCATGGAATTGGATTATGGTTGGTGGAAATTTAGGGATGTCGTGAGTTATTTGCAATATATGTTTTCTTTTTCATTTGCTTTAGTTTGATGGTGTTGCAAGTTTTGGTATGTTTGGTTGTTGGGTTGAGATGATGAGTTTTGTTGTAGAAATATGATTTTAGGCATAGACTTTGTGAAGGAAAAGGTGAAGGTGCATGGCTCAGCCGCTCAGGGTTTTGGAATGATGGAATTGATATTTTAGTGAACAAATCAAAGTCGTTTTTATTCATACATGCATCCATTATGCCACTTAATGTTTTCATGCATGCATTTTCATTAGTATTAAGTTATGCTTAGCATATGTTCAAAATTATTGATGGAATGACGATTCTTGGACCTCCAAGCTATTTTTTCCTCTTTAAAGATTAAAATGATTGACTTTTTTAATCTTTCATAAATCAAAATAACCATTTACACTTTCTTTCAGTCTTTAAGCATTTATGAATGTTGTGTCTAAATAAAGTTGAATTTTATTGTGAGATAGAGTAGACATATATATTGTGTCACGAGTTGCCGTTAATAACCAATATTCAAAATTTTATGCTAAAATTTGGAAATTATGATCAGTTTTAGACTTGAAATGTGTATAATGAAGAAATATTCATTTTACTTTGAGTTAAGATTTGATTTTGTTTTTTAAAAAAAAGAGCAACAATGATTAAACTAACGACCCTAATCTTGGAAAGCCTGCTGTCATATTAAAAACTTACTCTTGTAAAAGCTTAAGATAGAGGCTTAAAGCCTATCTGATTATTATTTTTTTTGAAAATGGTTTTCAATTTTCTAAAGAGAAAATAGGCTACCAAGGGGGTCTAGCTCAGGTGGTTGAGTAGTATGCGTGAGCTGTTGTAAATCCTTTGGTACTGAAATTTGACTTCTCCCTTTGAATAAAAAATAATAATAATAAACTATGCACTGACAATGTAAAACAATTTTACATTGTCACCCAATTACAAACCATCATGTATGGTAAGTTTGTTGACTTTTTACACTGACAGTGTACAATCATTAAACTCTTTTCTAAATTAAAAAAGTTCATTTAATTATTCATTTTTCTAAATTTTGAAAAATTAAAAAAAATGATTACTCGGCTATTTAAAAACTGCTTTTAAAAACTATTTGCTATTTTTAGGTTTTAGAACTAAAAAAGTGAAACAGGTTTGAGAAGTTTGGGCCATTTTTGTTTACTGATTTCAAAATGAGTTTTTATTTTCTACAATTTATTTTTTTTCTGCGCATATTTAAAAGTGTTTGTCGCCTTAACATATATATGTTTTTAAAACACTTATTTTAGATACAATTTTCAAAACCTTTTTAATTAAGAAATTGATTGTTATGTAGTGTACAATTGTTTTAGAAAACAACTTTTAAAACAAAAGGTGAAAAAAAATTTAACAAACCTTTTTTTTTATCTTGTTTTGGAAAAGTCAAATCCATGTTTTCATGTTCTTCCCACACTTTCCTACCGCCCTAAGCTCCACCATAGTGGCTTGATAGGGACTGTGGGTCTAGTAAAGTTGGTTAGGATGCACTGATGGTAGGCCGAGTAAGGTGCAGTGCAATGGAGTGATGGGCTTGAGGGGCTCGCAAGTGGCAATGGTGTTTGATGGAGGAAACGAAGATGAAGGAGCTTTTTTTTGTTGTTCTTGTTGTACAATGATGGCAATGAAATTTAAATATAAAATTAATCTCATGTAAATTATCCAAACTCTCCATCGCTAGATCAACCTTAGTGGATTAGGGGGCTCTATTAATGGCGGATGCAGCAGATTGAGACACAAGGATGCTGGGCACTTCACCAGAAGCTAGCACAGGGATTGCAGTTTGTGTTTTGGTGCAAGGCATATGTTTCCATATTCCTTCCAAAACTGTTTTTAAAATCAAGACTTATCAATTGATTTTATTTTTTTTAGAGTTTAACAGCCATGCATTATCGATGTAAAAAATTTTACATTAGCAACCAATTAAAAATTATTATTGGTATGACTTTTAAAGTAATTATTATAAAAGTCAACAATACCATATATAGTAAGTTGTAATTGGATAACAATATAAAATTGTTTTATACTGTCAGTGTATAGCATATTTTTCCTTTTTTTTTATTTGGAGGACTGTTCTCAAAAGTCATTTTTAAAAATAGTTTTTAAAAGCAAAAAATTGAAAAAACAATCAAACAATTGGATTTGTGTTTCTAATTGGCAGCTAGAATTAATGCTATGGTCAGCAATGGTTAGTGACCACTATTGGCAATGACATAGTGACGGTCGATGATGATGTAGCCATAGCTAGATGGTTATAGGTATATATTTCCCAGGGAAAAAAAATTTCCTTGCCATGGAAAAGTAATAAACTCACTTCTCTCGTGAGGAATGAAATTGTGAGAATGTTGGGTAAGAATATCCCTAGAAATTATTTTATATGGAATATTTCATTTTAAAGCCTTGAAGCGATAATATGGAATCCTTCGTTTCTATGTAAGGATTTATTTTTAAAAATATGAACTAAATGCTCCCAATTGTTTATTAATATTAAGCCACATTAATTAATTAATTATTTTGTTTTGAATGATATTTTCTCATTGCTTTAATGATTATGTGTGTTGTTTGTTATATGGTTGCAGCTGAAGTCGCTCGTGGGGAAATGAGCAAGGAGAAGGCCCCATTGCTTAATGATCCTGCTAGACAGGGAAACGAACTGAAGGCTCCAAAGGCCACTGGATTTGACCTGAATAATCCTCCTATTGATGATGAAGGTTAGCCTTACTATTGATCATTGAAAATAATACTTTCTATTATTAAAAAAAATCTTTAAATAACATCAGTATCATTTTTTATTGTCTTTGATTGGGTATTCTCACGAGCATATTTGTGAATTGTGAGACTAATCATTGGGTCACAGTAATAGTTAACCCCCCTCCCCCTCCCTTAGAATAATAGTTGTAGGATTTGAATCTTTAACCTGAAAGCTAATTGACTCGCTACTCTACTTATAGAGATACCTGGTCAAAGACTAGAATTTATCGGTATTCCTACTGGTTTCCTGATATTTTATATGTATAAGGTGCCTTTAAATTAAAAGTTTACCTTGCAAAATTTTGTAGATTATTGACCATCAGCTAATCTCCCCTATCTATCTTCGCACATCAAACTCCTACTTATAAGCTTGAAAACAATGGTACCATGGATTTTGTCTCCTTCAAGTAAATGAGTAAAGTAGGAAAAGCATGCCATGTATGTTTCTTGGTCCATGAGGGTAACCACAATAAGGCATATTTTGGTGCATTTCTCAAATGCTGTCAAACAAATATTGGTTTAATTTTGGGAGACAGAGTAGGTGGCTGCTTTAATTTTTGGAATCATTTGAGGGGTGCTGTAAAGTTATATGCTGTTGAGGTTGGGAGGTATACTGTTTTGGCATGTTTTGATGCAGCAATAGTTTTTCTTGCTGGTTTGCTTTGGCATTATTATTTGTAAATGTTTAATGTGACTAATATGTGCCTTCTTTTGGTCCTATATATCAATAATAAATCATTTTTTGTCTTTTCAAAAAAAAAAAAAACCATTGATTTAAAGTTTGTTAAGATAATGAGAAACTTTAATTCAAATCAATGTATATATTTATTTTCTCACTTTGCATATTTATTCATTTTAAGGAGTTAAATATAATATGATCGAGTTTTTTTGGTTAATTATATGGTACATAAGTATATCCTTGAAACAACTTTCACGTCAATAATTAAAGACTAATCCTTTGTTGATAATCTTTCCAGTTCATTCCGCTCCCTACCCCCAAAATATCATCCTTTTATATGTACTTGGGGGTGGGGGGATGGATACCTCCTTAACCACTAGGTTAGAAACTGACACCGATGATGAGTCCAAAAACATTGCTTAATAATGTTACTGCCATATATATGAAAGATGGAGAAGGGAATGGCAGGATGATCAAGTAAAAACACATGGATCCCTTTGCCAAGTGATGTAATTTACTAGTGTTTGGAATTAGTCCTGATTGGTGATGGGAAAGTATATATGATTCAGCGAGAAACTGGGTACATACCCATTTGGGTCTGGTGATAGATCTTCATTGCCTTCAATAGAATTTGGCCAAATTAATGAGTGCTTTTTTTCAGGGGTGGTGTTGTGCCTGAGATTAATGATTCTTGGATTATATAAGTAATCAATATTCAGAATTTCACCATATGTTTCATCCTTGTTTTGTTCTGTCCAATATGACAATTAACAAAATCAAATGTATAATAAGTATTTTTTGTATTTCTACCCATTCATTTTTAGCAATTCAAATTCATCCTATGTGAAAGATCCCTTTAAGGTTTAGCATCCTTTCACCTTTTTTCTTTCATTATTTCTTGTTCAAATGGTGTGTGTGTGTGTGTGTGCGCGTTTGTGTGTTTGATATGTTGTTTGTTATGTGATTGAAGGTGGAGAGAAACACTATTCATATGGTGCTGCATATGAGAGCGCAGTGTGGCCTACAATTAAAGTCAAAACTGAACCTTATATTGAGGAATATGAATCTGCTATGTACCCTCCTCCAAAGAAAAATGTAGGTTTTTCTCCTGCAATTATGATTAAAGTGGAGCCTTCTGATGATGTAGAGACAAATGAAATGCAGCCTTTTGCTCTGGAGGAAAATCATGCTGGTGGAGATGCAAAGATTCTCAAATTTGACCTGAATGAGGTTCCTGTTGATGAAGGTGAAGAGTAGGCCCAAAATTTGCACAATTCTCAAATTTAGCCTCGTATCGTATTGATTACCAACTCGCTATTTAAACGCTATATTTTCGTACTGATTCCTTCTTCGACTATGTGATCGGAGACCATTACAAACTTCCGATATACTTTTAAGTTTAGACTTTATATCTTCACCAATAATTTGATGTGCATTTGAGTTGGATTAAAACTTCAAATATTTATATGAATTTCCTGGATCATTGATGTCATATGAAGATTGATTTTACGGGAAAAAATAATGAATATATTCATGGCTCATGAAAGACATGATTATATATATTTTAATATAGCTAGTAAGTAGAATCATTTATTTGGTTACAAAAAATTTAGGTAAGTTGGGTCTTAAGAACTCACAAGGGCCAAGGCAGGCCTCAAAGCTCAAAGAATCGTTACGGAAGTACTTACAGATTAATATGATTCTACTAATTATATAGAAAATATAGATGCGAAACATATATACACAAGAATAATGTAGTTTTTTATTAAGAAATCATGGTCATAAGTTAATAATTAAAAGGGTCTTGTTAACCAATGCTTTAAGTATATTAGTTATTTTTTATTGAAAATTCAGTCATAATAGAGTTTGTAGAAACATCAAAGAAATTAGTTGGTATTTTCACCAAATTACTTTCTAGAGATAGGTTCTTTTATAAAAGAAATGAGTTAGGAATTTTGGATGAATCTAATGTTGTTTGACATGTTTTTTACATGTCCTAATGTTGATAAATGTATGCTTTGATGCAAGTTGTTTGATTGTATATATGTTTGATTGCTTTTCTGAATAATTGAAATTGTTTGATTTTGATTTAGTTGTGGCATGGCATGAAATCTGATGTTGTAATCCATTACATGATGCATGTAATGTAAGACCTGTCTTTTTATAATATGTGAATAAGTGATTGAAATAATAAAAAGAAAAAAAATTATTACTTGTGGAAAATTTAATTAAAATATGTGTTTGTTTTCTTTGTGAATTTTTGTAGAAGTATCCTGCAGAAATTGAGAGTGTTTGCAAACTGACAGTATGGGATTGCACTGTGAAAGTGAGCAGCAATGAGATACCTTGAGGAATTAAATGTAATTAACTTATTTTAATTATAATTAACTCTTGACAAAATTCTAAAAAATCCTATTTACTTTGATTAGAATAAGTTATTTATTTTAATGGGGTTTAGTTCAAACAGAGACAGAAGTTTAGAGAGAGAAGAATTTTCTCATCTTCACAAAGATATTCCAGAGACCCTCTGAGACATTTTAAAGAGTCACAAACTCATTAAATATTTTTTTGATAACAAAATTTAATTGATTCAGATTTTGTTAAATCCCTTCTTCTTAACAAAAATTACTGAGCTTGATCAGAGTTATTCTCAACATCTAAGTTAACATTTAATCTTCCTTATTTGATCTTAGGAGCGTCACACCCAACACACTTGAACAAGAGCCACCAAGTTGTCTTAAAATTTCTAGTTTCATCCTAACTAAATTAACTAATTGTACAATTAGTTATGTAACTCATTATTATATTTCTTACACCATTTACCTTATTTTAATTACCATTAAAACCACCTAGCCCCTTGTTCCCTCCCTCTCTTGGACAGCCAAATTGTCTTGTTGGAGAAGCCAATTCCATATTTCTATATACTCCTTAATAAATAAGTTACGTAATTTTGAAAAATCAATAAAGAATTTCAAAATTTTTATTGCCTACATTATGCTCAGAATTTCAAGAGCTATTTAATTGTGATTTTTAATAATTTTTTTGAGTCAGAGACTGGAGAAATTAGAAAATAACAATTTTACCCTTATTTCTTAACATTAAGGGCTGACATGAGAAAAAGATTCAATTAACATTAAAATGTCAATTTCAGATTGGAATCATGTCATATATATTAAAATATAATTTTGGGATTTTTTTGGAATTCTTGTGTAAAATGACCAAATTGACCCTAGGTGTCTGATAAGCCTAACCAGTATTGGTTTGACATCCAAAAATGGTAAAAATGGTAATTCCAATTCATTTATAGGTAATATATTTAATTTTAGAATTTTCATTAAAAATTTGATATTTATTAAATTAAAATAAATTTATTATGAATTTTTTAGCTCAAAAATACAATATATATATATATATATAAATTGAAATAAATAAATAAAAATTTAAAACTAATTATTAAAAACTCATTTTTGATGACAAATAATATATATGTTCAATTTTGAATTAAAATAAGTTATTTTGATATTAAAGGCTAAATTATTTAAGTTTAGATAATTTTATCAGTACTGGTTGATTTAATTGTAGAGAAAATTAACACAGATACACAGATAAATTAGGACAACTCATGTTGCCACATGTCTAGCCTAGGAGTGATTCTCTTATCTAAACTTAAATATGTGTCCTATAAATGGAATTAAAGATAAATAAAAATTAAAATTATGACATAATGGCTTATGTCATTTGTTGGACACCTAAGCTCCTTCATTCCTCTATAAATAGCCATAGTTTTGGACCATTTTCAGCACCTCTTCCTCTCTCAAGCTGGCTGAAAAATATTGGAGAGCTTCTCTATCTAGAATTTTTTTTAATTTTTTTATGCTAAAGATTGTACTAGTTTTCCAACAACTAGTAAAGTTCTCTTCCTAGGAGCTTTGCACCAATAATTCCATCAACTTCATCAATCATGTTTGAGGTAATGAGGGGAGTAAGGTTGGTTTTAAATTATTGTCATTTTGCATGTTGGTAGAAAAGGTTTTCCCTTAAACCCATTTAGGCATAAGTTTTATTATTGTCATTATTATACTATTTGATGTTAACTTCAATTTTTGTTAAGTTGTTACTCTGCTTAAATTTAGATTTTTAAATCATAATTGCTAAGTTGTTACTCTACTCAAATTTATATTATTAAATTATAATTGTTAAGTTGTTACTTTGCTTAAATTTAGAAAAATAAATTATAATTGCTAAGCTGTTACTCTGCTCAAATTTTAGAAAATTAAAATGTATTTATTTAGTTATTATTCTGCCAAAATTTTAGTAATTATATTATAATTACTACGTTGTTTTTCTACTCAAATTTTAGTACTAACTAAGTTAATATTCTACTAAAATTTTACGTAATTACTAAATTATTACTATGTTAAAATTTTGGTGTTTTGCAATTTCTGTAATATAAGACAGAAATATTGATTGTACTAGTGCTTAAACTAAATGAGACCAAGAAAACATCTGTTTGAGAAGTTAGGAATTGATAGTTTAGTGAGTAATATAAAATAAGTGACATGCAGTGGAATGACACCTTGCTAGAAAAGCTACAGTTTGATACGCTAAGAAATGAAAGGTAGGGATCCACTTGTGGAGGTCTTGGGTAGGTATCGACTGGTGAAGGTCCCAATGGCCAAGGTAGCACCCTCAAACATTGATATTCACCTAACCAAGCTCAATAACCTTGACAACTACTCAACATTCTAGTATTGGTTTGAGAGTATACATCTATAAATGGATATCCTAATTGTTATTTTCCGCAATGAAGATGAGGACTGTATCACGTGATGATGTTGATGAGATATATGTACTCACAATCACTTCTCAGGTTTTGTTGAGAACTATTACTCCCTAATAGGAAGTGTGGATCCATACCAAGTCAAGGATAGTCTAGTACAATTTAAAATAAACTCTAGGTTCCCCTTTATTGTCAACTATGTTTTATTTGTATTTTCTGGTAGAATTCCTACCATACATGTGAAAATGATTTTAGAACAAATCACCTCACTCCATTATTTTTCTTTCATGTATGTCTTATCGCAATTATTGAAGAAGACAAAAATGCCCAGTGATGCTGAGGATGAGTCAGAGGACACCCTACGGACAAGGATCTGTAGACTTAGTTTATAGTACTTTCTTTTATATAAAGGATATGATAGATGAACACTACTCATGTATTATCAAATCATGATGTACAATTTTACGATATATATGTATATACAGTCTTTTTGTTTCATCTTTTACTACTATTTTCAAATTCTGTTTAATTTTAGAGCTTTTTTATTGAAGGAATCTAAATTTTTTACTTGTATAATTAAATAACTAAATTAATACAGACTATGATTAATAAGAATGGGTGTTACAATAACATGAAGGAATAAGTGGAGATTAGAAAGAAATGGAAGGGAATGAAAGAAAATGGACAAAGAATGGACAAAGAACTCACTAAAGCATCAACACTCCTTCAACATTCTCTTGTCCAACACTTAAAAACAAAGCAAATGATAGACAAAGGAAGGGTGAGGGTTTCGGCTAGCCAATAAAAGGAGAGGGGGAGAAGTTATTTTTACTTCTTTGTCCATGAGTTTAATGAAAAAGCAAGGGTACAAAGATAATGATTGAACAAATTGAAATAGGGTTGTCATATTTTTCACTATTTTTCTTCCAAAATAAAATTTTTATAATGGGTATACTTAGTATAAAATTTTCAAAATATTTTGAGGTCAAAAAATCTCTAGTTGGTTTCCGCAGTTAACTAAAGGTATTTTTGTCATTTCACAAAAATTATCTCAATAAATTTCCAAAAATTTTCTAAAATTATTATTAATTATTCTAAGTATATTCATGAATTAAAAATAAATTTTAAACACTTCTATCTATTTTTTTCTATTAATTATATTATTTGGCTTTTTAGGAATGAAACGATCATTTTACTAATTTTCAAGCTCTGTTCCTCAGAAAAATCTAAACTAAGTAATCCTTAATAATACGAATGTAACCGTAGGGATCAAATTTTTGAGATTCTCATCCGATTCTCTAGAAATAAATGCAGAATATAAGAAATAATTAATAGGCAAAAGAAGGGTGTTACAGTTATCTTGCTCCTAATCTAACCTCTTTCTTGTTCTTTGATGGAAAAATGTTTTCTTGATGATCCATGGTTGATTCAAAAACTTGAAAGTTGAAGGAGATTCCAAAGCTCCTACCTTTTCTCAAAAAGTTTGTGGTGTTTAAGGACCCTGCACAAGTAAGAAAAGTTATTACTTTGGCTTGTTTATTGTGCTATGAATATGTGGTAATATGATTTTTGGTGGTGAATCACGTTTTGGTTGAATATTATGTGATAAATGATATTTGATATTGAATATGCAATGATGGTTAAATGAACTGCTTGCTGCTTGGTAATTCTCCATCTCAACGTATATGACTGTTTTTAACATATTTGGAGTTTTAATGCATTAAATGAGTTGTCGTTTGTTGGAGCATAAGCTATATTTGTAGGGCAATGATTTAGCCCCAAGAATCACTTAAAAATTTTAACAAATGAAAAAGATATGCTTTGTTGAAGTTGTGAGTTCTTGACTAAAAAAATGTGAACTGATAGTGTGAATTTTTTTGTGAATCTATATTGATACAAAGATAATATCTAAAAACGAATTACATGGTTCGAAAATAGACATTTCAAGCTTTGGGGGGATATATGCATGTTTCATAATTCGTTGAACTAATATCTTAAAAGTTTGAGTAAACTTGTGGCATATGCACTAGAGTTAGTTATTTTTCTAGATTTAACATTTTTTAGAATAAAAAATGGTTCTCTTCAGTGACAACAAATTAGAAGTAATAATTTACCCTTTTGAAAATTGATTCATTGGGATACAATATAAAATTAAGTTGAGCACTAATCTGATTTGATTTGATTGAGAAAACTGCCTTCAAGTGAATTGTTTAGCAAAAATAGTGTCCTAATAGGTACCTATTCTAAAATTAAAAAGATTTTTTGTAAATTTTTGTTGAGTATAAAACCTACCAATTTGAAAACTAGACTCAAAAACCTTCGAAATGATATAAAGTTTGTCTTAAACAAAAACCGTTTGACCTTTCAAATTGATATCTCAATCTGCCCCTAAATTTCAGTAAGTATTGTTGAAATTGTTCTACTAGTTCTATTATATTTGTATGGAAAACCTTATTGTTTATTCTAACTAGCCTAATAACCCATGCCTTGCACAGGTTTTCCATACAAATATAATAGAACTAGTAGAACAATTATTATGAACTAGTAGAAAATTTTCAACTATAAGTTTAATCTTTACAATCTACTGCCTTTTATATTATTATGACTTTTTATATATATTAATCAATTATTTTGTTGAATTTTTCATAAATTTATGTTAGTAGATATGTATATAAATATAAAAATAACTCACCAAAAAAAAAGACATGTATATAAATATTTAAAACATAGATAAAGTAATATGAATATTAATATATAATTAAATAATTTTATATTCATATATATCTTATATCATTTTAATTTATATAAACATATTTTTAGAAAATAGGTTAAATTATTTTGTTCCTTAATTTATTTATTTTATTCAATTGGGTCTCTATTATTAAAAGGTTTAATTAGGTCCCATAATTTTCAAAAATGCTTCAATATTACCCATTTCATCCAAAATGGCTTCGTTTTTCATCCAATGTTTCATTAAATGGTATGAAAAACATAGTAAAAAATGATGTCATTTTGGACGAAAAGCGTAACATTGGAGCGTTTTTAAAAATTATGGATCTAATTAAACCTTTTAATAATAAAGGAACCTAATTAAATAAAATAAATAAATTAAGGGATCAAATTAATAATTTAGCCTTCAGAATATATATGTGTCACTTAATTGGATAAATTATTTATAATTACAAATAATTTTTTAAATGGATTCATTGAATTCAATGTTTAATTCATGAAAATCGGTAATTGGAATCATGACAATACTTAAATCTTCAAAAAAATAAAACTAATCAATTGAATAAGTAAACAATAGTTATAAGTACTTTAATTAATTATGCATTTTTATTAATTGAAAATGTATTTTTAATATATTTTGGAGGAAAAATAATTTTGAATAAGTAAATAATTTTTAATACATACATACATACATACATACATACATACATATATACATATATATATATATATATATATATATATATATATATATCTTAAATAGTTGTGCAAAATGCACTTTTAGCTTACAACTAATTTTTTTTTTTCAATAAGCTTATATTAGGATGACTTTGTGTGTCAATTTAAATCTTCATTATCTTCAAAGAAGAATAGAAAACAAATGACCTTTCAGACCAATCAAGAGATAAAAGAATTGAACTAAGTTTTGTGGGTACTTATAGATTAAATGTTATTTTTATATGGTTTTTAAGTTTAATTTAATTTAATTGTGAATTTATTATGTTAATACAATATTTATTATGAGTTACAATATTACATGATTCATAATAGTAAAAATAATAATGTATAATGTGACAATTGGATGTGATGATTATAAAATGCTGAAAATTAAAATAATGAAAAAAAAATTATTATACATAGAAAAATATTAATTTGATATTGAGATATGACTTGATTTACATTGGTAGATTTATATTTAATTAAAAGTAATAAATATTTATTATAAAATTTAGATAATTTACATATGATTTATTTCTTATTTTAAATTTATTAGTTTATTACTTTATTTCTATAAACTTTCCACTTTGTGTGAGATTTTAAGCATAAATTAATTTGATTTTAAGTATCAATTTGAATGCACTGAGTGCAGAATTGCATGTTCTTGTCTTATTGTCCTTTATTAATAAGTAGAAATGTCACACACACGCACGTATATATGTATGTGTATATATAATGCTATCAAATTATACATTTGTGTGATTTAGTCATAATTTAAGTAAATATTAACGTTATTTTTAATTTTTTGTATTATTCAAGCCAATTTTGACTAATTGATTCATGTTAGTATTTGAGTTAACATAACAATTTATTATCATGATTATCATTATAATATATATTTATAGTAATTAATATAAAATCATGATAATAATAAAAAATTCTATAATTATAAAAAATATTTTATAAAATTTAATAAATGGATTACCATATTATATAAAATCAAAATTTATTTAAGATTTAGTGATTTAATTAATTAATTTAATTGGAATATATACTTGCTATAACCACCTTAATTACTATAATTAAATAATATTGTGTTTTTATGAAGTAAAAAAATGATAAATTTAGATGAGAAAATAATAAATATGGTTATGCCACGTGGCATCTACCTATGTGGCAAAATCTTCTTTTATAATATATAATAGATAATAAGTAATAGATTATTCATTACCTTAGTATGTAAGGTAGCATAACAATTTATTATCACGATTATCATTATAATACATATTTATTGTAATTAATATAAAATTATGATAATAAACAAAAAGTTTCTATGATTATAAAAAATGTTCCATTAAATTTAATAAATGGATTACTATATTATATAAAATCATAATATATTTTAGATTTAATGATTTAATTGATTAATTTAATTAAAAAACCCATTAGGGTCGACCTAATGCTGAGGCTTTAGGTAGTATGATTGAGGTCATAGGTTCTAACCTTAGTGCAACTATTGTACACAAAAAAAAATATAATTAAATATAATATTGTGTTTTTATGAATTAAAATACAAAAAAATTGATAAAATTTAGGCAAAAAAAGAATAAATATGGTGATGCCATGTGGCATCTGCCTACGTGGCAAAACCTTATTTTATAATATATAATAGAAATCATTTTGGTGTTGTTTTGCACCCTTGATGTGACACAAGTTTTTCTATATTGACTAAATGTGTGGTTGTTCTTTGTGCTTTAAAATGTTGATCTTGCATTCCAAATTTTGTTTTAATAATTTTTGGAGATTTTTGGGATTTTTGATGCATAAAATACCTTAAAAATACCAAAGATGTAATAGCTCAAATTTTGAGTATTAGAAATAAACCATAAAGATACCCTTTCTAGGACTCTAATATTATAATATTTGATTAAGAATACCTTAGGGTTTATTATTATTATTATTATTATCTTGTTATTACTATTATTATATTTATTACGATTATTATTATTAATTATTATTATTATTATTGTTGTTGTTGTTGTTGTTGTTATATTTATTTTTAGCATTATTGTTGTTGTTGTTGTTGTCATTAGGGTTATTATTGTTTTTAATATCCTAGTGCTAGAAAATAGTAGGAATGAGATAGTAAGACCTAAGAGAATATCTAAGGGCCAATAGGGGACTTAAGCCTACCAAGCCACACACCCACCCATGTTTTATAAGAAACGAAGAGAGAGAGAGATTAGGGTTAGTAGTCAGAAAATAGAAAAAGGAAACGAAGGGAGAGAAGAGAAAGGAAGGAAAAGAAGGAGATTGGAGACCCAAACCTCGAAGTTTATCTTCACAGTTTTTCCTAGTTGAGTGCATCCCCTTGTATGCTTCCCCCTCCCCATATTTGTATGGTCATTTGTACGTTTTCCCCATATATATGTATTTCCTTCCCATCATTGTATGACTAGTAAATGTTCTCCTTGTATGAACCTCTTGCTTAGCGGTATTAAGCCTCGCTGAGCAAGAAAAGGCTTAAAGACCAAGGTAGGTCTTGGAAGGTTTTTTTGCTTAGCAAGGCCTTGTCTAGCCTAGTGAAAAGAGAAGAACAAAAAGCATGGCAAGTCTTTAAAATGACAGCAGCTTAGCGAGGCCATGTCTCGCTTAGCGAAAAGTTAGACAAAGAGTAAGAGTGAGTCTTTGGAGCAAATTTGCTTAGCAAGAGTTGTGTCTTGCTTAGCAAAAGGGTTAGAACAGAAAGCAAGGTAAGAGCTTGTGCTGCTTAGCGAGGAATATCCTCGCTAAGCGGGCAACATGTGTGCCGCTGAGCGAGATGCATTATCGCTAAGCGAAAGAGTAACGTAGAACAAAAGATACAACTCATGTTTAATGTATACAGTATTATTACCTTACAAAATATATGCTATTATTATGTCATGAGATGCCTGAATGCTATGAAATATATGATAAGAAGTGAATAATATTGAAATAAGGGGCCTAGCTCAGGAGAGGTAGGACCCTACTTATGAAATGTCCAATAAGACCATGAGCATTATTTACATGGGCATGCATCATAACAATTGAACTATGTGACGAAGAAAGTATGTGGGAATTTGGATGGTGGAGGTCATGATAGGTTGTTTAACCTAGCATTAGGGTGATTATACATGGTGTGGATGTTGTAATGGTCCATGCTGATTCCATGGAGGTAGAGTGGACTGGCAAAGCTGGGCAACCTAACTAGTCACTAGAGGATATCATTCTAGTTGAGAGTGTGAAAGTCGAAGGCATCGATACGTTGATAACGCATCTTATGGTCATGCATGTACTCCTAAATTACTTTCGAGAGCTTAGATTGGTATCACATGTGTATGAAAAGCAGAAGTTAAGTTGCATTGCATGTACATCCCACTAATGATATGTTCTATGTTTTGTGTATAAACTATGATATCTTAAGAATGACATGTATGTTCATATGCTTTAGATGCCATGATTAACTATTGAAGATGCAAATGTTTGTTATATGTATTCTATATGGTATTGTAGTGTCCCTAGGGCACTCATTGAAACCATGGTCTCATTAGTTTAAATTTAAATTTTCATATTAAGCAGAGTTGAGAGTAATAAGAAAGGAAACGTTCAACATAATTTATATTTTTATAACTTTGTTATTTTGTTTTAGGATTCTAGTTCTTTCTTTTGTAGTTAATAACCTTCTGCTTGAGGCCTAGTTGTTATGTTGAGGATTATTATTAAATCTAGTAAGGTACCTTGGGTACTAATGTATTGAAGTGTTTGTGTTTTATTTAAGAAGCACCGAGGTTTTATTTTAAAAATTTTACATTTCTGTAAATGAAAGTACTTATGAAAGGTAATGCCCCTTTGGGGTATTACATAAGAGATTTAGAAGAATTCAAATAAAACTTATTTTTGAGTGACAACCCCTACACCATGGAGTTGGACACATCTACTTGGCCACTGCATAATACCCTAAAATTGAAGGAAGTTGAAGCATTGGACCCATTCTTGAATAATCAAGGCCAAACTAGTGATTAGGAACCCTAAATCATCAATTTTAATTAAGTATAAATTCAAACAAAGCTAAACATTAATATTTCACCTAAGTACAGAGGTTTACAGTTGATTTTGTGATTAAAAAGTTTCTAGAGAATTATAATAAATTTTATAAAAAAATGTGCAAAAACTAGCAAAATCTAGACTATAGTTTCTAAAAGAAAGCTCCAAATAAAATGTAAAGGGGTAATTTTGTAATTGTACATTTTGAAAAATGTTAACATATTATTTTCAAGCTAATTTCATTGTAAAATTATTTTTAGGTTAAATTATCTATTTTTCATAAATTTGGAATCAAAACTAATTAAATAAAACTATTTTTATCAAAATATTAGAAGGGCAAAACTATCTTTTCAAATTTAGGAAAAATTATCTTTTACTTTGAAATAATGTACTTTAATTTTAAGTGTTGAACATTTTCATAATTTATAGTGTTTGGAATTTATTTGAATTAAAACTACCTATTCTAGTTTTTTATTTAATACTAGGGTAAAATAGTAATTTTTATTAAAACCAATTTATTAAATTCTAAGAAAATTCTCAAAGGTTGTATATAGTAATAGTAACCTTATATAAATTTTGAAAATTAAAATAAGGTCATTTGAACTAATTATGCATTTTCTAAGTTTAATAGATTTTTATGAATTAAGAGTATTTTCGTATTTATGAATTTAAATTTGAAACAGTATTTAGAAAATGGAAAATTAATAGTTATTTAAGGTTTATGAGTGGAACAAAATTCAAGAGCCTTCGTAAAAATTAATAACATACAATATCTGTGAAGACAGAAATGTAGGACTGTAAAGTGGAAAAAACATTTGCAAAAAAATTCTGAGAGAATTTAAATACACACACACACCCCTCTTAATCATAAGGTAGTGGAAATGATTAGTACTTAGTGGAGGGCTACAATTAAGGTGGCAGACAAGTTGATACCCACAAAGGAGTTATTATGGTTGAACTATAACCTAGGTCTAAGACCCAAATGACAGTGTTGTTGTTGTCTAATCCACAAGAGTGTCTAAGTAGTGATAACGTCGAATTAAGATATTCAGAATCATATGTGGTGGAATTGATTCATGCATAGGTCCATGTTGTTTTGAGTAGGCCCTAAGTTGAGAAGGTGAAAAGCCTAGTAGAGGTACAACTTTGTATCCTCAAGGATATACAAATATGCGAATCCACATTAGGTCAGGGTCCCTGTATAACCCCGTGTTGTGGTGATCACCTACATATATATATCCTGACGAAGCCACTTCATAATCAATATTAGTATCACCTTAATGGTTTATGACACGTGTCACCTTTCTTAACTTGTATGTTGGTGTTTATTGTTATACCATGTTAAGGGACACATCCACACTTGTTACGTAGTTGTTTAGAAATCTCCATGAAATTGAGTTTGCTGCATAAAGGACCATCTACATATTACATTGTTTTGTATACTCACATTGACAATTGATATCTTTATGGTGTGATACGTTCTAATTTATGTGACATGCTTTGATTTGTTGGATATACCCTGAATGATGAGATCCAATGTTATGAATAACAATATTGTTATTATATTTCATGTTGTTTTGGAGTATGTTAATTGTGCACATACTCGTATGCTTAATTAAGTAAGCTTACCCTTAATTAAGTAAACTTTTAAAGCAGTTATTATAAAACTTAACAAACTTACCATACCTGATAATTTGTGATTAAATAATAATGTAGAAACATTTTACATTGTCAGTGCATAAAATATTTACTCATATATTAATGGCCTCCCGATAAAATATAGGTATTAACTTTTTAAAATGAAATGTTTAATAACTTCTTATAAATGTTAAATTTTATCAATTCAAATGTTAATTCATATGATATTATCATGATGATCATACACATCAATCTTTAGATAATTTAAAAATTCATAAGTATATCATTTAATAGTAACAAATATTTATTGTAAATATCATATTATACATTAAAATAAAATGGTACGACAATTTATATACTTAATTTTCTTTATGAGAACTTTTAATTAAACTACTAGGTTGATAAAAATAAAATTTCTAAAAAAATGTTATTAAAGATATCATTTTACCAACTTTGACACCTTAGTCTCAATTAATTCTATCTCTTTCTATATATATGTGTGTGTCATATTAGAACTCTTGTTATTGTGAAAAAAGAGAATTATAAATCTAGAGCACAAAATCGTATATAGATGGTCAAAATTAAAAGATAATTGCACACTTTTTTAAGTAGTCATGTGACCACTAACTAGATTTTAATCTTGACCATCCATGTAAGATTGTCTATATGACCTAAATTTACAATTATCATTTCTCACAAGAATTCTCGCTTGATATTTTTTTTTGATAACCATGTTATAGGTACAAAGTATCACTGGCTTAATTCTCACTTGATATACTCTCTGTCTCTACACACACACACACTAGTATTTTAGCATGAGCAATACATAGGATAAATGTTTATTTTATGTAACTATAATTTATAATAAATAAATATTTTTCAATATATAAATTATATTATAATGAAATTCATAATAAATAAATATTGTTGAATGTATGAAGTATATGTTAAATTTATGTCAAATAATTTATATATTATAAAAACAAAGTTAAAATTAAATTTAGAAGTAAAGACAAAAAGGATAAATTGAAAGAGATAAGTTATTAAGAAAAATCCCTAATAACGTTCTTGTTAAAAAAAAACTTTTAAAAACGCCTTCGTTGAAGAATAACTTTTAAAAACGCTCTCCTTCAAGGTAGTTATTCCAATTTATATATAGAAAGAGTGTGATTTTGAATTTGGTGTTACAAATTATTTTCAAATATTAATTGAAATCATAATAGACATACAACTTCACCTCCATAATTTATTATCACCCTAGAAAAAGAAATAATATAATGAAAATGTGTCACTTAGGTTTTCCATAGGGATATTTTTATGTTTAAATAAAAATTAAAAATAATAATATATTAAAAATATCACTATTATTAAATAAGTATGAAATTACATATCTTTTAAGAAAGAAAAAAAGATAGTATTTGAGTGTTAGTATTCCTCTCATCTTCGCCACTGATGGTAAAAGGTATGGAAGGATGTTTTGGCCAGGGATATGAATTTTCCCTTTGCGTTGATGCTCTAATTTTCAAGGTCAGATAGTTTATGGATGTATATGGTTATATATGGCTGTACAGTTATGTTGGTTTCATCAAGATAGGTCTTTATTCTTTTGCTTAGCTAGGTGTGTAGCACGTACATTTCCTAATCTGTAATTAAAAGTAAATGAAAACAATTAAAAGAGAAAATTAAATTTATTTCTTGAAAAGAATTAATTTAATAAATATATGTGGTTTTTTTGTGCAAGTTTCAGTAGAAAATTTTACCAAAATCAGGACTACATTGTAAGTTGACAATGTAGAATTACATTGTAAAAGTAAGCAAATAATCAAGAATTTAATATAAATAAATATAATTAATCATTTTTTATTATAATCAGACATTTGTAAAATTTTTAATTAATTCGGACGTCATTGATTAAAATATTATTTTAATCTAGTTCCAAAAATACGCAATCAAGAAAGCTTACCAAGAGTTGGAAGAATACTATGGGTCACCTTGAATCATTTCTAAATATTCTAAATTATTATTAGTAAGTCATTAGTTCATCTAATTAGTGATTAGTAGCTAATCAAGTTGATTAGTGAACCTTTTAATCTTAAATGAGATTTTTCTCACCAAAGTACTAGAATGACATTGTTATTATCCTTTCTCCTTATTAATGTCATTAAATGATGCCATGTGCTCCTCCTTATTTCATGGTGGCTGAATTTATTATGGCACATGGGGTGGAGATTTCTATTTTATTTTAGCTTAAAATTTGCTTCCAAAAATGCTTTAAATATCTTAATTATATATGAAAAAAAACTTGGTGACCAAGTTAGCACCTTTCCTTCTCATTTTTCCCTCACTTGGCTGAGACACACATTCGTCTTCTCCCATTTTTGCTTCTTTTCTTACTTCAAAGTCTCCAAAGAACCAAGCAACAAAGTGGTTTTCCATCAAACCTTTCCTTCCTTGTTTTGGTACTTGGTTTCAAAGGATCTGTGGTATGTTTTTCTTCAATTTCTTTTTCTTTTCTTTCTTTTTCTTGGGCGAATTCTTTCCCCCTTCTCCTAACATATTTTCTTTGAATTTTATTCATAAAAAAAAATACTTGATTGATTATGTGTTGTGGAGTTTTACAAGAAACCACTCAAAGATTCAAAACTTTTAAATATTTCCAACCCCCAAATTTTGGCACCTTAAGGTAAGGGAAGCTTGCCTTTTTCTTTTTCCTTGTGCTAACTAAAAACTTTATGGTTTAAATTATGCATCTTTTGTTTGATGTTCAAAAGTAACGTGGTTGCTTGAAATTGGTGGTGGTTTAGACTTTATAAAAGCAAAACTTGATTACCTGTTGTTGCTCCTTTGAAAGGTGTTTTCTTTGGATTGATTGATGTTTTAACATCTATGAAAATATGTGTTGTTAACTGATGATTTTGTTGTTAGAAAAGTATGATTTTATGAATTTTATTGTGCTTATAAAAGATAAATATGGTTGAAATTTATGTATGTTGTTGGTTGAAGATTGGCTTTGAAAAGCATGATATTTGATACTTATGTGTGCCCCAAATTTTGTTTGATTTGTGTTGATTTAGTGGATGTATTGAAGTGTTAAAAATGTTGGTTGTTGTCCTAAAAAACATTTTAGTAAGTTTTGGGAATTTGGGGAAGTAAAATTGTATAAATTTCACAAAACATGTAAAATAGTTAATAAAAATTAAATAAAATTTAATGGAGATATTCATTGCATGTTGGAGCTGTCCAAGGGCTCCATGTTGCTGTTTCAACTCGTGGAAAAGGGGAACTTGAAGAAAAACAGCAAGTTTTGAAGTTTCATGTCACTTTAATAATTGGAAAATCCTACATAAATATTTATAATTAAGAAAAATTTTAAAAATTATTAAACAACCTTATTTCACCTAACATAGGGGTAGAGATGGTCTTTCAATTTAAAAGATTTTAGGTAATTTATAATAAATTTTTGAAAAAAAAAGTGTTCAGAAAGAAAATCAATCTAGGCTAGTTTTGAGAAAATTTTCAAAATAAATTCTAAAAAGGAAAAATATGTAATTTCTATTTTTGATAAGTATTATATTATTTTTTAATTAATTTCATTGAAAAATAATTTTTTATAATTTATTTGATATTTTTGATAATTTTAATAATTTTGTGAGTAAAATAACATTGTTTTGTAAGAAAATAAAACCAAGGGAAAAATAGTCATTTTGACTTAGATAAATTTTATTTTGATTAAGATAATATATTTTATTAGTTACTAAGAATTTACAATTTTACATGATTTTATAAATTAATAAATTAATTATACTTGTTTTAGTATTTAATTATGATAAAATGGTATTTTTGTAAATTTCTAATTTTAGTTCAATTGAATTTTAATAATTTAAGGAGAAAAAAATTGGGAACTAATTATTTAAATTAAATCACTTAAAACTTTCAAGTGGGGTTTTAATAAGAGCCTACCGTACAATTTAAAAACATACATTATTTGTCGTAGACAGAAAACATTGAACCTAGAGAAGAAGACTTCTTTAGTGGTAGAGGTTGCTTGGATAGAACCTCTGCCTGTTGTTAGTGGAGGTTGCTCAGATAGGACCTTTGCTTATTTGAGGTTTCTTAGATAAGACCTTAACTTATTGTTGAGAGAGGTTGCTCATATAATACATATGCTCAGTTAAGGTTGCTTAGATAGTACTTTTACCGAGGGAAGAAGACTTGTAGAAGTTGCTCAAATAGAACCTCTATCCTATCTTTGCTTATGCATATTAATGGATTAAATAATTAAACAAAAAAAATTATGAATATTGATATTGTTGATGGATACATGCATAAATCCACAGTGATCTTTGTGTACAAGTAGATATGTAAGTCGGGGGTAGCTTAAATAGCACCTTCAACCTAATGCTAGAACGGTTGATGGACGCTAACAAGAATGGGTCTTAGGGATAGGTAGACGGGTGACTACACATTAAGGCAAAGGTCATTACAAACCTTGTGTCATGGTAAGTTACTATTCACGTATATTTATCTCTACAAACCACTATATCATTTATGTAGATCAATATAACATTGCCGCCCCAATGGTTATGGAATGTGCCACGTTGTTGACTTGGTAGTCACTATTGCTATTGTACCATGTTTAGGGACATGTTTGCACTAGTCACTTGATTGTTGAAAAATTTTCATAGAGTTGAGTGTGCATGCATCACAGGATTGGTATCATGTCACATTATTATACATATTTATATGTTGTGATCATTTGACACGATTTGATGAGAGTGATAAATAATTTTACTGAAGAATGATTTAAAATTGCATGTTATTGTCATTTGAAATTCTTATGTGTTCTATTTATGACTACGTTTATTTCTGTAAGCTTACTTTTGCTTGTATGTTTGTGTGTGATGTGGCTTGATGATCGCGATAATGTATGCGAGAGCAAATGTTACGATTACATCAGCATATATAGTTGTTTCGCATTGAGTTCTTAGACATAACCATCGAGGATGACAAAGAGTGGATCATTGATTGGAATACAAAAAGGATGTGGTACAGGGGAGAGATTTTGATCCTTTACACACCTGTGGGAATTCCAATCTGTTTGACCTTACTTAATGGTCTCTTCGATTATGGTTTCCTATTGACGAAATATGGAGAGCATCTACTTGTACACCCAGAGTATGCTTTTTACTAATAGAGATTTAGTATTGGATCATGCCCACGAAGGGATATTGACAATGTTAAAGAATGCCATAATGATATTTCTTCCTTTTCCTTTCGCCCTTGGTGTTCCTAGGTGTAGAATGTAGTTTTATGGCCAATTAGGGAGTGGGTTTATATACTTAGTTTCCTCCCCATTTTGGTTGTATATATTTTGTGATGGGTTCACTTTCTCCTAGCGCACACGTCCACTCGTTTTGAGATATTGACTCATGACATATATGGTTTGTAGTGCCATAAGGCACAATACTTTCTTTTTGTTGCTTATGATATGCATGATGTTATTCATCACGTACTTGTTATGTTTTAAATTTTGTTGGAATGCTCTATTGATGAATATTATGCAAGACGCGAAAAATTTATATGTACTTTCTTTTTATTGCTTCAATCTCTTTTTCGAGCTGGAGTAATAAGCTTTCGAATATTTCGAATATGATAAATGTCATATGAAATATGACATGAATATGAGAAAGCTTATTACAAAGGATGAGCAAAGCAACTGACCATATACAAAATATACTAAAAGATCGCCTCGCGAGCTTCCTTAGATAGCATAATATGAGATAAGAGGTATGAGATACGAGCTATAACAATAGTAATAGTGTAATATGGAGTATCGAATAACTCGTATATATAATTGATACTTACATTAATTACCACAACCAGTCATAATACCATAATTAATATAATTATGTATTTTTATCAATAAAAAATAAAAATTGACAATGACATTTAATAATTTTATTTATTAAAAAATAGATTATATATAATAATATGGGTAATTACCTTAATTATATATCTCGTCCCTTATTTTTTTATATCTTTTATTTTAAAATTGTAAAAATTACTATCATTATTTATTATTAATTTGATGTTTTTAGAATTGCCAAGTATCAATATATTAAGTTAAATAAAAAAAATACCAAAAAGTATATTTGTAATTAATAAATATTTATAGAAGCTATATGAAAAGGCATCATTCCAGAACATCAATTTTGTCACTCCATCCTCTTCATGTGAGCAAAGGTTTAGGGTTCTTTTCCTAATATTCATCATTGTTTTTGTACAAAGTTCGGTTCTTTATTTCTAATTTTTGGGATTTTTGTAAACAATATTGTGTGTGGGAAAACTAAATCACATTGTTTCTACTCCACTTGATGTATATATCTTAATGGAATTCATGTACTCTCTTTCTCTCGAAGCTATATATCTCAATTAAATTCTTTTTGTGCTATTTTTCTAATGTTTTCCCATACTTTTCTTGAAGAATTCTAACTCTTCTACTTCATCAAAATTACTTTTCTATAATTATTTTATGATGGGGGTGTTAATGTAACGACCCACTGTCGCTATAGATCACCAATTTAACAATCAACACGAAAATGATTCAATTTAAAATTTTTGAAATCTCTTATTAATTTATTTAATGAAAATGTGTGTAAATTTTTCAATTTCCAAAATGAAAACATCTAAAAGTTTCAACACATGAGCATATGATATACTAGATAATACGCATAAGTAGCGCAACAACGGAAATACAATACGGTGCCTCATGGCACTACAATCTCATAAGTAAAAGATCTAAGTATCTCAAAATAAAGCATACATGGCCATCAAGTACAATTCAACAGAGATGATACATCAAAAAGGGGAGCGGGGAAGTCTACTATATGACATCTCCTCCCTAGCTGGCCACAACTACATCTTACTCTTATCAAGGACAGTGAGGAGAGGTAGAAGGAACATCCTCATCAGTCTCTCTGGCCTTGTCAGAAACCCATCCGTGGGCATCGCCCTCTACGGAACAAGCGCCTATACTCAAATGCACTTCCAACAGCCCTAGAAGGGCGTGATAGGGTATGCCAATCCTCTCCAAGTAACTCACGAAAGTCCACTGTCACGGAAATAGAAATGGAAGAAACCATAGCACCTATTGGAACATAACGGATAACCAACACTCCACTAAAACGTGCCTTTGGGGCCTCCCAGTCAATCACCCAGCCACCACCTCGCCCTGTCACAGCTAGCACGAGCTCGATGCTAAAAGGTCTCGTTCGATGTCGACTGGCCATCTACTCCTATGAGCGAAACACCACAATCATCGTAGTCAAACACAAACACGCAAGGGTAAGCTTATAAACAAATAATTAACTATAACATACCATGACGTTCCACACATTTCTGAGAAGACAAACAACGAATATACACAACAATTTACATGAATACTATAGTAAAAGTAGATATAGTCTCAAATCAATGTAATATGGTCGTGCAATGCATGCAGACACAACTCCATGGAGATTTCCAACAACTTTGAGCGATCATCCAGACATATCCCTTAACGTGGTACATCAACAACACCCTTCGTAGAGCAAGAAGGCGGCACGTGCCTAAAACCAACTGGGGGATTTCTAGTACTGATCTTGGATCGACTACGACTTTGTTAGGATATGCGTATGTTGGTAGTCGCCACCACGACTCGGGTTTGCAATGATCCCGGTCACTTGTGGAATTTCCCATCCGTATATCCTCAAGGATACTCTAGGTACCTCCACTAGCCATCCCAACGCTTCATCAAGTGTTCCTCAACAACTCATGCATGAATGCATGTCAACAAAACAATATTTAATCCAAGTCAGGATCTAACAACATTCCAGCTTAGATTCTCCTTTCTGTGAATTAGACATATCAACAATATGTTTGCCACCTTTACAGGCCGGGCCTTTCCACAAGATACCAAGCATAACCATCACCTTGTTCTCAAGGTCTTATATGACAAAATCCCTTAGGATTTTCCAACAATTATTTTTCTTAGTATTTCCGACATTCACCAAATGCGTCGAATAATTGCATCATTATAGTTTTATGACAACTATTAAATCTTATCTTAATCATCAAGGGTATTGAATATTAAATTTATTTTAATCGTTTACACCACCTAAGGATTTAAAATTTTATGATACCTCTTCATTCCATTCTATTGGTCTTGGTATTTTTTTTTCTTTTAACTAGTTAATAATTTATTATAATTATCATTATGTAACTAATGTTATATGTTTACGTTTTCTCAACAAAATATATGTAATTATAACAAAAGCTTAAAGAGAGTGTGTGTGTGTGTGTATATATATATATATATATATATATATATACATTTCTCCATAATTACTAAAATCATAAATAATAGTATAAGAATTATTTCTCAACAAAAAAATAAAAATTATAATATTAAATCAATGTTTTTTTGGAATTAAACTTTTTCTCCTAAAACCAATTTATTTCCATTTTATCTCAATTTTATTAATCTGATTTATTCCTCATGTTCTCCCTTTCTATAGTTCATTAAATTTTATCTACACCTATATATAGTCCAAACACTAACTCCTAATTCACTGTATGAAGTAAAAGACACCGTAACGTTTTCGTAAAAAAAAAGTTGAGTACGTTATGGACATTGATTTGACGTAAAGATTTAGACTTTAATATTAAATCTTTAACCTTTATTCTAATTAATTAAATTTTAGATTTACCTAGTCCTAAAACAGTGGTGATATCCCACGTTATTACTCACCTAATCAAAGGAATTCTACATAGTTTTTTTTGTAATTTTTTTTTTACTAACAACTCAAAGGTTTTAGGCACTAGTAGGTGACTTTGCTAGATCCTAACAGCAAAACTCTGTCCCTAAATTTCCGAGTGCAGCAATTTGCGAATAAAAAAAAAAATTTTAAACATATTCATATGCATAACCATACAGCTCAAAATTTTCATGTAACATAGGGGTCAAAAAGAGGCCAAATGAAATTTCTACAAGTATTTAACTACATCATTAATTCAAATGATCATATATCATAACAAGACTTACATGAAATTATATTTCCTTCACACCAAACAGCAGCTACAATAACTCATACTGTGATATTTTTCATGATGCATAGCAAGGAAAACATAAGATTTCTAAGTAAAAAAAAAATGAACAAACATATTCTAGCAGCAACCCAACAATAGTAACCATTAAAGATCCAACAACAAACCAAATAGTAGCTCAATATTTTCTTTTCAGCATTTACTAGCAGAATAAAAGAAAACAAATAAAGAGTAAGCTCCCTTACTTGGTGAAGATCAATGGAAGAAGAAATAAACACTAAGTGGAGAGGATCTACTCCAATCTCCACAGTTCCAGCTAGCTTGCAAGGAGGAAGAGCTTATATATATGTATTTTTTTTTTTCACTCTCATGGTTTTTTACTTAGCTGAAGGTGGGTGTCTTCTGTTTTTTTTTTCTTCTGTCTCTCTCTCCCATGCATGGCATGGCCTTTTAAAAGGAAACCGAGGGGCCTAAAATTCTAACGAGCAATTCACTTGCCGGGGGGTTTAAAATCTAGCGTAGAATTAAATGGTTTCATTATAGTTACTATATAAATAGGCATATACATGAGTTGAACGTTGGGTAAAACGGGGGCTATTTCTTTATGGGTTTTTAGGAAAAGAAAATCAAGTAGCTACTGGATAACGAGGGACACGCAGCAGCTGAGCAAGCAACCCACGTTTTTGGAAATTTGACATTTGAAAATTCTTACTATAATAGTCAAGGTAATTTACTAAAAATGGGAGATATAGTTTAACCAAAATTGGCAAATTAAAGACTAATTTACCTTAAAATAGGTGCTAATTATCTTGGAAAAATGTGTTAATGACACATTAGGATTGATTCATGATAAATTTTTGACTACTTGTTTATTTACACAGTGTAATTTTACACTGATAATGTACAATTAAAATTCTAGTTTAATTAGAACTTCATCGAAAATCATCACATAAACTCATACAAAGTGTTTTAATTAAATTTTCTCAATAAAACTAAATTTAAATTTTCTCTTGTAATTAATTTCAATCTCTTTTTATAACACAGGTAAAAAAAATGCAGTGTTACAGTTAAAATCTTGGAGACGATTTTTTATTAGAAGTCTATAACGTTTTTCTGCAAACAAAACAAAAGAAAAAGAATTGTAGAGATTAAAGTGTTGTTTTATACATTTTTAAATCATTGTCATAATCATATTCTCTTATCTATTTTAGATATTAAAGTGTCATAACTCTAATTAATATATTACATTCTTTTAACATGGCATTAATATATAACATTCTTTTATACATGTTAGTGTTGGTCGCACAAACTGTTGAAAATCTCCAAAGAGTTGAGTCTACATATATAGCATGGTTGTCAGTTGGTCGAGTTGCATGGTTGAATGTTGAATTGGGATTGCATGAATGATGGAAACTCCTCATGGTGAATGTTGTATGCTTGCTCCTTATTGATAATTGCTTGTATGAGTATGAAATTATCTATTATCCATTATTGTTGATTATATGATATGTTGCTTTATGTAAGCTTACTCTTGTCTTGTTGTTGTTATTGTTTGACTATGGTGATCACATCGATGGTGTGGGAGCATATGTTGAAACTTCGGTGGATCCTACTACTAGTAGCTAATGGTGGAGTTGTAGGTTTGGAGGTGACGAGATGCGTGATAGAATATAGGTTACTTACCTATTCTGTTAGGAGTTAGTTACATAATAGTCCTATAAATAAGAGATTAATGTACATAATTTTACATCTTTTTAATCAATCAATATGTTACCTTATGAATATGCTCTCTATTTGGCCTATGCCTACTGATCTCTATCCCTCACATCCTTTGATTACTAACATGGTATAAGAGCGTTGGCATCCACCATAATTTTTTTTTCGCTGCTGCATTCATATATATTTTTTTCTCTTTTCTATTTTATTTTCTCAAGAAAATCAAATCTTCTTCGTTCATTTTTATAAGATTCATTTTGTTCATTCTTCAATTCAAATTCATTCTTATTTCTTCATCTCTTTCTCGATTTCTCCATTTTTTTTTTTGCAATTTGCTCTCTTCTTCTCTCTCTCTCTCTTCGAAAATCAAACTTGATTCATTTTGTTTTTCTTTCATTCTTCTTCACTGCCATGGAAATATGGCATCCTTTCTCTCGATTCAAAATCAGTTCTTCAATCTGTTTAGCAATTCTCTCATGGTGAAAGTTCAACTTTCTTCAGTTTTTTAGTGTTGGAGATTGGGCAAAGGATTAGAGTGTGCGTCATTGGCATAGATTGTTGTTTTGCTAATATCTGCGTCATTTATTGCGAGATCAATTTTTTATCTCAATTTCGGTTCCAATTGTGTTTATTCCTTTAGCACTGGTTTTGTTTTTGGTTGCGGCTCCAGTTTTGGTTTAGGCGCTGGTTCGTGTTCATTATGTGATTTTGGCTCAGGCATTTTGGGATGTTAGGTTTGTTCTATTGATATTGGTTCTGACTTAGGCACTGATCCAATTTCAATTTCTATTGTTTGTGTTGCCTATCTTTGGGGGTTCAATGGTTCAGATGTTTGGTGATTTGAAGATTGTAGTCAAGGTGTTTGATGAAATGCCAAAAAAAGAAGAAAGGTTTTGAATAGGTTCATTAGTGCAGAGTTGATGGTTAAGCTTTTAGCCCGTTTGGTTTCTCCTTTCCATGCACACCAATTATTTAATGATTTGCTTCATTGTTGATTTTGGAAGGATCTTGTATTTTTGAAGTGTAGAATTATTGGTGCGCTTTTTTTGGTTTATCTAAGGCATCCTTTTATGAAAGCTACGATTTGGTTCAATTATGAGTCTGACTACATGCTCTGGTTGAAGTTGTTTGTTGATATTTGTTTGGAAGATGTTCGCTGATTTTCTTGTTTGGAAGATGTTCCTATAATGCTCACAAGGTGTTTGGGAAAAATTCTCATTGAAGACAAATTTGAATTGCTGTGTTTTTTTTTTTTTTTTTTTTTTTTTGCAGTTTTACTTTGATGAAAGCTTCTGTCCATGGTGGTTAAGCACTATTGTTGACTTCTACTATGGATGGTTAAGTATTGATATGTTATTTGGCTTCTGTCTTGAGTGGTTAAGCATATTATGGCTTTTGCTCTTGATGGTTAAGCTTTGTTGCTTCTGTCTTATGGTGGTTAAGCATTTGTCATTGATTTGCTTCTGCCTTTGGGTGGTTAAGCACGCTTGATTGCTTCTATTAAGTGGTTAAGCTTTTGAAATGTGGCTTCTGCTTAATGGTTAAGCCTTTTGCCTATTGGCTTTTAATGGATTTAGTAGTTGTATAGCTTTTAGCTTATGTATTTTCAACATTTTCATTGTATTCGCTTTCATTAGATATGCTCTTGTATTTTTCATCCCAAGCTAGAAGTGTTATAACACCTTCTAGCTTGCGGGAGGCTATTAGAGATATAGTCAGTTGTTGGATATTAGTAAGTTGGTCAGCCTATATAAGGGCTTAAGAAATCACTTTGAACTTATCCATTTTTGTTTCATTATTAATGCATTCTATTTTTAGTTTTATACACTTTTCTCCCAATTCCTTCTTCTGAATCATGAATTCTAACATAATATCAGAGCGATACTGTAAGGCTTCCGCTTTAGACGGTAATGGAGATGATGATTTGGAGGAAGATTATCTTAGTGTCATGGAGAAGCAAGAACATGCTTTAGATTCTACAACGATGGAGAAGGACGACTTTGATTTTGTTTTTGGTAGTTTCCATAGCTCAGGCCATTTTGATCTTGATACGATTCCTTTGGTTCCTTTAATTCCAATCAAACCAATAACTAACGGCTTTCACCATCAAGATCTGGGAAATCACCTTGCTTCCTCATCGCTGAAAAGGATCAAGGAGAACCTCGTCAAGATCCTCCTTCTAAGACGCTTCAACAATTTGATCTCTCTTCTTGCGATTCAAATCCACCGCCATCACCCTTATTCTCCAGTGGCGAGAAGACCATGACCAGTTGCGTTCACCATCAAAAACTGAGTTTGGTATTTTAGGTTTCCCTACCGTGAGCATCGTCATCTTTGATCCAGTAGAATAGATAGATTCTGTCGCATGATGCCTCTAGAATTCTTGTTTTTCGTTTGCATTTCAATCATAGTGTTTTGGTCGTAGAAGCCTCGCAACGTCTTGTCTTCCATTGTGTCCATTCCTGTCGTTTCGTCTTCTCTGTTTCTGTCATGTGTGTTTCTGACAATGATTTCTCTCCTACCTGTCTCCCTTGGACCAGCCTCTGGTTTGCCATGGGTACCTTAGAGATGGAGCTTTGGAGAACATAGAGAATTAGGGTTTGGAATGGGATGCGAAGGGGCCACAAAAGAGAAAGTGTTTTGAATGTTCTAGCTTCTCTCTTGTGTGTCTTGTGTCTCTAGCTTGGATGGCCTTCTGTTGGGCCCAGCCTATTTTCGATTATCAGTGAAGCATATTGGATGTTTGGGCTTTTTTTTTAAGACTCTAATGGCTTTTGTGTTGAGTTGTTAAAAAAAAAAAAAGGAAGCATTTGATTTCTTTCACTTCAACCTAGTTATGGTTACCATTACTAGCTTGTGGGGGGCTAATAGAATATAGGTTAGTTACCTATTCTGTTAGGAGTTAGTTACAGAATAGTCCAATAAATAAGAGATTAATGTACATAATTTTACATCTTTTTAATCAATCAATATATTACCTTTTGACTATGCTCTCTATTTGGCCTATGCCTACGATCTCTATCCCTCACATCCTTTGATTACTAACAATGTGATGAGTCACATTTTAGCTTTTGCTTCTTTTGTTAGATTATCGATGATTTCTTTTGATGTATAGTGTGATCAGCTATAAGGAGTGTGTTTTGTATCCCCTCCCCTTAATGATATAAATTGTGGTTTTGATGTTGGTACACATGTTTAGTTGATCCTATGGTTTGTATATCAGTACAACTGCTATTGTTGAGATGGATGGGTCTCATGATTTTTTTGTCAAACTTGATGTTGATGATGGTTTTCAATTGAATAATTTTCTTCATAGTTTCCTTGAACATTGAAATGACAAAAAATAAATGCATATTTTCAAAATATCTAAATTTCAAAATTTTCATAAAATGAATCTTTACAAGATAAGTAGTTGTTTGTCTTGTTAGTGGGTTGTTACAAACTAGAGGTTTCGAGTTCGAGTCTTGGGTATGTAGTTGTGTTAAATACTCAGAAGGAGAGCTTTGTTGCTTATGGTGGTCCTACTTGGCTTGAGCAGAATTGTGTTTAGTGGAGGATATTCGTGGTCTATAACAAAAAAACAAACAAATAAGTAAATAAAAACATCTGATTATCTAAATAATAACTTATTCCTACAACATTATCCAAACGTAATACTAAAACCTTTTAATATTATAATTTTATGTAGCTTCATTTTTTTGTTTCTTTAATTTTTCTCAATGTACCAAAAATCTTTTAACATTATAATTTTGTGAATAACGTTTAATGCTTAATATATTATATAATAAAAATATTATTTCATTTCGTATAATAAATGACACTTTTAACAATATTTTTATCTAAAATATATTTTATTAATCTAATTATTAAATTTTAAGTTCTCATAAATTAAGTTTACAAAATTTTACATACTTAAAAATTAATTGATATTTTATTATTATATTATATTTTAATGTATAATATAGTTATTTAAAATATTATCAAATAATTGTTATTTGATTGTATATCTATAAATATCTAAATCATATAAATTTTCACACACACACACACACACACACACATATATATATATATATATATATTGTCATCATGTTTATTATATCCTTTAATTATAAATTTTAAATTGTATTAATTCTTACTATTAACATTTGATATAATCTAAATTTAATTATTTTTTTAAAACTAAATTTTCGTACATCGCCCGGTCCACGAACTAGTTTCGTAGAATGATTGGTGTAGGTTATATTAATAACAAAGGTATTATTCTTAACATTTATCATGAGCATCAAAGGAAATTGAATCTAAATTATAAACTAGAACATGGTGCTGTGGTGGATTATTATCAAATTTTAAATTGACTACGTCTCAGGGTTCTCCATAGTAGTAGCCTAATAGCTCTCACGGACCCGTAATCACCTTCCACGTGTCACCAAATTTCAGTCACCGGGCAACATTCTAGCAGAGCCAATCGAAGTTTCCGCCCCAGTGCCGCAATCGCGTTTGGACATTACGAATACAAACCTGCAGCATGGCCCATCTTCGTCACATAAACAAGTGTTGATTGGTGAAACTTCCAAACACGCCCTTAGTTTCAAAAAAAATGAAGCACATCATTCCCTCGTCGAAACTCTTCGTCGCATCCTAATCATTAAGACCTCGTTAATCCCGATTTGCATTCTTAATCTTAATTCTTCAACCTCCAATCAGGTAAACATTTTCTCATCCTCTTTCTGAGTTTTGAGAAAGTGCGAGAAAATTCTGAAACTCTACTTTCAATTCATTTTTTTTTTCGCGGGTACATGATTCTTCGATTCGAATCGACTAGATTGAGTAATTTTGACTGGATTATTGCTTCTGTGAATCTGTAAAAACCTAGAAGCTTATTTTAATTTGAATTTGATGGTAAATTCCGGTGAATGTATATGTAGTACCTTGATCTTTGAATAATCGAGTATGTGTTGTTGTTTTTGTGTTCAGTGTGGTGGGAATTTCGATAATGATGGAGAAGGCAGATTCTGTAAAGAAGCTATATACGCGAATGAGGCTTTGGGAATTTCCGGATCAGTATGTGATTGAACCAACAGATGGGTCTTCCGGTTCTTCTTTGGCAGTTAGTCGAAAAGATGGCTCCATGAAGCTCATTGGTTCGTTGTTAATTAATTTGTTTCCATTGATTTTTGTCTTCTGCTTTTGTTTGTGCTTTGCTTTTTCAGTGTCTCTTCAGTGCAACTAAACTGTTTGCTTTTTTCGATTTTGTTTTGTTTTCGACAGATGAGATTCCTGAATGCAGCACCCTTCGAGTTCCTAAGATTTTTACGATTTTTGGTGTGGCTGGGATGCTAAGGCTTTTGGCTGGTAAGTGAATGTGTTAGCCATGGCAGAGTTAAGGTGAATCATGCATTTTTTTTTTTTCTTTTTTCTTTTCTAGTATTGTTTTAAATGAAAAGGAGTGGTGTTAAGGATCAAGTACGATATACATTTGGATTATTACCTTTGGTTCATTTACTTCTACAGTTAGTGCACGAAGTGTCTAGTTTTTTCATTTGCATGTGCTTTTGATTTTGGTCATAATATTTATTTTGCATATCTACTTTAGATATCTGAACTTCCTTTTGGTATGGATGTACGTATTCCTTTTCAATGGTAGACACCCATTTGGCCAATCACTTTGATGTTCAACTTTATATGCCTTTAGGATCGTATTTGCTGGTTATAACTGGGCGTGAATGTGTTGGATCCTACTTGGGGCATCCAATTTTCAAAGTTTCATCTATGAAGGTTTTTCCATGTGATTGTTCTCTAAATAATACCCCTGCTGAACAGGTAAGCTGCTAGCGCTCCACTTATATATTTCTTTAATTTTATGTTCATAAGCTATTTGAAACTCATAATTGTTACAATATGTGGCAGAAGAAGACAGAGATGGAATTTTCTGGGATATTAAATGTTGCTGAGAAAACTACTGGTCTGTTCTTCTCATACGACGCTAATTTAACTCTCAGGTGAAATTTTATGAATATTTTTAGCAAGCATTCAATTGTAATTGTAACTGGAACAGTACATGAATATTTTTATTCACATATGTAAATATCCATAGGGAATGAATACTTCAATTAGCAAGCGGATGTGCAACCATGCAACCTTTAAACATATTTAGAGGTGTACCTTTTAACATATTACATTCTTTTAACATGGCATTTAGGATAATGACATCAGGCTTTGTCGTTTAATGGCTGAAGTGTATATTATTAATTCATGCATGCTTGAGAACTTCAGCTTTGCGTAAGTGGCATTCACGCTAAGTTTGAAAGTTTTTAGCATAGAGTAAGCAAAAGTTTTAGGTATATCAATGTAAGTACTATATTAGATCTTCTCTATTTCAGGGAAGGGAAGGAACCTGCATTGCACCTATTGCATGTCAACTTGTAGATCACTGACTTTAAGGGTAGCAACTTATTTTAATATGGAAAATACTAAAGGTACACCCTATTTTGGGATGGGTTGATGTGAAAAGAAGATGGAAAAGGTGGAGAGAAAAAGTGATAAATATGATAAAGTGATGTAATGGAAAAAGAATAAAGAAGTAGAAAAAAAAATAAGATGAAAATAAAATAGAAGAGAAAGTGATTATACATTTATAATAACTCTTTTAATAAGCCTATATTTTGCCTTTTGGTAGACCGGCAATATATATTTGAATGTAACCAATTGAAAACTACAGATCACCGGCTATCTTCACTAAGGTTTTATTATAGTTGTAATAGTGACTATTAATTCTAAATTAGAAGTATTTGCTAGTACTTTAATACTTAAATGGCAAGTTAAGGGCCAGTTCCTATAAGAAAAGAAAGTATGAAGGGAAATGTTCCGTAATAGGTGTTACTTCTACCATAATAGTTAACTAAATCACACTTTGCAACTACCTTTTTGTGATATTTTTGTAACGAGAAGAGTTATATATTATTCATGCGATAATTTCTTACAATATTTTCATCATTTATTTTATAATATATTTCTGTTTCTTTTTTTCCTATCTATTTTATTACTGTAAAAAAATTATAGAAATTTATTATATAAAAGTAATTTCTCCAATGAGAATTATGATTACTGGACTGTGGCAAGACTGATGGTCAGGACTGTAGACTGTGGAGTTCTAATTTGAGTAATTTCTCTTGTATACTGCAGAGTTCTATTTTTTTTTTTTCTGTTACAATGGATGGCAATAAGGTTTGAACTTAGAACTTTATGCAAATTACCCAAAATTTTCACTAGTAGGCCGACTATAGGGGATTCTGCAGAGCTCTAATTTGAGGGAAGAATTCTATGGAAAGAGAATTATTATAAATATATACTTATTTTTTCTTCTATTTTATTTTTATTTTATTTTTTTATTACATCATTTATTATATTTATTACTTTCTCTTTCTACCTTTTCTTTTTTCTTTTTATTTTTGTTTTCCTTCCATCCACCCCAACATGTACGTTTATTATTTTCCGAGGAGAAAATTATTTCTTGGAAAATAGCAATCCTCAATTAATTCTCTGATGTTATTATACAAATAATTCTAGGTGTTGGAAATTTGTCTTACTGGTTATTGGGTGTGATGTATTTATTTTTATGATTTATATGTTAATATTTTTTTTATAAAGTTTTTATTTTCATAAGAGATATATTTTTACTTATTTTATTTATATGTTAATATACTTTTACAAAAAAAAATATTTGCAATTGTTAGAAATATATTTACTCTTATTATTTAAACACTAATATACTTATGTGATTTTTGTTAAACTTTTGTCTTCATGTTTTAATTTTATTCCTAGAATCTTCACTTTAGGGAGGGCTTTGTTCAACAACCATCCTCAGTCATGGGGATAATATCACAATTTTCCCTATAGGGATACTTGGTCAAAATTAAAAAAATACTTAGTAATGAGATTTATACAAAAACATTCTTTCAAATAATGTAATGTGAAAAAAATATGAATATTGTAGTTCATAAAAACATCAAATCAAAGTATATTATATAGGTTAAATTAATCTGTAGGTCCTTAAATTATTTAGAAATTTTTAATTAAGTCCTCAAACTAAAAAAATTGTAATTGAGTCCCTAAACTAAAAAAGTAGGTCTTGGGATTAGTTTCTTGTTGCTTAAAATTGTCAAAAAATGATAATTTTTAGTGATTTTAAAAACTTTAGGAACCCAATTACAAAAATTTTACAAGATCAAGGATCTAATTACAATTTTTTTTAGTTTCTCAACCAATCAAAAACCATCATTGATATGACTTTTAAGATAATTACTATAAAAGTTAACAAACTTACCATCCATGACAGTTTGTGATTAGATATCAGTATAAAAACTTTTTATACTGTCAGTACATACACTATTTACTCTCTTTCTCTGTCAACATATAGAATATATAAAATGAGAAGACCAAATAATTTGTTGAAATTAGTAGAAAGACTTAGGAGAAATTTTAGTTCAAATTAGTAGTGCTCTTTATAGCTTTAAAATGTGTATAGTATGGATTTTAAATTATTTAATAAAAAATAAAATCTGAAAGTAAAGATATTAAATTATTTACTCAAATAATTATTTTAATATTTAGAAAGAGAGGAGTGTAAATAAGTAATTTAATTTATAACTAGGACTGGTTATTGGGTGAAAATAATAGTTATTAGAATCTGACAACGCACAATTCAAGTCCTAAGATTTGATACACTTTGACTACCTACCGGTTCGTATCATAAGATTAATCTCAAATGAATTAATTTATATCTTATGATATATGAATGAATCTTTGCAACTTCGTATCACTGATACGAATCACACAATTCAATGATTGTTTAATTCTTTTTCCTTTTCTTTCACCAATTTTCATGAAAAAAGTAGAAGAATCATATAAGCTTAAATTGTTAAATAAAAAGGAATTGAATGATCACTTCTAAACATATCCTATTTGATTATTTCACTACTTTATTGTCACCCACTCATTCAATGCATGCACTCTATTTGGCCATTTTATTGCTTCGTCTCTATTCTTCTAAAATAAAGACTTCAATAACTCATTTACAACTAATATAGTTTTGTTTTATAAGACTTATGGTTAAGTTGTTTTTATTTATTTCTAGTTTAAAATTATTAAATTGAATGCTATATATCATTTATATGATATATTTGAAGTAATTTTTCATTGTCTCTAAATCTTATGATTCGATACGAATTATGATTCATGCTTCATAAATTAGCTTGACAATTCATGATTTGAATCTTGATTTGATAACCTAAATAATAAGAAAAGGAAGGGGCATAAAAAGTAAATTGACTTTGATGAATGGTAAATCTTGAAGGTGAGAAATGTTTATAGTAAAATTAGATGCATGATTGAAATAAATAACTTATTTAAATATGTGGTTGAAAGAAAAAGTAATTGTAAAATTGTATTTATTGATATGATTTTAATATTATGCGTTGCAGTGCCCAACGACTAAATGACCTTGGTGATGAGTCTAGGTTGCTTCCCCTTTGGAGACAGGTGATGTATTGCCTTTTGTATCACTAGTCGTTTGTTATAGGAGATTTTTACTATTTAGAGTATGGATGCCATGATTGAAAAATTATTCTTTTATAGTTTGTTCTTATTACTATCCCTAGGTCTCTTGATGTATATGCAAACAATGTCCACTCTTGATTGATTCAATCTGATTTTCTTTTTTGTTTCCATGTTTTTTTTTTAACTTATGAAGAAGGAGAGAGAGAGAGAAAAGCATATGAGTAAACTATAATGGGATACACTACAATGTGTAGCGACCCTTGTATCTATATTACTAGGTTAATTATATACAAGCACATGGGCCAAGCCTGTATACATACTAAAATCTTTTTATTCTTAACAATAACTCCTAACACTCCTCCTCAACCTAAAGTATAGATGTTAATTATTCTAAGCTTAGTACAAATAAAATCACTATGCACCTCATTCAAAGCTTTTGTGAACACATCTACTAGTTGGTCATCTGTCTCAATGTAAGAAGTAGATATAAAATTTTGTTGAACTTTCTCTCGGATGAAATGACAGTCTACCTCAATGTGCTTTGTTCTTTCATGAAAAACCAAGTTTGATGTGATATTTATGGCAGCTTGGTTGTCATACCACAGTTTCATTGGACAGGTATTAGCAAATCCCATCTCCTCCAAAATCTGTCTTAGTCATATTAATTCACAAGCTATTTAAGTCATAGTCCTGTATTCTGCCTGTACACTGGATCTTGCCACCACATTTTGCTTTTTTCTTTTCCAAGAGATCAAATTACCTCCCAACAATACATAGTAGTTTATGGTAGATTTACGGTCCATAGAAGACCCTGCCCAATCTGCATCAGAGAAAGCCTCCACCTGCATATGTCCATGATCCTGATACACAATCCCTTTCCCTAGAGCTTTCTTCAAATATTTAACAATGCGAAATGACTTACAACACCTATTGGAAAAGCAATATCAAGTCTAATAACAGTGAGATAGTTTAGCTTCCCCACCAATTGTTTATATCTTTGTGGATCAGAGAACGGAACTCCATCTGTTGTTAGCATAACTCTCGACTCCATAGGGGTCTCATGATGTGGCTCCTAGCAAACCATTCTCAGTCAATAGGTCTAGAACATATTTCCTTTGTGATAGGAAGATCCTTTTCTTCGAGTACATAATTTCAATACCCAAGAAGTACTTTGAGGCCCCTGAATCTTTAGTCTGAAACTAAGTTTGGAGAAAGAATCATTCGACTCATACACAAGCACAAAGGATTTAGATTTAACAAAAAAGAATGATCTTCAACAAAAGACACATCTATAGAAATAAGGTACAAAGACCAAGGTTTGGAAAGAAGCAACAATACCCTTTCTGGGTCCTAAAGTAACCCAATAATACATACTTCAAGGACTTTGGATACAACTTGGTTACCTGGGGATGAACATCATATACAGAACATGTACAACCAAATATTTTTGGGGTAAGGGGAACACAGAATGAGAAGGAAAAAGAACAGAGTAAGGAATTGCACCATTTAAGACAGAAGATGGCATGTGATTAATTAAATATGTAGCAGTAAGACTGCATTTGCCCAAAAACTTTTTGGAACCTTTATCTCAAACAACAGGGCTCGGGACAACCTCTATAAGATGACGATTTTTATGCTTAGCCACCCCATTTTGCTGTAGAGTGACAACATAAGAAGATTGATGCAACATGTCATTTTCATTCATGAAAGTGTGAAATGGTGCAGAAAAGTATCCTTTAGCATTATCACTACGAAGAACACGAACACGACAACCAAACTGGGTACAAATTTCAACACAAAAATTACAAAATATATTGAACAATTCATGTCTAGATTTCATTAGATATAACCATGTTGCATGAGAAAAGTTATCAACAAAAGTAACAAAATATCTATGACCAAACTCTGAATTAACTGGGCAAGGACCTCACACATCAAAATAAACAATATCAAAGAGTGCTTGAGCTCTTTTATTTAAACGAGGCAAATAAACACTATGATGATGTTTAGCAAATTGATAAGACTCACAAAATAAACTCAACAAGACTCTAATTAAGGACATAATTTCTTAAGAACTCCTAAAGATGGATAACCTAGTCGACAGTGAAGTTGAAAAGGTGACACTTTGATTACTATAGAAGCTACGAGTGTTGTTGGACCTCCTTCATCTAGTAAGTATAGCCCATTGCATACTTTTCCTCTACCAGTAGTTTTTCGAGTAAGCAGATCCTAAAATACACAAGAATGAGGAAAGAAGGTTATAGAACAGTTTAACGAATGTGCTAGCTGACTAATGGAAAGAAGATTACAGGTGATTGACAGTGTCATGTTGGGACAATGCATGAGCTTGTGGCTACAAGTACTGGTGATGCTATGAGGAATGAGGACAATGGTTTCAAAAGTGACCTATTTCCTCACAATGAAAAACACTGCACCTATCCACCATAACCACTGCCTTGACCACGATCACCATGACCTCCTTGACTCCCACTATGACCTCCTGATTGGACCGCCAAAGCAAAGTGATCAAGGTAATCACCTTCCATAGTGGAGCGTGATCCCTCAAAAGAGGACTGTATAACTCTAGAAAACACATCTGTAAGATTATCCACTTGCTAATTGGACAAGATTTGAGATCAAACCACCTCATACTTCAAATCAGGACCAGAAAGCCAACTTAGGGCTATAAGTTTCTTTTGCTAGGTCACCATCTCCTTTAAGATTTGCAAGAGAGAAGAGAGGTCAATTCTTCATTGTACTTCTTGAACTCCAAGAAATAGTCCATCACATCCGCTCATTTTGTTTGGGGTGGAAAATATCTTGCGAAAGGGCATAAATTCGATTAAAATTATTAAATTTCCCATAGATAAATTTCAAAAAATCTCACAACTCTTCCACTATTTTATAGTAGATAATAATTGACTAAGTTTGTCTATCAACAGAATTGACGAGTAAGACAAGGATCTGTTTGTCCTCTATATTCCATACCGTCACTACCTCCAACTCATCTAGACATGTTTCTGTTAAATGATCTTCCTTACCCATCCCTCCAAGACTAAGTCTAACCATATACTTCCATTCTACACAATTCTCCCCATCCTCATCAAGCTTGATATCGGTGAGTTTGGAGGAAGTAGTAATGATCTCCATAACAGGCCCTTTGGAATTGCCTTCACTATTAGACATCACTACACAATAGTGGAACACATGATTTTGACCTAAAAACACTCTAGGTCACACCATAACACCTTAGAACGCCTCCAAAATGCCACAAATAGCCCTGAGACCAACTGGGCTTTACTCAAGCCTAAAAAATGCCCCTCTTTGCCCCCAAAACACAAGCCATTTGCAACAAAAAAATGTGCGTTCAAGGTCACGCACAAAAAAACTTCAAAAAATAGGATCTCCCTATTCTGCTATTTGCACCATGTTCTAGCCACCAAATTTTTTTTCCTCAACCCCCAACATTCTTGGTTGGCCTCCTTTGTGGCTATTGGTGTTTTTTTTTTTTTCTTTCCTACCTGCTGAGAGACTACTAATGATGACTCTAAACCCTATCTAGCTTTAGATACCATGAAGAAAGAAAGAGAAAGAAAAGCATATGAGTAAACTATAATGGGATATACTATAATGTGTAGCAACCCTCATATTTATATTACTAGTTTACGTATATGCAAGCACATGGGCAAAGCCCATATATACATACTAAAACCCTTTTATTCTTAACAATAACTCCTAACATGTTACAAATGCTTTATCACAAGCAGAGCCTCGATTTCTATGGAATAATTATTTGTTGGAAGTGCTCATAGATAACCAGGTAGGCTTGTTTTAAATTTGTTGATACTTTTATTTATTTCTTCATTGCTTATGCATTCTCATATTACTAATTAATTCATGTTTGATCCTATACCTGCAGCTTGACCCATACTTACTCCCTGTAGTCCAAGGCAGTATCCTTTTCTCATTGTTTATTCCTCATTTTATGGTTGTTTTTCTATGACATGCAATTTTTGTTTGGGTTGTTAATTTGTTTAATTTGACTAATCATATTGTTATATGGCAATCACTTAACTATTTATTTTTGGGATTATCCTTAACAAATCATCAGGCTTTCATTACTTTCAAGCAGCTATTGGGAAAGAGATTATTGGCATCACTTTAATTGCTAGGAGATGCACAAGAAGAAATGGTATTTAAAATTTTTGAATAAATTTCTATTTATTTCTAGATTAACTGTGAGCTTATAAAGCTTTTGTATGTGCTTTGTTTACCATTTAGAAAATTAATCTTTATCCCCTAAAATTAATAAGTGGTTAATATGGTAGTGATAACAAAATTAATTGTGGAAGATTGCTAGGATGGTTTTCACTACATTAAAGGCATGTTTTACAGAGAATATGTAGGTCCAAGTTGTAAAAAGTTAGATTTGGTATTAGTTCTTTCTAGAAAATAGAAAATGTGTTATGGTTAGTATAGGTTTTGGCTATACCATCTGTCCTCATACTGTTTTCAATCAGTCAAAAATTGTTTTCTGATTATTTCATTAAAAGAGCAATTGCTCTTAGAATACAAAAAGGTTCAATTAAGGAAATTCCTAAACTATTGCATACACAGTTAATTCTAGGTTTTAGGGTCAATGATTCTCTACAATAAATGTAGAATCAGACAGCTAGCTTATTCTCATAATATTAAGGCATTTGCTTCTGAAATGTCCTATTATGCCCTATTCTCAGGGATTCTAACACTCTCCCTCAAGTTGGTGAGTGGATATCTTCCGTTCCCAACTTGCCAACAATAGACTGAAGTGTTTGTCTACTTCAATTTGCCAACAATTTGACACCTTTTGTCAACACATTTGCAAGTTGATTCTCGGAGGATACAAATGGTGTGCAAACTGTCCCATTATTCAGCTTCTCCTTTATGAAGTGTTTGTCTTCTTCAATATGCTTAGTCCAACCATATTGCACTGGATTATATGCAATGTTTATTGTTGACTTGTTATTGCAGTACAGTCTCGTGTTTATTCCACTCAATCTTTAGATCTTCTAGAATTATCTTCATCCATAGTAGTTCTGATCCTATACAATAAATATAAAATGAGACAGCTAGCCAATTCTCATAATTAAGGCATTTAATTCTGTCTACACGAGGAAATATCCTATTCTAAGGGATTCTAACACAATCAATTTAGATGAGAACATGAATTCAGCAACAAGATTGATGTTGTTCATGTATGTCTTTTCATTAATGGAACAGTATGGAATGAGTAGGTATGGATTGGAAACAGAAGGAAAGGAACTTTCTTCCTTCCGAAGGTTAATAAGGGAACGGAACAAAATTAAATTAGTATTTCAGACATTGCATATCATATAATCTATAAACTTCAGAAATTTTGTGTGAGAAAACTTCGTTGTCATTTGTGGCTGATTAATGAAACGTGTCATTGATAGTAGTGATTAAGCTACCATATTAAGGATTCCTGTTATGTGGCTGCCTAGCCGTGCACACAAAATTTTCAACAGATTATGCTGAAGTAGTGTTGTCTTTTATTGGTTGGTTGGCTAATGATACAAACGCAATTCATTTCCTAAAAGGAACTCGAATGTGGAGAAGAGGAGCTGATCCTGATGGGTATGTGGCTAATTTTGTGGAAACAGAGCAAATTGTGCAACTCAATGGTTATACAGCATCATTTGTTCAGGTAAATCATGCAGCAACTGCATGCTGCGTTGCAAGATATGATGGTTTTCTTGATTTTCTTTAATTTAGTGATGTCCTATTTCTAATCATAAACAGCTATAATTGTTTTGAAATAGCTTTTTGATTAACATTACCCTCTCAACTTACAAGATAGTTAATGGTAGCTTAATTATAAACTGGATTTTTCTTACAAGATTTTATTTGGTTTAATTATATTTTTGGTTTCTATAGTTGCACAAACTTTATCTTTTGGTCCCTATAGTTAAAAATAATCCATTTTAGTTCCCATACATATATTTTCAATATTGGTTTAGTTCTTGCCGTCAAGTGTGTCTTAATTTCGTAAAATAAAACCGTCACAAAATGAAAGTTAGCGGTGTAAAACAGCCACAAATGAATATTTTCTGGCTTTTTTATTAAATTTGTAGCAGTTTAAAACGGCAGGGACCAAACCAATATCGAAAGTGCATGTATAAAGACTAAAACGAATTATTTTTAACTAAAGAGATCAAAAGGTAAAGTTTGCACAACTATAAGAATCAAAAAGGTAATTAAACCTTTTTATTTTACCTTGAATTAGCCAAGAAAATCGCATTTTTTTAAGTCCTATATGTTTCGAAACAAGGTTTTAAAAAAGGGTTTGCGACTGCAATTTTGGCCAAATGTCAAGGTTTTAAAAAAGTCTCTGCTGACTGCAATTGTGGCCGCATCAGCCACATTTGTCCTGTAATTTCTAGCAATTTCAAGAAACGTGACAAGACTGCGACTGCAATTTAAAACCTTGTTTAGAAAATTCTTCATTTCCTTCATAATTTGGTCGAACTTCATTCTCTGTTTGAATTGGTACTTGCTGCTCCATTTCAAATCACTGTTTTCAGCCCACTAGCAAATAAAGAATTGCTGCAAATTTTGTAAAGTAAGCTTTGGTAACATTTTCTTACTGTAATGAAAAATGTTATTTATAGAACAAATTTTACATCAAATTTTACAATAATGAAAAAGTGAGAAAAGAGAGAGAGAGAAATATATGATGAAATAGATAGAAATAGAGAAAAAAATGGTTTAAATATGTTTCTAGTCCCTATAATATACCTACTTTATACTTTTAGTTCCTATAAATTTTTTCTTATAGTTTTCGTCCTTATAAAATTTTATTTCATAGTTTTAGTCCCTATGACTATTCACTAATAACGTGGCAACCATCTATGAGAGAACAAACTTGATGTTTCTTAAATAATAGGGACTAAAATGGATATCTTCTAAGATAAGTGGACCGATACAAAAAGTTTACAATTTTATAAGGACTAAAAAATTACCATTAAGGACAAAAACCGTAAAATAAAATTTTAGTAGGACCAAAACCATAAAAAAAATATATTATAAGGACTAAAAGCATAAAACATATATATTATACGGAATAGAAACATATTTAAGCCAAAAAAAATATTACTGTATAAATTGTTATGTGAATAACACAACTCTATTGTAATTAGCTAGACAAGAAGGGAAATACAGTAAGAGGAGATAAGTAACGTATGTTTGCTCGCTAGTTTGAATGCGGAGTAAAAACTAGAGACAGTATTTAATTGTTTCATTTCTGTACAGTTATCAACAAATATTTCAAAAATGAAGTGTAATACTGTTGACGCAAAAGAGTAGTCACAGAAAAGACACATCTATGTTTCACAGTAAATGATCTTTGGGGCAACTTTCATAATCAATGACAACATCAGACTTGTACTTTTGCGATTGAGATATAAACAATTCAATGAATCTTCTTGTAGAGCTTAAGACTGAACCAAGTGGTCAAGATTTAGGAGTTCAACCCTTGACAGTCCAGTTCTTTTGATATAAAGAACACCAAGAAGCCATAAAATTCCCTAACAGCTCACCCTCTTCAACAATAAACAACGCACTGAATCCCCCACAAATATCCATGGCCTACAATATTCACTCTGAGTCACCCTTGGCTTGAAATCCCGTGTCTTGCTGTCTCATTTTCAGGTCTATTTTTTCTCAATTTTTATTTGTAAGCCAGCCAAACATTGACCCTCAAAAATTTGTTATGGCTTCTAGTTTCACCTTTTTTTTTTTTTTAAAGAAAACAAAAACTGTAATCCTCCCAACAGTCCTTAATTATGTTTTTGTATTTGTATTTACGTTATGTTTCCTTAATATTGCATTTATATTTGAGTTTATGATACTTTGTATGCTAGAAAAGGTTTGAATTATATTATTCTTGATATAAGTTAGATTTTCATTCTTTATATTATCCAAGTCTTACATATTTTACAGTTGGGCACCAAGCATCTGCCATTTGCTGCAATGCCAACCTCAATAATTCCATGGTGGAATTTTGACTTGCTAGAATGAGCTGCCATCATGCATCTCATTTACATAAGTGCCATTTTGGTTTATATTTCGCAGGTTCGTGGTTCAATTCCACTGCTTTGGGAGCAAATTGTTGACTTAACATATAAACCAAAGTATGAGTTATTGAAACATGAGGAAGCTGTAAGTGGTTGCTTTGTTGTTATATTTCTTGGGGTTTTCATCTAATAATCTATTTGTTTTTGACTGTTTTTTCATTGCTTATAATGCAGCCCCGAGTCCTAGAGAGGCATTTCTTAGATTTAAGAAAAAAATATGGGGCTGTGTTTGCTGTTGATCTTGTCAATGAGGTGAATATTCTTCCATTGCAAAAAACTTAGAATGCTTATCTGATGAAGGACAATTGTGTCTAATCATACTAGTGTCTATAATTGGTTAGTGAACTTTAGAAGTAACTATAGAAAATGCATGCTGTCAATAATATGGCACCAACCAAATACTATCATTATATAATGTTGTGCATGTCCTGAGAATATATTGTGTTAATATGGTTGGAGTTATGTATCAGCATGTATCTATTTGAGTGTCTTTTCTTGTCTCCGTTGTTTCTTATCAGCACGGAGGAGAGGGGAGGCTATGTGAAAAATTCGGAAACACTATGCAACATGTAGCTAGTAATGATGTCAGGTAGGAGTCTCTTTCAATTGACTATTAAATATGTTTTCTTTTAGTTCTATCTGTGCAAACTTTTTTTTTTTGGTAGATATCTGCACTTTGATTTCCATCACATTTGCGGGCACATTCATTTTGATCGTCTCTCAATCCTTTATGATCAAATTTCGGATTTTCTTGAGAGAAATGGGTATGATATCTTTTTGTTTTAAGTTTTTAATCATCTAGATATGAAATTTTCTTGGAAGTTTATTCAACTATTTGTTTACATTCATTGCCTGGTTTTATCCAAGCAGGGTTCGAAAATTAATAATTTATAATAGTCTTTTTGTTATGTTGCATATTGCGGAACTGTGCTATAAGATTTTGGATAATTGTCAAGCATAATATATTTTGTAGTCTAACTGTAAAACGGTCTTAAACAAATTTTTTCTATGTTTGTAATCAAATTTTTTACTCAGCACTAGCTAAAGAGCTCCAGAAATTTGATCCCTGTGTTACAATTCTGTTTTGAAACTGTAGATATCTTCTATTGAATGAAAAAGGAGAGAAAATGAAGGAGCAACTTGGGGTTGTTAGGACCAATTGTATTGATTGTCTAGACCGTACAAATGTTACTCAGGTTGGTTGGTTTATAAAATGCAAGTGTTCTGTGCCTTATTAGATAAATAAAAAATGTTCCTAATTTTCATTCCCCCTTTTTTTGAACGCTCTATTCCTCCTGCATTATCTGTTTTGGACTTACTGCTGAGCATAGCATAAAAAGCTCAACATTATACATAGTTGTGTATGTGTGCGTACAAGCACTCAACCTCTGTAATTCCTTTCATTTTTTTATTTTTATTTTCAATTTAGCTACATGTATACTTGTGTTTATGGCATCATTTTCTCACTTAATAATGTTATTACATATATGCAGAGCATGATAGGCCGAAATATGCTAGAATACCAGCTTAGAAGGCTTGGGATCTTTGGTGCTGAAGAAACCATTTGTTCACATCCAAATCTAGATGAAAGCTTTAAGATCTGTACGTGTGTATTACTAATTTCAAGTTACATATTTTTGGAGTATAAATATATGTTGCATTATGTAGTTATATACATTTTTCAAACCTAAATTCTATTCTAATTGATTCTCTATTGTCAGTGTGGGCTAATCATGGGGATGATATAAGTATTCAATATACAGGCACTCCTGCTCTCAAAGGAGATTTTGTCCGGTATTCTTTCATGAATTTTTCCATAAGTTTCCATGTCCATCACATGTAAAAAAACATAGAGAAATGATACATCCACAAAAAGTTATTTTATGTTGAAATTACATTAGCATAGAGTTGAAAGAGAAAGGATTTGTATATTGATTGTATCTTTAATACATTTTCTAATCTCCTTTTTACAGGGTAAACAACTATGTCTAAAAAAGAAATAAGAAAATAAATATCAAGATACAATGAGATATTTTTGGACCCCTTAAAATATCTATGATATTTACAACACCCCCCTCAAGTTGGTAAATGAATATCAATTATTCCCAACTTACCAATAAGTTCTTGAAATCTAGCAATAGGAAGCCCCACAATGAGGATATTTGCCCAATTAGAGCCTCGTAGAAACATGTGCTGTAACTATAAGGCCGCTGTCCAATTTCTCTTTGATGAAGTGTTTGTCAATCTTTATGTGTTTTGCCCTGTTATGCTGGACTAGATTATGGGGAACACTAACAGCTGAATTATTGTCACAAAACAACTTCATGGGTCCTATATTTAACTTTAAGGTCATCTAGAATAATCTTCATCTATAATCATTCACATATGTTGTGTGCCATAGCTTGAAATTCTGCTTTTTGCACTAGACCTAGCAACTACATTATGCTTTTTACTCCTCATGCTACCAAATTCCCTCCCAAAAACATGTAGTAACCGAAAGTGGATCTCCTACTATGACTGACCCTACATAGTCTGCATCAGTATAAATCTCCATGGACAGTGTACCTTATCTCTTGAAAAACAATCCTTTCCCTGGACTTGCCTTCAAATATTGGAGGATTCTATCAATTGCCAAAAAGTGCCTCTCTCAATGGTCATGCATAAATTGACTGATCACACTAACAGCATAGGCAATATCAAGTCTAGTGCGAGATAGATATCTTAGGTGGACTTTCTTTACCTCCAATCTTGTGATTCTATTCAATAGGTACCCTTGAGGTTTTACATCCCAGTTTTCCTGTCTCTTTGAGAAGATCAGGTACATACTTCCCTTGGGAAATAAAGATGCCCTTTCTGGAATAGGCAACCTTTATTCCAAGGAATTACTATTGCTTTCCCAACTTCTTCATTTCAAATGAGTTGCCAACTTTTCTTTTAGAGTCAATTTCTTTGTCTCATCATCACCTACAATGATCATGTCATCTACATAGACTAGAAGAGGAGTGAGTTTGCCTATCAAGGGAATGTTTTATAAAGAGGTTGTGATCACCTTGACTCTGTTTGTACTCTAGGGATATCATAGCTTGAGTAAATCTTCGAAACCATGTTTGGGGAGATTGTTTGAGGCTATACAAAGCCTTCTTCAGCCTACACACCTTGTTCTTTTCACCATGTGATTTGAATCTTGGGGGAATCTCCATGTAGACTTCCTTTTCCAAGTTTGCATGAAGAAATGCATTTTTAACATCAAACTACTGCAAGTCCCAGCCAAAATGGACAGCTAGGGAGAGAATAATTCTCACTGTATTCATTTTTTCCATGGGGGCAAATATCTCCTCGTAGTCTATTCCATAAGTCTATGTGTATTCCTTTGCCACCAATATTGCCTTCTATCTATCTAAGGTCCTATTGGATTTACACTTCACCGTGTATATCCATCTGCACCCTACAACTTTCTTGTCCTTAGGTTTGTCAATGATCTCCTAGGTTGATTTTCTTTCTAATGCCTTCATCTCCTCATTCATGGCTTGAACCCTGTTTTCATCTTTCAAGGCTTCCTAGACTGACGTTGGAGTTTTAATTGCATCAATAGCTGTAATAAAACTTTGATGCTAGGCAGAGAGATGGTCAATACAAACAAAGTGAGAAATAGGATACCTGACACATGATCTTCTTCCTTTCCTTAAGGCAATAGGCATGTCATCAGTAACCTCCTTCTTATTATCCTCAAGGACACTTACCACTAATTTGGACAATTGAATTTGTTGAGGGATTAGAATGGGTTTCTCTCATTTTTGGTATTTCTTTCCAAAGAATTGATCTTCCTCTTTTGCTTCATTATGATCTTCATCTTTTGCTTTACTATGGGCTTCTTCAGTGTTGGCTTCTTAAACATCCTGCAAAGAAGGAAAAGGTAATGATCTTAAGACAAACTTGCCTTTTGGAATACTCTTCCCCTAAAGTTGAGGGCTAGCAAAGAAGGATTCTGTTTCATAAAAGGTAACATCCATTGATACAAGGACCCGATGACTCTAAGGGTGATAACACTTGTACCCTTTTTTATTTGAGGGTTAACCAATAATGACATATTTGACAGCTCTTAGGTCTAACTTACCACAGCAGGGACTATGAGAATGGACAAAGGCAACACACCTAAATACACGACATGGCAGGCTTAACATTAATGGAGAAAAGGGAAACAATTACAACATATGTTCAATTGGACTAATGTTGTTTAAAACACGAGTGGGTAACTTGTTAATGAGATAGATGCCGGTTAAGACAGCTTCTCCTCATAGACATTAAGGATAGACATTTGGAAGAGGAGAGCTTTGACAACTTCAAGAAGGTAACGATTCTTTCTTTCTACAATCCCATTTTGTTGGGAGTATTAACACAAGTTAGTTCATGAATAATACCATTGTCTTTAACAAATTTAGACAACTCAAGATTGACATATTTTGTACCATTGTCAGATCAGAGTCTTTCAATAGACTTATTAAATTGATTTTTAACAAAACGGAAAAAATTTCAAATATTTGACAAACCTCGAATTTATGTTTTATAAGAAAGGTCCACGTCACACAAGTACAGTCGTCAATGAACGTCACAAAACAATTAGCCCGAGATATAGAATCTATAACTAGCCGCCACACATCAGAATGAACAAGATCAAAAAGAATAGAGCTTTTACTGTTACTAGGAGGAAATGTTGAATGGTGGTGTTTTGAAACCTGACAAACATCACAGTGAAAAGACTTAACTAACTCTTTTGTAAACAAATGAGGAAATAAAGACTTTAGCATATTAAAGGGTGGATGTCTAAGATGCTTGTAGTAAAGCTAGGTTTGGGAAGATTTTGCTAGTACCATCAGTCTTCATGTGTTGCAAGAAATATAACCCACCCTGCTCTTTGGCAAGTCCAATCGTCCTCCCCATGGCAAGGTCCTGAAAGACACAATAAGAGTGAAAAAAAGTTACTGCACCTTTTAAATCCTATGTAAGTTTATGTATAGATATCAAATTATTAGCCAATTTAGGAACATGAAGGATTTTTTGCAAGGACAAGGATGGTTGGAGTTGGATGTTGCCAGATCCAACAATAGGGACATGATCTCCCTTATCAATAGTAATGAGTTGCTTTCCAGACAATGTAGAGTATGATGTAAAGTGTGAAGAAAAGGGAGTCATATGATCTGTAGCCTTAGAGTCAAGGACCCAAATATCTTAAGGAATAGAACCCGAAGTATTGAAAGAACTATTTTCCTTCATGGTCAAGGAGCAAGTGCCAGAAAGCTTATTAAGATCATTGGGACCTAAAGAGATGACATTTTCTTCAGCCATGACAGTGTGGGTACCAATTCATAGCAAGTGACTCAGAAAAACAGTTGTCAAGAAAAAAGGAGAACGTGTTGATGTAGATCTGAAACTTGTGACACCCAATTTGTGAAGAATAACCCCCAAAATAGGTAAAACTGTTGTCAGTGAGCCTTTCTATGGTGATGTCGTCAAGTGGGTCACACCAAAAGGTGGAGCGTAGCTTACAAGCATTGCAGACGATCACGGCAGCGGCAAGTGCACGTGTTAGGCGGCAGAAACAAAGCCCCCAAGATCGGATAGCTTTGATACCAAATTGAAAGAGAAAGGACTTGTATATTGATTTTATGTTTAATACATTCTCTAATCTCTCTTTTATAGGGTAAACAACTATGTCTAAAAAAGAAAATAAGAAAATAAAGAAATAAATATCAAGATACAATGAGATATTTTTGGACCTCCTAAAACATCTATGTTATTTACAACACATAGGATAATTACAAAATCACATAAATTGCATACTGGCCTTATTGCATTGTGTTAAATGTGTATGACATTTTAAGTAGTATTAGGATTAAATCTATTGATCCAGACCTGGGATCAATTCATATCAATGTAAGTCAAAAGCATTTTTATATCATTCAATAACTTTTTATTGGGTAATTATTTTACAAAATCCACTGGTGGACTGAAAATTCTGATTATATAGATCATATCTATAAAATTTCACATCAATAGAAATTTCATTGGTATATATCAAGATTAACTTTATATATATGCGTTTTAAATATATGACAAAAAGAACTATTTAATTATATTTTATTGTTATTTAGTTTTTACAAAATTTGAGACAAACAATCTAGGTAATGAATAATTATAATTAAAGTGTAAACTTGATGAAAGTCACATCCTCATAAAGTTATGAACGGTGTAAGAATTTTTTTACTTAATTCACAGTAAACTAATCCCTCATAATTGTTTCATTGTTTCTCTTTTTACCACAGCCTAATTTAGGGAACTTTCATGCATTTTTTTTCGTATTAGTGTATTATTATTTTTCTGTTGCAAATTTGAATTACACTATCAGTATATTCAATTAGAATCAGAATACTTATAAATTATTTAGAACATTATAATGCAATTATGCAATTGTTTTATACTTCGAGGTTGAATAACTTCCCTATGTATCTATCTGATAAAATTTGTATGATATGACAATTTCTTATAATTTTCAAAAATGATGCTACCAAGTTTAAAATTTAACCTTATGTCCCCCCTCATTAAGGCTTTGGTTGGATTCAGATTTGGGCATCGCACAATTCAGGGGATACTAAATGACGGTTGGAATGCCCTTCTGCGCTATTACTTGAATAACTTTTGTGATGGAACAAAGCAGGTTTCTGGATCTCATCTCATTATATGCATTGGGTAGAATTCGTAGGTGCATGCTGTCATAACTTATTATAATGTACGTCTGGTCCTTCATATGTTTGAATTTACTTTTGCATCCCCATTTAATCCTTCATACAGATTTTTCATGTAGTTGTGAATCGTATATTTAAGAAACTTTATCCATCATTTCTTGTTCTCCAACTAAACTAAACAGTTCTTAGTTGAATGAAATTCCAAGCTTTTGTAGATGTAATATATTTCTTACTTTTGTTGATTTAAAGAAATCAAAGTTTTACTTGTAACTAATTTACCCTGTTCATGAATTTTTGTTTGCATAAAGGATGCAATTGATCTGCTGCAAGGTCATTATATAGTTTCTGTCAACCGAGATACGAGATCTTCTTCTCAGAACCAAGGCCTTGAAGCTATTGCTGTGAGTTCAATTTAGATAGAAATATTTTCTAGACTGAAGTTTTTGGTTTTGGAATAGTTATTAGAAAGTTCATATAATATAAATACATATTAACATGTGTGACATATGGCTAAATTCATTCTAATTATACTTTAAATTAGTTAAAATCCAAGTTTTCTGGAGACAGCCTACATCCCTCTGCATACTTAGGATTATATGCATCAAAAAATTATTGACAATGTGTTATTTACAAGAATAAATAAATGCATGAAAATATTTCCTGGAATATTAAGTTCCAATATTGAAACTAGTTACTAATGTAGTACCATGTAAATTCTAATACCCCCCTCAAGCTGAAGCATACCATAAGAACATCTACCACTTGGTCATTAGACAATCTTTTCATAGATGAAACGATAATTGATTTATGAATGCTTGATTTGTCCACGGAAGATTGGATTGAAAGCAATATGAAGTTTACTTGATTGTCACAAATTAACTTCATGGATCCAATCTCCAAATCTTAACTGCTTCAAGTGTTGTTTCAACCATATGAGTTCACATGTAGTGAGAGTCATAGCTCAATACTCTATACCTCAACACTCAATCTAGCAATAACATTTAGCTTCTTGCTTTTCCATAAGATAAAGTTTCCTCCAATAAGGACAAAATATCTAGAAGTTAATTTTCTATCATTAAGAGATTCTGCCCAGTCATCATCAATATAAGCAACTATATTTCTATGTCCTCTATTTGCATATACTAACCCCTTTTCAAGGGAGCCCTTAATATACCTCAAATTTTTTATTTCTATTTCCCAATGATCAACACATGGAGAATTAAGAAACTAGCTCACAACATTAATAGTGAAAGATATGTCCGGTCTGATCATGGTGAGATAATTAAGTGTAAAAAACAGAGAATAATATTTTGTTCTCTGATAATTTGCATTGATGCTGATAGGTACAATATATACAGAACATATTTCCTAAAATAAACCATCTAAAAAAAAGGCCAAATAATAACCATAATTACAAAAGATATAAAAGCTAATAATCAGGAAATACAATTAGAGTGAAAACGGAAATAGGATTCCTAGAAACTCTCCTATTAATTAGGATAGAAAGTTGTCAGTGGCAACTTTTGATTTTGATCCTGTCATTAATATTCTGCCAACACTCCCCCTCAAGCTGGTGAGTAGATGTTTTCCATACCCAGCTTGTCAACCAGCACTTCAAAACTGGGTCTTGATAATCCCTTTGTGAGAATATCAACTGTTTGTAGTCTTGAGTGCACTTATATTGTGCTGATTATTCCTTCGTCAATCTTTTCTTTGATGAAATGCTGATCTATCTCAACATGTTTAGATCGATCATGATAGACCAAATTATGGGCCATACTTATAGCTGCTTTATTATCACAAATATGATTCCATGGGACCTATACTAAGCATTTTCAGTTCATCCATCTGCTTCTTTAACCAGATCAGCTCACAGGTTCCCTGAGCAAGAGCTTTGAGTTCCACTTTTGCACTGCTGCAGGCTACAGCAGACTGTTTCTTCCTTCTCTGAGTGACAAAATTACCCCAAACCTTTGTACAATATCCTGAAGTTGATCTTCTATCTTCCACTGATCCTGCCCAATCAGCATCTGTATATGACTCCGTATTTCTCAAATCATTTTTCTTAAACAAAAGGCTTTCCTTGGAGTTGGATTTCAAGTACCTTAAAATCTGATAGACAGCATTAAGGTGTTCTTCTACAGGAGAATGCATGTACTGACTTACCAGACTTACTGCAAATACAGTGTCTGGTCTAGTATGGGACAGGTATATTAACCTCCCTACCAACCATTGGTACCTCCCCTATTCAACAGGCACACCCTCTTCAGTTCTTTTAAAATTCAGATTTGTGTCTATTGGTGTTTCAGCTGGCTTACGACTGAGCATCCTTGTTTCATTCAGTAAGTCTAGATTATACGTTCTTTGGGAGATGAAAATTCCTCTTTTTTGATCTGGCCTCCTCCATTCCCAAGAAATATCTAAGTTGCCCAAGGTCTTTGATTTCAAATTCACGCCCAAGAACTTTCTTCAGTCTCTCTATTTCCATTGTGTCATCTCCGGTTAAGATGATATCATCCACATACACAATCATGATAGCTTTCGTTCCATTTTCTAAATGTTTATAAAACAAAGTATGGTCAGCTTGTCCTTGACTGTATCCATGCTTTTTTATAGCCTTTGTAAGACGATCAAACCAGGTCCTCGGTGATTGTTTTAACTCATATAAGGATTTCCTCAACTTGCACACTTTTTTGTTGTAATTCTGCCCTTCAAATCCTGGAGATAGTTCCATGTAGACTTCCTCGTCAAGTTATCCATTTAAGAAGGAATTCTTCATATCCATTTGATGTAATGACCAATCTAGATTTGCTACTAGAGATAATAACACCCTTATAGTTTTTAATTTTGTAACAAGGGCAAATATTTTTGTATAGTCCTCTCCATAGGTTTTAGTAAAACCTTTTGCAACCAAATGCACCTTGTACCTTTCTATCTGACCATCTGACTAGTACTTGATAATGAAAAACCAATTGCACCCTACTGACCTTTCTCCTTCAGGTAGTTCTACCATATCCCAAGTCTCACATTTCCTCAAGGCATTCATTTCTTCTAGAACAACAACCTTCCAATCTGGATTTTCAAGAGCTTTTTCAATATTCTTTGGGATTTTGTGCTTATCCACCTTTTCTGTCACAGCCCCATATGCAGAGGACAAGAGGCTATATGACAAGAAGTTTGAAATTGGATGCTTTGTGCACGTTCTTACCCCTTTCCTGAGAACTATTAGGAGGTCTAGGTGACTAGAATGATCCTGCAATTTCGAGATACTTTCAGCATTGATAATTTCAGTGTCAGTTTGTGAATTTGCCTGTGGTTTAGACTCTTCACAGTACGGTTGATGAGTGATAGCTTGTACCTTTTGAGGTCTTTTGTCCCTTTGCTGAATAACAAGGCGGAACTGTTTTTCAAGTTGACTAGGCTACTTTTCTTCCCTTCCTTTTTAATCTCCCTCTGTCTGTTTTTCAGGTTGACTACGCTGCTTTTCTCCCCCTCCTTTTGAATCTCCCTGTCTCTAGATCCTGTGATGGCACAATAGATTGGTCAGGTTCAACTTCAGGTATGGTTGACACATTAGGAAGAGGAATAGTGGATTCCCAAAGCTTCTTCTCTTCATCTAGAATCTCCCCCTGAAGCTTTGGGTTTGGGGAGAAAAGAGACATCAAGGGAGACAAAGAGCTTTTTTTGTTGTCGGGCATTAACATTTGTACCCCTTTTGAGTTGGGGAATACCCAAGAAAGACACATTTAACAACTCTAGGATATAATTTATCTCTAGTGGGAGTGGAATCGTGCACATAAGAAGTGTAGCCAAATACTTTAGGAGGCAAGGAAGAAGTAAAGAATTTGTTTTGGGGAAGAACTGAAGAAGGACATTAATAGGGGTTTGGAAATTAAGTACTTTGGAGGGTATGCGATTGATCAAGTAAGATGCTGTTAGGATGACTTCTCCCCAGAAACATTTAGGGACATTTGTGGTGAACATAAGGAAACAAGCAACTTCTAATAAATGATGATTTTATCGTTCAACAAGACCATTTTGTTGGGGTGTCCTAACACAAGAATTTTGCTGAAAAATCCCATTTTCTTTAAGGTAATTCCCTAGGACAGAGCTAAAGTACTCCCGACCATTATCAGTATGGACAATTTGAACTGATGTTTGAAATCGTGTTTGGATCATTTTATGGAATTTTATAAAAACAGATGCGGTCTCAGATTTTTCTTTTAGGAGATAGATCCAACACGCCCTTGAATGATCATCAATGAAGGTTATGAACCATCGTGTTCTAGAAATATTGTTAACCCTTGAGGGACCCCAAATATCACTGTGAATTAATGAGAAAGGTTTGGATGATTTGTAAGGTTGACTTGGATAAGGAGAGTGAGTTTGTTTAGCCAAAATGCAAGTTTCACACTGAAAAGAACTTATGTCTTTATTCCTAAACAGAGAAGGGTACAAGTGTTTCAAATATGGAAAACTTGGATAACCAAGCCTATTATGCCATAACATGATTTCAGATACAGGAGGAGAGGATTGATGGATTAGACTTAGAGCCAAGGCTTGTCTTTTCTCAGGCACACTTTCCTCAAGATAGTACAGGCCATCTCCCATCTCAGCATTGCCAATTGTCCTTCCACAAGATTAAATCCAGAAACTCACAACAAGAAGGATAGAACTTGGCAACACAATTCATATCTTTGGTCAATTTACTAATAGACATTAAGTTACATGTTAATTTGGAACATGAAAAACAGAATTCAATGTCAAATTAGGTAAAGTAATTGACCCGCTTCCAGCAATAGTAGAGAGAGTTTCATCAGCAACTCTGATTTTTAAATTTCCTGAACATGGGGTGTAAGTTGAGAAGTTTTTCTAGCATCCAGTCATATGATCAGAAGCACCGGAGTCCATAATCCAAAGTCTTGTAACTCCAACGTTTGTACTTAAGGCAGAAGAGAAACCTTTTGGGCTAGAGAGCAGTGTAAAGTAGGATTAGTATGAATACTATATAAGAGAGCAGTTCTCCAACTGACTCTAAGGTAGTTAGTTAGGTGGTTAGTGAGCTGTCATGTTAGTTACACAGTTGTCTAGTGTGACAGCCATGTTTAGTTCAGTATAAATAGTAGATTGAAATTTAGTGTAATGTACTTTTACATTTTCATCAATAATATCAAAATTCTTCTATTCTCTCTCTTTGAACCATTAACATGGTATCAAGAGCTTGAAGATCCACAATGGCTGACTCGAATCCTCCGCCACCACCTTCCTCCTCCTCCGCGCCGATTACATTCGCGCACATTATTTCTGAGAAGCTTGATGAGAAGAATTTTCTTCTTTGGCACCAATAGGTTGAACCTGTCATCAAGGCGCATCGACTTCAACACTTCGTTGTTTGTCCTAAGATTCCTTTGCGTTTTCTTAGTGAATTTGATTGTGATGCTAGAGTTGTAAATCCTGAATATATCGTTTGGGAGCAATAGGACCAAATGCTGCTGTCGTGGCTCTAATCGTCTCTTTCTAGTGCGATCTTGTCTCGTGTTCTTGGAAGTGTGCACTCATATTAAGTCTGGGATAAGATTCACGAATTTTTCAACAAACAAACTTGTGCCAAAGCTAGGCAACTGCGAATTGAGTTGCAATCAACGACTCTTGATGACAAGCCTATGTCGGAATATCTTCTCCGAATTAAAGCCCTAGTTGATGCACTTACCTTCGTCGGAGATCCTGTTTCACTTCAAGAACACATTGATGTGATTCTTGAAGGTCTTCCGCAAGATTTTAGCTCGATGATTTCGGTTATTGAAAGCAAGTTCAAACCTCTTCCCATTGAAGAAGTTGAAGCTCTGCTACTTGCTCATGAATTGCGAATTCAGAAGTTTCACAAGAAGGCTTTGTCAGAATCTGCCTCTGTTAATCTGACTCAAGCTCCTCCCTTGAATGTGCCTTCACAGCAAAATACTGATGCTCCAGTACAGAACAGTGCACCATCGCATAATTTGGAACCTGATGCACATATTAATGGTGGTCGAGGCTATTATCGTGGCCACGGTGGTCGTCGCAGCAAAGGTCGTGATGGCCTTTATCCAAATATACAGTGTCAAGTTGGCTTTAGGGTTGGTCATATTGCTACATATTGCTTTCATTGTTTTGACCAACTCTACCAGCCACCTGCTCCTCAGAATTTTCAAGGGTTCTACCCTCAGTATCATCCTGCTCAAAATCACAGTATGCAATCACAGAATCCTAATGTTCAGTATCAACCTGCTAATGTTTTTGGATCTCCTACTCCATGGAGTCACCCTTTTGGTCAGTTCAGACCTCCACCACGACAACCTTAGCATCAACCTAGTGCTATGATTACTAATACCGACTCAACTCACACCACAAACTGGTTCCCTGATTCTAGAGCATCCTATCATGTAATTGATGATCAACAAAATATTTAGCAGCTTGGACCTTTTGAAGGTCCTGACCAAATCTTTATTGGCAATGGTCAAGGTTTGCCTATACACTCTTCTGGTTCTTCTTTCTTCCTTCCCCAAACAACTCTAAAGTGTCTTAGCTCTTCATAATTTACTTCATGTCCCCTCAATAACAAAAAATTTAATCAGTGTTAGTAGGTTTACCAGAGATAGGTCTGTCTTCTTTGAATTTCATGCCACTCACTACTTTGTGAAATCTCAGGTCACCAATGAAGTGTTAGTGCAAGGACATGTGGGCCCTGATGGTTTGTACTCGTTTCCCAATCTTCAACTGCAAGCTTCATCACCAAGTTCAACTACTTGTTTGATTTCTAATTCTTCTCCTACTAAGTCTGTTGTAAACACATGTAATACTGCTAGTTCCCATACTGTGTGGCATGCTAGGTTAGGTCACCCCAATAATCATGTACTAAAACTTGTTTTACAGCATTGTAATGTTTCAATTCCTAACGCAAATGTATTATCTTTCTACTTTGCGTGTTGTATTGGCAAATCACATAGAATTCCTCTTCTTTGTCTGAAACAGTTTACAGTGCTCCTTTAGAATTGGTATACAGTGACTTGTGGGGCCCCTCACCCATTCCCTCCTCTAATGGCTTTCTCTATTACATTACTTTTGTTGATGCTTATTCACGCTTTACCTGGATTTATCTACTTAAAAATAAATCAGACACAGTTAATATCTTCAAACAGTTTAAAGCCATGGCTGAATTACAGTTTAATACACAGCTTAAAAACCTGCAAACTAACTGGGGGGGAGAATTTAGACCTCTTACTAAATACCTTACAGACCTAGGGATTAACCAAAGACTAGTTTGCCCACATACTCACCACCAAAATGGCGTAGTTGAAAGAAAAGACAGACACATAGTTAAACTTGGCCTTACCCTACTCAGTCACGCTTCACTTCCTCTAAAGCTTTGGGACCATGCCTTTACCATTGCAACTTATTTCATTAACAGACTCCCCACTGCCTCCCTAAACTTCTCTGTTCCCTACACTGTTCTTTTCAAACAACCACCAAATTACCACTTCCTTAAAACCTTTGGGTGTGCCTGCTTCCTGTTCCTCCGCCCTTACAATACTCATAAGATGGATTTTAGGTCTCATGAATGCCTCTTTCTCGAATATTCCACTTCACACAAAGGTTACAAGTGTCTTTCTCCTATGGGTAAACTTTTCATCTCCAAGGACGTGGTCTTCAATGAACTCAGATTCCCTTACCCTGACCTATTTCCACATTCCACACCAGTCTCCTCTACCTCCTCCCTTCCTTTGCCCCTGGCCTCCATCCTTTTAGTTTCACCTATACCTCCTCAAGCCACTATACCCAATTCTCCGTCTTCTATTGTTTCTAATGTTGTTCCCACAACTCTTGAATCTCCTCACTCGTCCACTCCCACCTCCTCCTCGCCCTCTCCTTCCCATACAGCAACTAGACCCTCCAATATCCATCCCATGCAAACTCGGTCCAAGTCTGGTCTTCTGTAGTCCTGTATTCATCCCTCTCTCTTCCTTACTCACTGTGAACCAAAGAGTGTTAAGCAAGCCTTGAAGGACCCTAATTGGTTTGATGCCATGCAGCAAGAATATGCTGCCCTAATGAAGAACAACACTTGGACCCTTGTCTCTCTTCCTCCTAACAGGCAAGCTATAGGCTACAAATAGGTGTTTCATGTTAAGGAAAATGTCGATGGGTCACTTAACAAATACAAAGCCAGGCTAGTGGCCAAGGGCTTCCACCAACTTCCTAGTTTTAACTTTAATGAAACATTTTCCCTTGTTATAAAACCTGCCACCATCAAACTTATACCTTACTACAAGCCCTGACAAATAAGTGGCCTTTGCATCAACTTGATGTTAATAATGCATTCCTGAATGGATTACTTGATGAAACTGTCTATATGCAACAACCTCTAGGTTTTGAAGCTCCTGACTCTTCTCTTGTTTGCAAGTTGAACAAAGCTCTTTATGGCCTTAAGCAAGCCCCTAGGCAGTGGTTTGACAAACTACAAGCCACACTGTTACAGTTTGGCTTCAAGGCTAGCAAATGTGACCCCTCACTCTTTGTTTATCACTTGAACACTGATATTGTCTACTTCCTGGTATATGTAGATGACATCATAATTACTGGGAGCTCCCCTCAGCTTGTTCAGTAACTTATCCAGTAGCTCAATTCCACTTTCTCTCTTAAGTAGCTTGGCAAGCTTGACTACTTCCTTGGCATTGAAGTTCGATATCTTAAAGATGGTTCTCTCTTTCTTACTCAAAGCAAATACATTCGTGATCTCTTGCAGAAAACTAATATGACTACAGCCAAATCAATCTCATCTCCAATGGCTTCTTCCTGCAAACTCTCTAAGGCGGGATTTGATTTCCTTCCTGATGCCACCATGTATAGATCAGTTGTTGGTGCCCTTCAATATGCAACCATCACAAGACCTTAAATCAGCTACGCAGTAAATAAAGTCTATCAGTTCATGGCTCAACCTCTTGAGTCCCATTGTACAGCAGTTAAATGCATCTTAAGGTATCTCAAGGGTACCTTATATCATGGTCTTCATCTAAAGCCAGCTACCCTTCATCAACATCTTTCACTACAGGCCTTCTGTGATGTTGATTGGGCTGCTAATCCCAATGATCGCAGGTCAACCTCTAGAGTTGGCCCCAACTTAATTTCTTGGTGGTCTCACAAACAGCAAGTTGTTACCCGATCCAGTACAGAGGCTAAATATCATAGCTTGGCCTAGGCTACTGCTGAGATTTTATGGTTAGAAACTCTGCTCATTGAACTTGGAGTTTCCTTCTCCAATCCAACTGTCTACTGTGACAATCAAAGTGTTTTATCTCTTGCCCACAACCCTGTACTTCATGCCCACACCAAGCATATGGAAATTGACTTATTCTTTGTCCGAGAGAAAGTTCTTGCCAAACAGCTCACTGTTTAGCATATCCCTGCTCAAGATCAATGGGCTAATGCTCTCACCAAGCCCATCTCTCCTACTCGCTTCTTGTTTTTAAGAGACAAACTCAAGGTGCTTGAGCTTTATTCTTCGTCTCTCCCACCTTGAGTTTTTTTTTTGGGGGGGGGGGGGTGAATACTGTATAAGAGAGCAGTTCTCCAACTGACTCTCAGGTAGTTAGTTAGGTGGTTAGTGAGCTGTCAAGTTAGTTACACAGCTGTCTAGTGTGACAACCATGTTTAGTTCAATATAAATAGTAGATTGAATTAATGTAATGTACTTTTACATTTTCATCAATAATATCAAAATTCTTCTATTCTCTCTCTCTGAACCATTAACTATTAGAAAAAGAGTCAGGGGTATGAACCCCAAATGGTTGGGAAACTTTTTAAGGGTCAGACGATCCTTCTATGGCTCCTTTGTCAGCCATGATTGAGAATGGATATCAGAGAGACTAACGCCTTAATACCATCTTAGCATATGAGTTTAGTCCTAACTCGACCCCACAAAACAGGCTTGTGAGGTGAGAGTTGTCCCCCACTTATATACTCTAGTTTAGCCTTATCACTAGTTGATGTGGGACTTGGGTTTTTTCCCATACACCTTCTCACACCCAGCACTATTGGGCTTGGTGCGTGGATAATATGGTAGGCGGCCTAGTTAATGGATTTAGGATAGGCTTTGATACCATGTAAAAAGCAGATAATAATATTTTGTTCTTAGATAATTTACATAGATGTTGATAGGTGCAATATATACAAAATATATTTCCTAATATAAACAATCTAAAATAAGGGCCTAATAATAACAATAATTACAAAAGATATAAAATCTAATAATCAGGAAATACAATCAGAATAAAAATGGAAATAGGATTCCTAGAAAATCCCCTATTAATTAGTATAGAAAGCTGTCATTGGCAACTTTTGATCCTGTCATTAATATTGTGCCAACATTAAGTTTTCCCACCTATCTCTGATATCCACTAAGGTTAAAAGCGGCTCTCCCTACTAACTAGTTTATGGCATAGCATCCTACTTTCTTCCAAAATATCAAGAGCATACTTTCTTTGTGAGATAGTCGCACCAGCCTTTAAGCTTCCTTAATCCCAACAAAGTATTTTCATTAACCCAAATCCTTAGTTTAAAAATGGTGATATAAAGTGTTGCTTCAAACTTTGAATTCCTTCATGATCATTATTGTGTAATAGAGATGTTTATAACACTATCATCCACATATACCATGAGATAGAAGCATAAGTTAGATGAATATTTATAAAATAGAATGATCTACCTCACTACAAATCACGCTAAACTATTGTATAATTGAGATGAATCATCCAAACAACACAGGGGAGACAACCAACTCGACTAAATCCCCATGTAAAAGGACATTTTTATATGTTCAGCTCATATAAAGGTCAGTGATGCAGCTGCCCTGGACAAGAACAGGCAAACAAAAGTATTTTTTTCAATAAGGGGGAAGTATAACCATAACCAAGACTGAAAATCTTAGTAAAGCCTTTAGAAACCAAGGCGAGTTTTCAAGTAATCTATCTTACCCTCAGGACCTACTTTGACAAAGAAAAGTTGTGAACAACCAATAAAAAGGATTTCCTCAATGGGTGGTGAATCAATGTACAAGTGTGATTATATTCTAATTTCTAAAGCCATCATCTCATTAATCACTGCCTGTCACCATCCTATATGGGAAATGCTTCTTGAACGGATTTACAAACAGAAATAGAAAACAAAGTAGTGGAAGAGTAATAGGATAGGAGCAGACAATGATAGCTCAAGAAATTGTAAATGACATAATGTTTATGGTAGAACAATAACTTTATGAACAACAACAATAGGTAGGTAGGTCCAAAGTAGGTGAAGATGCTGGAGCAGGAAAGGAATCATTAGACTTTGTAACTGGGTCAACTTCTACAGCCTTATGGCAAGGATGATGCTGAGAAGTGATGAGTGAGTGAGGAGAAGACTGCAATGGTTGGAAAGAGGTTATTGATTCTTGAGGACTCAAAGACTGAGGAATAAAGATCGACTTCCTTAGGTAAGGCACTGGGAAGACTTGGGATATTGAATTCGATTCCACCTGTGTAATAAAGAAAGGTTTATCTTTGAAAAAGGTGACATTAGCAGAAATATAGTTGAGAATACCCAAGAAAAACACATTTATATTTACATGGAGAAATATCATGCACGAAACATGTAAAACCAAATACACGATGAGGAACTTTATAAAGAGATTCTTTCAGAAACAAGAGATAATGATGAACTTGGTTACTTATAATCGAAAGTGACATACAATTTATTTAAGTAACTTGCTGTAAGGAATATCATGATCCCAAAACATTAAAGGTGCATTAGCATGTAATAACAAAATGCAAGGAGTGTCACAGGGGAAGGTTTCTGCAATGCCATTTTATATGGTGAATGAGGACTAGATTGATCAATCATACCATGAGAAAACATGAAGGAATTAAAAGGAGTTAAAAAAAAAAAATACACTTTTGCATTGTCACTACATAAATACAAATAGTGTGTGCAAATTGAATATGAATTTCAGAAAAAAAAATTAAAAATACCTAACAATTCAAAATGATCTTTCATTAAAAATATCCAAGTGCATCTTGAGAAATCAACAATAAAAGTAACAAAATACCTGTAACCTTGGATAGAATTGACACGATTAGGCACCAAACATCTGAATGAACAATACCCAAGGGAGATTTTGATCAAATATTTTTCTGTTTGGAAAGTAGCACGAACATGTTCCCTGAACTAACACGAATCACATTCAAAATATTGTGAATGAGAGAGATGGGGAGCCATTTTTTTAATTTTTTTAGACTTGGATGACCCAAATGACAATGAAGAAGTTTAGGAGACTCGAAAATAGAAAATATGATAAATGATGGATATTGAAGGTAGTAGAGTCCACAAAATTCAAAGCCTATACCAACCGTATGTCCCGTACTCTAGTCATGTTGAAAAACTTAATAGAAAAGGTTAGGGAATAGTTAAGTGTACGAGTAAGCTGATTAATGAAAATTAAATGAAAAGGACATCCAAAAATAAAAACAACAGAATTCAAAGTTAAAGATAGATGGAAGAGGTACAGCCTGATCAATACCAGTGGCTTTAGCCATTGAACCATCGGTGAGGGCGATGAAATGAGATTTGACGGATGACAAATTTGAGAGAAAAGAAGGATTAATTACCAGCAAATGTGATAAGAAGCACCAAAGTCTAAAATCCAAGATCCAGCCAACATAGAATAAGAGACAAGTCATAGAATCTCTAATGTATACTACTACAACCGATCATAATGATCCTGAGTGTGCTGCCTTAAGCTCAAAATATTCCTTATATTCATTACCTGACAGAATATTGGAGGAGTCAAAGTTTGGTTTGGAAGCCATTAAGATGTATTTAGAAGGTACAATGAAAAAAGGATAGCTAAAATGTGCAGAGGCAAACAACAGCAAGTACGAACAACCAAGACTTAAATAATGGTGGAAACCAGCGACCCACTATCCAAATAGAATATCAAATAGTAAGCAGCGAATAAAAGGAGGAAAAAAAAGTATGAACAGTACCACATGAATAGTGTGCATGAACGGTAATCATGGATAGTACACGGAGCAATATTTCCCTTATAAAGCCGTTTGGTGAGGTCCTTTGTTGATGGGTCTTTTCTATTGCAACTTGTAACATTATCGAGAAAGGATTTCTAGGGTTTTGTTGGGGGACTAAAGAGCAGAACCTCCAGATTCTGAGCAGAAGTTGTGCCTAGCTAGCCAGCTTTGATACCAATTTGATATTAAAGGAGAAAATATTTAAGAGACTATTTGCGGATAAAAATCTGCATACTTAGGATTATATACATCAAAGAATTCATTACAATGTATCATTTACAAGAATAAATAATAGAAGAAAGATTTTCTAGATTATTAAGGTTTCAACTTTTAATACTCCTTGTACCCATTTACCAATTTAATACTATGTAAATAGCAAGAAGAATTTTTAAAACTTGGGTTTCTTATTCGACATTTTGTGGGATATTTTTTTGTCACAAGGTATGCAAAAAGTTGGTCCTAACTCTTCGTCACAGTGGTATCATGGTAGGTTTCAATTGGCCAAACTACCAAGCTGAAATTGTATTTATTAAAATTTAAAAATGGATCAAGTCCAACTTAACCTCAAAAACTAGTTTAAGACAGGAAGATTGCCCAAGTCTTATAACAAGTATTTTGGCCATATTCCTTCTTGATGTAAGAATTGTTAACAAACACATTAACACACGGGCTACCAAACAATTCTCAGGCACAAATACCACATGAAACCATATAGTACATGCTTTATTTAATTTAATTGAGAACCAAGTCTATTTTGACATTAAAAGGTGTAACCTCGTTACTCTGCCAAAGAAATCATTTTAAATGATTTTGTGGCTGGACTATGCGTTACAGCATTGGCTTGTGTTGAAGGGCTAATATGATTATTTTTCATTCCATACTTTTTTTGATATGTTGCAAATCATTGTCGGGATTTCTTGAAGAATGTCGTTTGCATTTTAAAATTTTAACATCTCTGTTTATCATTGCAGTCATTTCCTCTGGCTTTGGGTCTGGTTTTGACTGGGTTCTTTTTTGCAACCATGTCCTTGAGGCAAGGTGAGTTAAATTTTGTTATTTTAGCTTACAGTATACAAAGCACACCTGAAGTTTAAACGAAAAATTGATTTTTTTTATTTTTTTTTAACTGTAAGTGCGTGTCACCCACAAACTGTTGAAAAACCTGTGGTTTGTAGCCACCTATCGGCTACCTCACCTTTCTTTTATTGCTAGAGTGACACCATTAGCCAGGGACAACAGGGAGAAGAAAGAAGAGAATCTGATGGGGACTGAAAATAAGGTGGAAGTTTAAAGAGATATAGAATATGGGAGGAGGAGAGAAGAAGAGAGGATCAACTGTTAAGTAATAATTACCAATTCATTTAAAAAAAAAAAAAAAAAAAAACTGAGGGCTGCTTGTAGTAATCCTTAAATAGTTCCGTGGTACATAAAATATTGACATTTTAGGTGACACCATATATGATTATCACTATACTTCACTTGTATTTATCTTTTTTGTATACACACATACAAAAAATACACCTCAAAATCAAAGGAGACTAGTTAAAATTACTTAGCTTTAAGGTTCACAAGTTAAATCTTGTGACCTACCACTGCAAAACTGCTTGTCTGAGGTTTCTAGATAATTAAAGCTAAAACATGATCTGAAATTTTATGAGAATTCTTGTGCGATCAATACAGGAATATGTGCTAGGTAAGAATTTGTTGTAAAAAAAAAAATTCATTACAACTTACAGTAAAGAAGTCGTTACAATCCAAGTGCTATGTTAATGAACTAGTATTATATGGTCTGACATGGCTTTCAAGTGACAACCACTAATTCTTTCTGCAGTTAGATATGATTTTCGGCACTTATTCTTCTCGCTAATATGGGCAAGCATTAGTGTTGGTATAGCAGCATTTGTGAAGGCCAATGGTCGGCTTTTCTGCAACAGATCTCGCTTACACAAGCCGCGACGTTGACTTCTACATACAGATCGTTTTTGGCAATTAACAGGCCTCACCTGCAGGAGTCTTAGTTCTACATTAAGATCACTTAAACGAATTCAATCTTTGCAAAAGGTTCCTAGCATACTGCTTATTATAGTATTTATTCTTATATACTAATTTTGTAGTCATTATAGCTTCCAAAATCCCATTACAGTGATCGGTGCTCTGTCGGCAGTTCTTGCTCTGCCTTCCCCTCTCTTTGTATATGCAGGTTTTATTTGTGCCATGTATAAGATGGAAGCACTCCAAGTTCTTGGAAATCTCATATTCAGTTTATTCTTTTTGCATGCTTTTAAGAGAATTCATTCCTTTTGCATTGCTGTGATGTACTTACCCATCGTTGTATCTGCCGCAGCCAGTTGGCTAGCAACACATTCATTAACTACAAAAGGAGTAGAGCCTATAATAAAGCAGTGAGATTCACATCATTTAAGTGAGTTTTGCATAAATTTTACCAAATAATAAAGGGTGTATTAAAATAATTGCGTTAAAAGAGTGCGTTGGTATTGGTAACCTCTCTCTTCAACCATTTTCAGTTCTAATTGTTATTGTTGCTTGCTACTGCAAATTGAGATGAATTAAAGCATCCAACATTTCATAAATCAAATAACTTGGTAGGGAAATCCATGTCCTTGCGTAGACTCTGAAGTCTGTACAATTAAAAAGTCGGTAATAATAATGAGGTTGTTGATATTAAATCATTATTTCATTTCAGTACTAAAATAATAAAAATATTAATGGCAAAAACAGACAAGGAAAATGGAAGATTAACCACATAATCAGCATCTTAGGAATACAATACAAATTACTGACCAACAACAAATTCAAACGAAGACAATAAGACCTACAGTTGGTAATTTTTCAAAAAAAAAAAAAAAAGTGACCCATCGGAACTGGGTTATTATTAGGTGTGTTCAGGACCTTCATGATCATTGATGCAGGGATACTTTAAAATTCACAACATACCCAGATTGTACCCATGCAACATAGTTCATGAGGCGTGAGTTGCATATGGAGGCCAATAAAGATGAAACTCAATCTTGTAGACAACAGTAAGACCCTTAAGGTCAACTGGAGAAGAAGTAACATAGCCTTGCACAAACATGAAATCATCGGTGCCTCCTACCACTGGAAGATCCGAGGGTTTGACATTATTTGTGACACCAACAACGGAAACGGAGCCCTTATGGTGCTTCAAACGCAGAGTTAGCTTGGCAATTGAAATGCTTCGAAGCCCGTCGAGACTAGATGTGACGGTAGTCCCTTCTGCAATCCCAACTAGTTTGGAGGATCTATTGGCTGTAACAGTCAAAGGGTCCTGAAAGGCAAATAAGGTGCCAAAAGGGGTTGTGGTTTGAGAGATTCCTGCTCCTCCTTCTATACCTTTCACTATGACATATCCGGTTTTGTTTATGGTCTCATGTTGAAACAGCGAGAAGTGAAGGGACTTGAGGTGTTGGTGCTGGTGATAGGAACCTGCAGATGTGGTTTTAAATTGGATTATGGCCAAAAGTAAAAAAGCAAGAACATAGTTGTGTAAAGAGGACGCCATAACTACGATGGTTAGTTGTTGTGATTAGAATGGAAAGCCGGGTGATATCCCATTTCATTATATACAGCACAAGAGTTGGTTTATTTCTTTTTCTTTTTAATTTTTTGTGGCACAAAACTTGATTCACATTACGGTATGAAAGCTGTCGATGACTTGCGGGTGATGGAGTCAATGAAAAAAATAGCTCAGTCATTCAAGGTCGTTCATTCTCCTATTCATTGTATTAGACCCTCTGGCTTTGACTGAGAAATCGTGTGCGTCTCTAGAAGTAACATAGGAAGTTAGGAACTAGAAAGAGTAAAAAGTACTCTGCTGCATTTGCTTTTCGCGAATCCAATGATAAGGAATTAATGTGAGAATTCCTTAATATATTTGATGTTCTGCATGCAGCCGGTAGTCAAAGGTTTTAACAATTTATTTCATAATTACCAGTTAACAAAATCTTTTAATTAATGTCGAAAAAAAAATTATTATTATAATGTAAAAATGTTTTATTTTCTTGACAAATCTTTTTAGGAATTAATTTTGATTTACAGTGAACATAAAATTTACACTTTTCATTCTTGAAAATGTGATATTTATACATACTAGGGTAATAACCTGTGCCTGCACAGGGCTTCGGTTTACAATTTAAATTTTTTATATTATTATGATATTTTATGTATTTTTTAATCATTTTCACTTTTATATAAGTATGTATTAGTAAATATGTATATAAATATTTAACATAGGTATGAATATAGATATATTTTTAAATAATTTTATATTCACATATATCTTATATTTTAATTTATATAAATATTTGTTTTAAATAATATTTTCTTCACAAATATATTTGGATTTGTATATAACTTAGATATATACATAATTTTAATAAGAAATATTAATAATAAAAATATGTTATATTAAATTTATAATTTTTTTTAAAATTATGCTTGCATCATAAAATAAATGACTAAAATTTATCAAATAGCTTTCAAACTTTATAAAAATTTGTAGACTTGATCTACCAATAAAATCTTTCAATTGACTTAATCTACTCAATAAAATCTTTCAATTCAATGGTTGGATGGTTAAAATTTAATATATATTGAAAATTATTAAGTGGACTAACTTGATCCCTACCCTATATATATATATATATACATATATTAAATTACTAATTTATATTTATTTCATGAAATCAACATAAATCTTGCAAGATTTTTAATTTGAATCAATTATAAATTTGAATTAGAATATATATTAGTGTTATTAATTAATTTGAATCAAAATATATACTTGTGTAGTTAATTTGAATGTTCAAATCTTTAAAATTACACTAATCATACTTATCATAATTATGTATTTTTATGAATTAAATAAATAATAAATCATTTACATTTCCATAAAAAAATTAAATAAATGTTGTCACATGACATCTGCCTATATGGCAAAATCTTCTTTTATTTGTTATAAAATTCAAATAAAAAATTTTAAATTAGTAAAGAGATTATCATATAAAAATGCAACAATACATATTTCTTGGATATAAAATGAGTTAAAATTAGAAATATTTATTGAGTAATATTAATTTTATACCACAATAAGATTTTTTTATTTATAAACTATCTCTTTAAGTCTTTTGCTCCATCTTAATAATTGAAAATGTAAAAAGTTCAAAATAATGTCAACAACCAAACTTAAAATGCTACATATTAGAAACATTTTGAAAATATAGTCTAAGAAAATAAAATAAAAAAAGAAACTTGCCTTGGAAAAATAAGATGAAAAAAAGGTGAAAAGATAAAACATGAAAACAAAAGCAATAATAAAAAGATATCTCTTTTCTTTTTTACGAAGAAAAGTTGGATAATATTATTCCACCTGAAAACCAATTACACCATTTATCACTAATTGATTCACTTGTATGGAACTTCTTCTATTCAATACATTTCATGAACATCAAAAGCTAAGAATACTAAAGTGTATGCTCCATTACAACGCTATGAGCAGTTTCCTAAAGCTTTGAACCAAGTTGTTTACAACTTTCCAAGATTCCTCGAAAATAACTTCTTTCAATTGATTTTTTACTGCTCTATTGATGGTGTAGCTCATAACAGTCATTCTTATATTCTACCCCATATACATATAAATTTTCTGAAATTTGCATGGTCTACTTAAAAGATAAGACCTCTACTACTCTTGGCTCAAAAACAGTTTGGAAATGCCATGAAGTAGCAACCAAAATTTGCCCTTTGTAGTCTTAGGAAACTACACCTATGCCAATAACATTATCAACCAGAGCCAAAGCATCAAAGGAGATACTTCTAAAAAAGAAGAAAGAGCAAATATTATATATAAACCAAATTCTATATTAAAAAAAATCAACCTTGTTTTTGTAGTATAATAATATTCTTTTTACTTTTGTGAAATACTGAAACCCTCTTTTAAATCTTTATGTCATCTTAATAGTTAAAACATTCAAAAATAACAAAATAATATTAACATGTAAATGTCAAGTATTATAAAATATTAAAAATAAATTCAAGGAGAATGAAAAAGATTAGAATATTAGTTTAGAGAAAGAAGATAAAGAATAAAAAAAAATGAAACTATAAAATAAAAGTTAAATTAATCGATAACTCCTTAAATTATTTAAAAAATTTTAATTAGGTCCCCAAACTAAATAAATTGGTAATTGAGTCCTTGATCTTATAAAATATTTGTAATTGAGCCCTTAAATCTTTAAAATTGTCACAAATTATTATTTTTTGGTGGTTTCAAGTCATCATAAACTAACATCAGTGATCTAATTACAAAAATTTTACAAGATCAAGGATCTAATTACAAATTTTTTTAGTTTAGAGACCTAATTAAAAATTTTCAAATAGTTCAATGACCTATTAATTAATTTAACCTAAAACGAAAAAGTAAACAAATTGAATAACAATAAAAGAGATATACAACAAAAAAAATGAACCAAGTAAAACAAAAGAAAATGAAATATATATATATATATATATATTAGAATTCGTAATTTTCATACCTTTCAACCATTTTGAACATTGTTGTCTTTAATCTATCAAAATTCAAAGACATGGTGTAGCAGAAGAAGAAACTATTATAAGGCCTGCAATTTGTTGAATATATTATTTATAATAGTACTTTAAAAAAAAAAAAGATTGAATGCTCAAATGATGAACATGACTAATGAGAATCATGACCATTTTGAAATTAATATGTATATTTTGATTATTTTAATTATATTATTTTTTATTATATTATATATATAGAGGGTCAGGATCCGTTGACACCAGATATCAAAGTTAGTCAAATTACACCTTTAATAGCTTTTTGTAGAATGCAAATTTAAACAATATAACCATTGAATTTGATGTTCTTGTTAATTAGATTAAGTATACAAAATTTCATACAATTCTAAAATTATTTAATAGTTCATCACATCACTTTATTTTAACATACAATATGATATTAAAATATATATAAATATTCAATGTTAGATAACATATTAGTAAAGGTCTAAATGCTGTAAAATTTGATATACATGATTATAAAGATAATATCACACAATTTAACATTTGGATTGGTTAAATTTGCATTCTACAAAAAGTTATTGAAGATGTAATTTGACTAACTTTGACACCTGGTGTCAACGGATCGTGGCCCTTATATATATATATATATATATATAGAATGACATAATTACTTTAATTATTCATTTTAAAATAATTTAATTTCCATTCATTAAATTATCAATGATAACATTGCGAGATTATCATCCTTATATAAATAGTTTAAACTACCAATAATATATTTATGTCACGAAATTAACATAAATCTTATGAGATTTTTAATTTAAACTATTTATGCTGATTTCGTTACATAAATATAGTGTTGGTAGTTTAAACTATTTATATAAGGATGATAATCGCGCAATGTTATCATTGATAATTTAATAAATAGAAATTAAATTATTTTAATTATAATTTTAAAATTTGAAGTAGAATATATATATATATATATATATATATATATATATATATATATATATATATATATATATATATTATCAATTAAAACGTGATAATAAAAAAACACCATAATTATAAAATCAAGATGCATTTAAATTTTAAAGATTTAATTGATTAATTTAATTATTTAATTAAAATATATACTTGTGATAAATGCCTTTGTTACTATAATAAAATAAAATCATATATTTTTATGAATTAAAAAACAAAAAATATCGGTTATGATCATAATTTCCTTAATTATGTATTAGAATATATATCAGTATTATCAATTAATTTGAATTAGAATACATAATTATATTATTAGTTTGAATATTCAAATCATAAAAATTATACTGATCATAATTTTCTTAATTAGTATAATTAAGTATTTTTTATGAATTATAAAATAAATAAAAATTTTGATGACATTTTGGCAGGAAAAAAATAAATATGGTATTCCACATGGCATTTGCCTACGTGGCAAAAACTTTTTTTATAATAATAATAATAGATCATAAATGCTTTAATTATCATTATAAATGCTTTAATTATCATAATAAAAAATATTACCATAATTACCGTGATTATAAATAACATTCAATAAAATTTCAAAAATTGATTTTCTTGTGATATAAAATCAAAATCAATTTAAGATTTAATTATTGATTGATAAATTTAAGTAGAATATATATTTTTTATAAACGCCTTAATTATAAATGTCTTAATTATAAACATCTTAATTATTATAATTAAATATAATAATGTATTTATATGAATAAAAAAACAAAAAAAAATCTATGAAATTTAGGCAGAAAAAGAATGAATATGGTGTTGTCACATAGCATCTTTCTATATTATAAAACCTTCTTTTATAATATATAATAGATTTTTCATTTTTACAAAATCTTATCTTTCTCATTTTGTAAAAGAGTTTAATAGTTATATACTGTCAATGTAAAAACTTAAATTATTAACTAATTAGAAATCACCGTTAGCATGACTTTAAGACATTTATTATAAAAGTCAATAAACTTACCATACATGGTGGTTTATAATTGGATGACAGTGTAAAACTGTTTTATATTGTCAGTGCATAGCCTATTTTCTCTTTGTAAAACGTATTTTTTAAATTTTTATATTAAATTAAATCAAATATTTTTTGTTTAAATAGTTGATTACCTAAAGGAGGTTTTTAATTTCTTTAATCAATTCTCAATCTCAATCAATATCTAGCATAATGGGATATTTATAAATTGATATTAAAACAATATTATATTGATTAAAATATTTTTTTAATACTTCCAAAATTAAGAAAATTTAAATGCGTATAATTTTATATTATAATTTATTTTTATTACTAATAAAATAAGAATAAAATGTGTTTTAAAACATTGTAAATATGACTTAATATTATTTAGCTAAAGTATAATTTTGGTCCCTCATTTGAATTTTTGGTTTCAATTTGGTTTCCTAGGTTTAAAAAAATTCATTATAATTCCTTAAAGTGTCTCTATTAGACTAAATTGGTCCTTCTATCAAATTTTTGTACTAATGATGTTAATTTTGGTTGACATGCATATCTCACAATTTGCCACATGTTTCCAAATTGACTAAGTTAGTGCAGTAAACTGATGGAAGGACCAACTTGGTCTAGCAGTGAGACTTTAAGGAACCAAAGGGAAACTTTTTAAATTTAGAGCACCAAAGTGAAACCAAAATCTCAAATGAAGAACCAAAATTATATTTTAGTCATATTATTTTAATCCTCTAAATTCTTGTTTGCTATAAATTTTAAAAATTAGTCTTTATCATTATTTAGTGATAACATGACATACAGCTAACGATGTCACATATCATATCACCTCAAAATAATTACAACATGACATGACTAAATGCATATCATGTTACCATTAAATAGTAACAATGACCATTTTAAACATTTTAAAATTTATAAGAAATAAAACTAATAAAAAAGTTGAAGAACCAAAATCAAATAAAATTATATTTATATAAACTGGAAATATATTAAAATCATAAAATAATCTTTTATTAATCAAATTAAACTTCTCATAAGTATTTCTTAAATTTATATTTTTTTTTATCCTTCTTGTGATCAGCGTGTCAAATAACATTATTGTTATTTGAAATAAAAACCAAAATGTCAAGCATATTTTAAATAAAAAATAATACAATATTCATAATTAAAAATTAAAGTAAACTACACTTCTCTTTCTAAAGAAATACTTAAATTATACTATTCTCTAATTTTAAAATTACACCTTCATATCCTAAGAGATAAAATGTGCTTCATTTTAGTTTGTTTTAATATAAATGAAACTCTTAATAATAGTGAATAATTGTGAATGACTTTTCCAAGGACATTTTTCCTTTTTCTACAACTTTTAGTGTCAAAAAATAATAATTTTGAACACTCTATTATTGATTTTAGGGCTTTAGATAAAACAAAAAAAAAAGGTTTTAAGAACCCCTAGAATAAGCTTTGGGAGTTTATCACTGAACGCGTAGGTCAACTGGCATGAGATTATTTTAGCTTAACTAGTGCTATTGAATTCAAGTCCTAGGTATGTAATTGTTTTAAATATTTGGAGGAAAAGCTTTGCCTCTCATAATAATCCTACTTGGCTTAAGGAGAATTGTTTCTCATGGAGGATACTTGTGGCCTTGTACCAAAAATAAGTTTTGGATGTTAACTGAAATCTTTGTTTCATTTTCTAATAGAGGTCCAAAAAACCCACTAGAGTCAGCCTAGTGGAGAAGGTTTGAGTAATTTACATAAAGTTTTAGGTTTAAACTTCATTACTACCTCTTGTACCAAAAAAACAAGAGGTTCAAAACTAGTCATTGATAGATGTTTATTTATATTTACTCCTATATTATTAATTAGAATACATACTTGTAGAGAGATTCACATTCTCTCCACTCTCTCACTAAGACATTCTCATATTTTCTTTCATATCTCGTTTGAATGTGCATTTCACACACTACCTATGCAACTAGACAAAGAAATTACTGTTGATCATGACCTTTGATATGTCATGTATTGCTAAAGTTTCGATGAAGACAGCCAACATCAAGAGAGCTTCAATGAAGACCAACTCAAAGCTAAAAGGAACTTATGAAGACAAAAGTTGAATCAAAAAGAATTAAAACAATTGTTGTGAAGATTTGTGTCAATGTCTTAGACAATTATGTAAGACTTGTGTAAAACATAGGAAAAATACAAGAAGGGGGATTGAATCGTGTTATTCAAAATTTTCGCAAAAAACTTTTTAAGAACATTTCGTCTAAAGGGTTAATCAAAAGAAGCTTAAATAACAACGAAGGAAAAATGCAAACCAGAGAAACACAAAGAAATTATATCGGTTCATCTCACCCTAGAGACTACGTCCAGTTCTTGGCAAACTACCAAGTTCCACAACTTAAATAAGTTACAAGTATTCTTTTAACCAAGCCTCTTCAGGCTCAACCCAAGTAATCTTTAACTTGCCTTTCCAAGCAAAAACCCAAGTATTCTTTGAATCAAAGCCTCTTTAGGTTTCTACCAATTTCTTAATGAAATGGTTGAGTGTGAGTTGTCTCACTTAAGTTAACATCTTATTAGACGAATGTACAATGAAACTCAGAGAAACATTTACAAGTATTGAATTTAGAGATTACAAAATGAGAGAAAGTTTTTCAACAGTTCCACACAATATGTCACTGAGACTAAGGTCTCTTCTTCTATTTATAGGATTCTCCAAAAAGTGTTGATTGTGAGTGCTTCAGAAGACATCTTTCATTTAGTGTTGTAAAAGAAGAAAAGAGCCGTTGGAGCATTAAATGCACCATTTAATGCCTTTCACCAACCACTCACTCTGATAAGAAAAAAATTCTGTTTATTTAGCCTTTCTCGCACTCAATCTTGTTACAGTGGGCATATCTGCTTTCTGTACTGACATCTGCACACAAATTCCTTCTTTTATGTGTAAAGGTAAACTTTTATCAAGAATAGGTACGTAGACATCTTTTCGTTCAAGGTGGTTTATGCTTTTAAAAACTTCAGAGCTCAAATTAGTAAAGCATCGTTTGAATAAAGTTAGTTATTGAATCTTTAAAGAAAAATGTGTGAATAAGACGATAGTGAAGTTATGCAATATTATCAAGTAAACAGACAATTGTTTAATAGGACTGTTTGTAACTGTTTGTTATTATCAAAATAAATAAGGGTCATAAATTCGTCTTTTGTCTTAACTTGTTGATTCTGGCTAAGTTTAGCTTAAGGGGATCAACTAAAAAATCTAAAATAGTTCTAACCAACAAACAAAAATGGTTTGAGTGAAAAATCACATACTAAGCCAAACTTGGCTTAGGAATCGATTCCACTCTGTTGGTATTGATTCCCATGAGTCGAAATAGAGAAAAAAATCAAGTGAATCAATTTTTGAACATAAAAGTGATGCAAGGAATAGATCCCCTCCACGAAGGAATCGATTCCCACGTGAAGGAATCAATTCTCGCATGGACAAAATCAATTCCACAACAGTTAGAATGGTTAATTAAGAAAAACGTGATTTATGATAACTGGGTAATCTTTTCCAAATCAAAGCCTATCTTTTAAGATTACAAATTAAATTGTTTTTTCCCCTTAATCAATATAAAAGCTTAATCTTTCTAAAACCAATTTGTGAAAGCAAAGAGAATTTGTGAGAATTGGGGTTATTCTGCTTGAGTCAACACTTAGAAAAGAATTATGAGTCCTAGAGCTTTAAGCTGTGTTATCTCCACTATTGAGAGTGGTAATTGTTTTTTATTTTTTTTTTATTTTTTTGTTTAAGGAAGTCCAAGAGCAGGTTCTTTTAGCAAGGAAGTCTTGAGGTAGGTAGTCTCGGCCAAGGAAGTCCTGGGGTGGGTTCCCCTAGTAAGGAAGTCTTGAGGTAGGTGTCCTCTAGCAAGGAAATCCAGGGGTAGGTTTCCCCTGGTCTAGGAGCAAGTTTTTCCTAGTGGATGGTTAGAGTGAGAAGGTGAGGAGCATCCTAGGTTAGGTTGTCAAGGTGGGTTCCTTAAGTGTAAAAGGCTTGCTGCACTGTAAACTCTAATCAGAAAGTAGATTAATTTCAAGAGTGGCTTGGGGACTAGATGTAGGTCACAATTTATGACTGAACCAAGATAAATCATGGTGCACTCTTCTTTAACTCTTCTCTTTACTATTTTAATTGTTTGAATGTTTGATTTGTCATGTTTTTACTTTGAATTTTATTAATCAAATCAAACAAAAGGTTTATCTCTTCGTCTCTTTTCACAATTATATTTTTCACAATTTGGGGTGATTGCTTTGCAAAAATGCTTTCATTATAACTCAATTCATCCCCTCTTGAGTTATTAATGCCACTTGTTTAACAATTACCTCTCAACCATATCAAACTATCCTATTTTTATCTTTATTTGTATATTTGATCATTTTAACTATCTATCTCTTTCGATCTATCTTCTTTTATCTCTATCTCTAAATTAAATTTTAATAGTCTTTTTAAAAGAAATTATCGATAGTTAAAAGCATCTATATATTGCAATTTAAATTGATTCATTGTAAATTCAAAATATAATTTATATATTCAAAATTATTTAATTATTATAAATTTTAATTATAATATTATTTATATTTTAAAAATATTTACTTATTATGAATTTTGATTATATAAAAATTAAGCATTTATCCTGTACAATGCACATACTAAATACTAGTTATTAACCAAATGAAATTTCATTAATTAAAGCAAGAGTAGAGTCCCAAACTAGCACATGAATTTCTTTATTGACTAATGTATTTATTTAAGAGAGAGATGCACTTATTAAATAAAAAATTAAATACATAATAATAAAAAATTGCTCAAAATATTAAAAATCTCATCATAAATCACAATTTGGTCTAAATTATAAAAGTCAAAATAATCTCAAGTTTATTTGAAGATAAAATAAGAAAACTAATAAAGTATAGTATATTTACGGTTTTGTTCAATTTTGAATATGAAAACCAAAAACTAATCCAAATCAAATAAAAAATACAATTTTTTTATTTCAATTTTTACAGTTAAGAGTTTATTTGGTTTTTCATTTATCTTTATTGTTTTAATAGTATGAAATGATTTACATTGGTTCATAAACACCTATAATAATAAACTTGGATATAATATTTAAAGTAAGCTTATCAAGTGTTCATTAAATATTGTTCCTATTAGAGAACACCATCTACTGAGGAGTCCTATGGCCTAAGAGGTACTTAAGAAACCCAGCAAGCTATTACTTAGATGTACAAACCTTGGTGTAGTAAGGAGGACACTACAACATTTATTACACTGTAGATCAACCTAAACAGACCAGACAGGTCTGCTAGCAGAAACTGGTCAATTAAATTTCGCTAAGCACTATGCTGAGAGGTGTGAGCGCTTGCAAGGGTTGACCATCAGAGTTCAGATGGTTAATAGCCCCTTAAGAGCGAAGTTAAGTGAGCAATTGGGAGGGTTGAGCCGTACTGGCCAATCGATTCACCGCCCCTCTAGCGTTAAGCCAAAGGGATGCAAGCACTTGTAACATCCGGTTGACTCGTACGTTAATTTCAAGGAAAAGGTTATTGCACATTTAATATTCTATTTGCATTTATTACTGTATATGATATATGATGTTTATTTGTTGGAATTTGCAAGTTTGCTGCAATGACGACATGGTTAATCACGCCCTTAGTAAGATCTTTTCACGTGGCTAATGGAGATCACGCCTATTTGTTGAATGTGATTTGGCCCAAGGGTCGAGGCCCAATTGTCCTAAATCAAATAGTCTACATCCCCTCAAGCACTAAGCTTGAACTTAGTCTAGAATCCTTAATCAGTTCATGGATGCTTGTTATGCTTAGTTGACCTATCCAGACGATCCACAAATCATAACACCTGTTTATTGAATATGACTGGGCCTAAGGGTCAAAAACCAATTGTCCTAAATCGAATAATCCAAATATTAATTTCTTAGTAAATGTTCAACATTTTTTTCTGATATAACTACGCATGAATAAAACATCTTTTTTGATACATGCATTTTTAAGTAGAAAAAATAGTGCCTTAATTCAAGCCAAAAAGAAAAAAATTCCCACTATTATTATATATACGTAACATCTAGATTTGACTTTTTAAAATGAGTGAATTACTTTAAGGGTAAAATAATAATTTTAATTATTAATAAAAATTAATAATTGATATTATCGTAGCATATATAACAAATCATGAACATATTAAAAGATTTATTATTATTTTTCATTAACAACTAAAATTATTTACTTTACTTTTATTCACTTAACATAAATTCATAAAATCCTGTCTACTCCACTTGTATAATCACATAAAAGTTCATTGAATTAAACGTTGGCGTGTAGCACGTGAAAAAGAAAAAATGGTAATAATTACCAACTACCTCTTGTAACACTCGTTTTAAAAAGCCTGTCCACATCTATTTTTTTAAAAATGCGAATTAAGGTCAGATGTGATTTTCAAAAGGGTGTATCACAATGCAAACCACTTTAGTGGAAAATTGTTTAACATATCAAAGTCAAAGTTGCTCATTCTTACTAATAATTCAAATGCCTTGACCAACGAAAGTAAATTCTATTACGAAACATCGGATCAAGTAAAGTCAACAACTCAATTTAGAGAATGATTAAATAATTTTAATTATTAACAAAAAAATTGTGGTGTGTGTGTGTAAAACAAATTATAAATGTATTCGTTGACTTTCTCATTAACAACTAATATTATCCATTTTATTCTTATTTACTTTACAAAATCAAATCTCAAAACTTCAATTACGGATTTAGTTTTTTTAAATTTGAGAAAAATTATTTTGTTAAATTTACCTTCGTTGAAATAATAATAAATACGTTTTTATTTTCTTGCTTTACATATTTTTTCACTTTAAAATGTGGGTATAAAATAGATGGTTTAGATAATTTTTGAATTGGATTAAAATTTATAAGTCAAAAGTAAAAATCATTATTCCGTTTATTATTTACCAAAAACTTATCAAGAAATTTAATCTACTCATGACTCATTTAGAAAGAAAAAAAAGAAGACATCCAATTCATCTATTAATAATTTTTTGTGGATGAATATCTAATCCATCCATTTCATATATGTACATATATATATACACACACACTACACACACACACACACTTTTTTTACCTGTTAACGTAAATTTTTTCATTAAAATTTCTCTCCTTACAAACCCGCAATGGATTTGTTCCTATAACCATCATTGATCCAATAATTGTACACATTAGTTTTAAAAAAATATTAAAAAGAAAAAAGGATGGATAGCTTATTGACCATTCAATAATAATTGTTGATCCAGTCCGCCTAGTCCATTATGTTTTATTCTTATAATTGGTCAAATTGGTTAGATTCATGCATGAACAAATTGGACCGATGGTTAGCGAATAAGTAGATGCAATTATCACCCCTACTTTAAAAGAGTAAATTCCAATTTTCATTCAAAGGAGAGGGCAGAAAATCCTTTCAAGACATTCTAATATCAGCTACCTTAATTTTAGACGAATGGTGTGAAACTACTACCAAAAAATTGGAAGACATCTGGATGGCACATTTCCAAAATTTTTAGGTGAAAAAAAAAAATGCTGCCAATGTTGACCAAATTTAATTCCACATACAAGAGGATGGACAACAGTAATATGAATAGACACGAGTTTTTGTTTGTTTTGCATACTTTCCTATCTAATGCAAACTTGAATTCATAAGAAGAGCAAAGATGGTGGCATTTTGTAAATGCAGCTCACAGCGCGTGGAAGTTACCCGCTTGTGTCATACTCGGATAAAATTCAAAACAAACAAGCTACAAATGGTAAGTAGCCGAAATAAAACTGCAATAAAGATGTTTCGGTTTTTTTCTTTTTGGTGTAAACCACACGTATTTTCCACCGGAAACAATTTTGCTTGAGTTGATAGAATCACTATAGATGACAAAGTTCTTTCTCTGAGTATTTGACGCAGCTGCATACTCAGGATTTGAATTTGAGACCACTAGTTAAACTGGAGTAATCTTATGTTAGTTGATTCACGCATTCAGTAGTAAAGATATTTCGTTTTCTTATGCCTCAGGATATCTGAATTAAAAAAAAAATCGTAAATATGGAATGACATGAAATTTCCATGTAATTTGGACACTCCATCAACTCCCGTCAAGTGACAAACTTTGTCTCGTGCGTGCCTTTGTGGACGGGTTATAAAACGTGCAAGACTGATATCAAAGAAAAATTAAAACCATAAAATGGTCCAAAAAGAGGCAATATGTCATGGCATGATTTACGTTGACTTTGGTTGATAATCTTACAACTAAACTCTTTTTTTTCTTTTTCTTTTCCAAGTATGATACAAATGAAAGTCCAAAACTGCCCACAGTCTCTTAACCTCTAAACAGTTTATCCCATCAAACTCCTGCCAAGTGAAAAACAAATGTCTTGGGTGTCCGGCCGTAGTGCATCAATTATGAAACGCGTAAGACTTTTGATAAAATATTTTAAAAAGTCATAATTTATTACTGTATCTTAAAATATTTTAAATGATCAAGTATAATTTTCATATTTATAGTATTTCTTGAAATAAATGAGGACTGGGTGCATTGTATTTTATAAGACATCATTGCACAATGCACAGCACATATCAATATTAAATTCTATTGTCCAAAGTTTTTTTTTTTTTTTTATCGTTTTCTGCTACTTAAACTCTTATAATTTCAACAACTCTTATTAAAAAAAAAAAAAACAAAAACTAGTCTTTAAAAAAAATATATATAGGAAACTGACACCACATGAACTACACTCTGAATTTGGCCAATAAGGATACAGTTAAAACTGTTTCTTTTTCTTTTGCAAATAAAAACTGGTGTCTCTGAAAGTTCAATACTGCCCAGACCAAGTGTCTTAGACCTATTTCAGGCCAAAGTGCAGATGGTGCATACAAAGGGCAGGTACTAGTCTGCCAAAGAAGAAAATTGCTGAGGCGAGCCTCTCCAGAAGTTCGGATCAAGATGTCTGGGTCAGGTGCCACTGCCATGTACATGTGCTTCTCAATATCCACCAGTTTTATGGAAGGAACCTCACCCTGCTTATACTTTCTCTCTTCACTCATTTCAACCAGCTCACTGCATGATGTGATTTCAGCTTCACTGTAGTTATCGCTATGTTTTTCAACATTAAGCGCAAACACACCATCTTTCTTTCCAGCACTTTGCATTCCACTACTACAAGCTTTGGTTGCATTTAGATAGTCTTTACATGAATCTTGAAAAGGCAAATCAAAACCATTTCCTTTCAGGCCCTGATCATTTCCTGCTAATGCACCATTGGTAACCTTTGCTTCTTTTGATGCTTGAATCTAATTCCATTTTTCCTTACAGCATTCTTGAACAGCATGCACAATCTCATGACGAGAAGTATAGGCTACGCAAATCAAAAGAACTCTCTGGTTGTTGTGGGCAGTAACTCTCATTGCCTTTTCCACAGCAACCCTGACAGGTTCAGTCAATAGCTGCATGTCTCCAATGAAATGTAATCTAACACCATATTCATTAATAAGGCTTTCTTCTTGAAGCAACTCCTCTATCTTTTCTCGCATTAATTCCATCAAGGACTGAACCTCTTTAGGTTTCCTTTTGAAGTTATCAATACTGAATGCATAGACAGTTACATACTTCACTCCCAATTCATAACAGTATCTAAGGATGGACATAAGAGCAGTAAATCCAGCCTTATGGCCATCACCTTCTTCCATGTTTCTCTTCTTTGCATACCTTCGATTCCCATCCATGATGAAAGCAATATGATTTGGCACAGGACCGACAGATAAAATTGCAAATATGCATCTTCTTAGATAACAATTTAAACCTCGAAGCAAGTGCCTTATAATATCTCCAGTACTTTCCTGTATTGAACTGTTCTGTTTGAAGATTCTAAGATAAACCTGTTTAAGAAGAAATTTTCATTATAAGTCACAGCACTAAGAGTTAAAGCAACAACAGTTGAACATCAATAAACATGCTCAACAGGAACCTCTGAAGTATTAAATCTCCATTGGTAAAGAAGAACATCAAACAGTACAGTAAATAGAATTGCAACAAGTTAAGCTTACATAATTAGTTTCATAAGAAAGGTCTACGTCACACAAGTACAATTGTCAATGAATGTCACAAACCATTTAGCCCTAGATATAGAATCTATAACTAGCCCCCACACATCAGAATGAACAAGATCAAAAGGAGTAGAGCTTTTACTGTTACTAGGAGGAAATGTTGAATGGTGGTGTTTTGAAAACTGACAAACATCACAATGAAAAGACTCAACTAACTCTTTTGTAAACAAATGAGGAAATAAAGACTTTAGCATATTAAAGGGTGGATGTCTAAGATGCTTGTAGTAAAGCTAGGTTTGGGAAGATTTTGGTAGTACCATCAATCTTCATGTGTTGCAAGAAATATAACCCACCCTGCTCTTTGGCAAGTCCAATCGTCCTCCCCATGGCAAGGTCTTGAAAGACATAGTGAGAGTGAAAAAAAGTTATTGCACCTTTTAAATCTTGTGTAAGTTTATGTATAGATATCAAATTATTAGCCAATTTAGGAACATGAAGGATTTTTTGCAAGGACAGGGATGGTTGGAGTTGGATGTTGCTAGATCCAACAATAGGGACACGATCACTGTTAGCAATAGTAATGAGTTGCTTTCCAGACAATGTGGAGTATGATGTAAAGTGTGAAGAAAAGAGAGTCATATGATCTATAGCCTCAAAGTCAAGGACCCAAATATCTTGAGGAATAGAACCCGAAATATTGGAAGAACTATTTCCCTTCATGGTCAAGGAGCAAGTGCCAGAAAGCTTATTAAGATCATTGGGGCTCGAAGAGATGACATTTCTTCAGCCATGATAGTGTGGGTACCAATTCATGGCAAGTGATTGAAAAAAATAGTTGTCAAGGAAAAAAGGAGAACATGTTGATGTAGATTTGAAACATGCGACACCCAATTTGTGAAGAATAACCCCCAAAATAGGTAAAAGCGTTGTCAGTGAACCTTTCTATTGTGGTGCCGTCAAGTGGGTCACACCAAAAGGTGGAGCGTAGCTTACAAGCATTGCAGACGGTCACGGCAACGGCAAGTGCGCGTGTTAGGCGGCGGAAACAAAGCCCCCAAGATTGAATAGCTCTAATACCAAATTGAAAGAGAAAGGACTTGCATATTGATTTTATGTTTAATACACTCTCTAATCTCTCTTTTATAGGGTAAACCACTATGTCTAAAAAAGAAAATAAGAAAATAAAGACATAAATATCAAGATACAATGAGATATTTTTGGACCTCCTAAAATGTCTATGTTATTTACAACACATAGGATAATTACAAAATCACATAAATTGTATACTGGCCTAATTGCATTGTGTTGAATGTGTATGACATTTTACGTAGTATTAGGATTAAATCTATTGATCCAGACCTGGGATCAATTCATATCAATGCAAGTCAAAAGCATTTTTAAATCATTCAATAACTTTTTATTGGGTAATTATTTTACAAAATCCACTGGTGGACTGAAAATTCTGATTATATAGATCATATCTATAAAATTTCACATCAATTATATATATGTATTTTAAATATATGATAAAAAGAACTATTTAATTATATTTTATTGTTATTTAGTTTTTACAAAATTTGACACAAACAATCTAAGTAATGAATAATTATAATTAAAGGGTAAAATTGATGAAAGTCACATGCTCCTAAAGTTATGAACGGCGTAAGAATTTTTTTACTTAGTTCTCAGTAAACTAATCCTTCCTAATTGTTTCATTGTTTCTCTTTTTACCGTGGCCCCATTTAGGGAACTTTCATGCATTTTTTTTCGTAATAGTGTATTATTATTTTTCTGTTGCAAATTTGAATTACACTATCAGTATATTCAATTAGAATCAGAATACTTATAAATTATATAGAACATTATAATGCAATTATGCAATTGTTTTATACTTCGAGGTTGAATAACTTCCCTATGCATCTATCTGATAAAATTTATATGATATGACAATTTCTTATAATTTTCAAAAATGATGCTACCAAGTTTAAAATTTAACCTTATGTCCCCGCTCATTAAGGCTTTGGTTGGATTCAGATTTGGGCATTGCACAATTCAGGGGATATTAAATGATGGTTGGAATGCCCTTCTGCGCTATTACTTGAATAACTTTTGTGATGGAACAAAGCAGGTTTCTGGATCTCATCTCATTATATGCATTGGGTAGAATTCGTAGGTGCATGCTGTCACAACTTATTATAATGTTCCTCTGGTCCTTCATATGTTTGAATTTACTTTTGCATCCCCATTTAACCCTTCATACAGATTTTTCATGTAGTTGTGGATCGTATATTTAAGAAACTTTATCCATCATTTCTTGTTCTCCAACTAAACTAAACAGTTCTTAGTTGAATGGAATTCTAAGCTTTTGTAGATGTAATATATTTCTTACTTTTATTGATTTAAAGAAATCAAAGTTTTATTTGTAACTAATTTACCCTGTTCATGATTTTTGTTTGCATAAAGGCTGCAATTGATCTGCTGCAAGGACACTATATAGTTTCTGTCAACCGAGATACGACATCTTCTCAGAACCAAGGCCTTGAAGCTATTGCTGTGAGTTCAATTTAGATAGAAATATTTTCTAGACTGAAGTTTTTGGTTTTGGAATAGTTATTAGAAAGTTCATATAATATAAATACATATTAACATGTGTGATATATGGGTAAATTCATTCTAATTATACTTTAAATTAGTTAAAATCTAAGTTTTCTGGAGACAGCCTACATCCCTCAGCATACTTAGGATTATATGCATCAAAAAATTATTGACAAAGTGTTATTTACAAGAATAAATAAATACACGAAAGGATTTCCTAGAATATTAAGTTCCAATATTGAAACTAGTTACTAATGTAGTACCATGTAAATTCTAATACCCCCTCAAGCTGAAGCATACCATAGGAACATCTACCACTTGGTCATTAGACAATCTTTTCATGGATGAAATGATAATTGATTTCTGTATGCTTGATTCGTCCGTGGAAGATTGAATTGAAAGCAATATGAAGTTTACTTGATTGTCACAAATTAACTTCATGGATCCAATCTCAGAAAATCTTAACTGCTTCAAGTGTTGTTTCAACCATATGAGTTCACATGTAGTGAGAGTCACAGCTCAATACTCTATACCTCAACACTCAGTCTAGCAATAACATTTAGCTTCTTGCTTTTCCATAAGATAAAGTTTCCTCCAATAAGGACAAAATATCTAGAAGTTAATTTTCTATCACTAGAGATTCTGCCCAGTCAACATCAATATAAGCAACTATATTTCTATGTCCTCTATTTGCATATACTAACCCCTTTTCAAGGGAACCCTTAATATACATCAAATTTTTTATTTCTATTTCCCAATGATCAACACAGAGAATTAAGGAACTAGCCCACAACATTAATAGTGAAAGATATGTCTGGTCTGATCATGGTGAGATAATTAAGTGTAAAAAAACAGAGAATAATATTTTGTTTCTGAAAATTTACATTGATGCTGATAGGTACAATATATACAGAATATATTTCCTAAAATAAACCATCTAAAACAACGGCCAAATAATAACCATGGTTACAAAAGATATAAAATCTAATAATCAAGAAATACAATCAGAGTAAAAACGGAAATAGGATTCCTAGAAAATCTCCTATTAGTTAGGATAGAAAGTTGTCAATGGCAAATTTTGATCCTGTCATTAATATTCCACCAACACTCCCCCTCAAGCTGGTGAGTAGATGTTTGCCATTCCCAGCTTGTCAACCAACACTTCAAAACTGGGTCTTGATAATGCCTTTTGTGAGAATATCAACCGTTTGGTGTCTTAAGTGCACTTATATTGTGCTGATTATTCCTTCATCAATCTTTTCTCTGATGACATGCTGATCTATCTCAACATGTTTGGTTCGATCATGATAGACAGAATTATGGGCCATACTTATAGCCACTTTATTATCACAATACAGTTCCATGGGACCTATACTAGGCATTTTCAGTTCATCCATCAACTTCTTTAACCAGATCAGCTCACAGGTTCCCTGAGCAAGAGCTCTGAGTTCCGCTTGTGCATTGCTGCAGGCTACAACAGACTGTTTCTTGCTTCTCTAAGTGACAAAATTACCTCAAACCTTTTTACAATATCCTGAAGTTGATCTTCTATCTTCCACTGATCCTGCCCAATCAGCATCTGTATATGACTCCACATTTCTCAAATCATTTTTCTTAAACAAAAGGCCTTTCCTTGGAATGGATTTCAAGTACCTTAAAATCTAATAGACAGCATTAAGGTGTTCTTCTACAGGAGAATGCATGTACTGACTTACCAGACTTACTGCAAATGTAAAGTCTGGTCTAGTATGGGACAGGTATATTAACCTCCCTACCAACCATTGGTACCTCGCCTATTCAACAGGCACACCCTCTTCAGTTCTTTTAAAATTCAGATTTGTGTCTATAGGTGTTTCAGCTGGCTTACAACTGAGCATCCCTGTTTCCTTCAGTAACTCTAGATTATACTTTCTTTGGGAGACAAAAATTCCTCTTTTTTGCTCTGGGCTACCTCCGTTCCCAAGAAATATCTAAGTTGCCCAAGGTCTTTGATTTCAAATTCACACCAAAGAACTTTCTTCAGTCTCTCTATTTCTGTTCTGTCATCTCCAGTTAAAATGATATCATCCACATACACAATCATGATAGCTTTCTGTCCATTTTCTAAATGTTTATAAAACAAAGTATGGTCAGCTTGTCCTTGACTGTATCCATGCTTTTTTATAGTCTTTGTAAGACGATCAAACCAGGTCCTTGGTGATTGTTTTAAATCATATAAGGATTTCTTCAACTTGCTCACTTTTTGTTGTAATTCTGCCCTTCAAATCCTAGAGATAGTTCCATGTAGACTTCCTCGTCAAGTTATCCATTTAAGAAGGAATTTTTCACATCCGTTTGATGTAATGACCAGTCTAGATTTGCTACTAGAGATAATAACACCCTTATAGTATTTAATTTTGTAACAAGGGCAAATATTTTTGTATAGTCCTCTCCATAGGTTTTAGTAAAACCTTTTGCAACCAAATGCGCCTTGTACCTTTCTATCTCACCATCTAACTTGTACTTGATAGTGAAAACCCATTTGCACCCTACTGGCCTTTCTCCTTCAGGTAGTTCTACCACATCCCAAGTCTCACATTTCCTCAAGGCATTCATTTCTTCCAGGACAACAGTCTTCCAATCTGCATTTTCAAGAGCTTTTTCAATATCATTTGGGATTTTGTGCTTATCCAACTTTCTGTCACAGCCCCATATGCAGAGGACAAGTGGCTATATGACAAGAAGTTTGAAATTGGATGCTTTGTGCAGGTTCTTACCCCTTTCCTGAGAGCTATTAGGAGGTCTAGGTCACTAGAATGATCCTGCAATTCCGAGATACTTTCAGCTTTGATAATTTCAGTTTCAGTTTATGAATTTACCTGTGGTTTAGACTCTTGACAGTACGGTTGATGAGTGATAGCTTGTACCTCTTGAGGTCTTTTGTCCATTTGCTGAAAAACAAGGCGGAACTGTTTTTCAAGTTGACTAGGCTACTTTTCTCCCCTTCCTTTTGAATCTCCCTCTGTCTGTTTTTCAGGTTGACTATGCTGCTTTTCTCTCCCTCCTTTTGAATCTCCCTCTGTCTCTAGATCCAGTGATGGCACAATAGATTGGTCAGGTTCAACTTCAGGTATGGTTGACACATTAGGAAGAGGAATAGTGGATTCCCAAAGCTTCTTCTCTTCATCTAGAATCTCCCCCTGAAGCTTTGGGTTTGGTAGAAAGGCTGGTTTTCAAGAAAAGAGACATCAAGGGAGACAAAGAGCTTTTTTGTTGTCGGGCATTAACATTTGTACCCCTTTTGAGTTGGGGAATACCCAAGAAAGATACATTTACCAACTCTAGGATCTAATTTATCTCTAGTGGGAGTGGAATCGTGCACATAAGAAGTGTAGCCAAATACTTTAGGAGGTAAGGAAGAAATGAAGAATCTGTTTTGGGAAAGAACTGAAGGAGGACATTAATAGGGGTTTGGAAATTAAGTACTTTGGAGGGTATGAGATTGATCAAGTAAGATGCTGTTAGGACGGCTTCTCCCCAGAAACATTTAGGGACATTTGTGGTGAACATAAGGAAACAACCAACTTCCAATAAATGATGATTTTATCATTCAACAAGACCATTTTGTTGGGGTGTCCTAACACAAGAACTTTGCTGAAAAATCCCATTTTCTTTAAGGTAATTCTCTAGGACAGAGCTTAAGTACTCTCAACCATTATCAGTACTAACAATTTGAATTGATGTTTGAAATTGTGTTTAGATCATTTTATGGAATTTTATAAAAACAGATAAGTCTCAGATTTTTCTTTTAGGAGATAAATCCAACATGCCCTTGAATGATTATCAATGAAGGTTATGAACTATCGTGTTCTAGAAATATTGTTAACCCTTGAAGGACCCCAAATATCACTGTGAATTAATGAGAAAGGTTTGGATGATTTGTAAGGTTGACTTGGATAAGGAAAGTGAGTTTGTTTACCCAAAATGCAAGTTTCACACTGAAAAGAACTTATGTCTTTATTCAAAAACAGAGAAGGGTACAAGTGTTTCAAATATGGAAAATTTGGATAACCAAGCCTATTATGCCATAACATGATTGCAGATATAGGAGGAGAGGATTAATGGATTAGACTTAGAGCCAAGGCCTGTCTCTTGTCAAGCACACTTTCCTCAAGATAGTACAGGCCATCACCTATCTTAGTAATGCCAATTGTCCTTCCACAAGATTAAATCCAGAAACTCACAACAAGAAGGATAGAACTTGGCAACACGATTCAAATCTTTGGTCAATTTTCTAATAGACATTAAGTTACATGTTAATTTGGAACATGAAAAATAGAATTCAATGTCAAATTAGGTAAAGTAATTGACCCTCTTCCAACAACAGTAGAGAGAGTTTCATTGGCAACTCTGATTTTTAAATTTCCTAAACATGGGGTGTAGGTTGAGAAGTTTTTCTAGTCTTAGAATGTGGGTTTGGGCCTAACTCAACCTAACAAAACCGATTTGTAAGGTGAGGGTTGCCCTCCACTTATATACACTTGTTTGGCCATATCACTAGTCAATGTGAGATCTCCAACACACCCCCTCACGCCGAAGCCTGGACATCTTGAGCATGAAGTTTCTAGGACTGAACATCTGTGGGTGGTTTGATAACAGCCTAATAGTGGGTGATCTGATAGGCTCAACAACAATCGCTAGAATAGACTCTGATACCATCTTAAAATGTCAGTTTGGGCCTAACTCAACCTTACAAAATCGGCTTGTAAGGTGAGGGTTGCCCTCCACTTATATACACTTGTTTGACCATATCACTAGTTGATGTGGAATCTCCAACATCTAACATCCAGACATTTGATCAGAAGCACCAGAGTTCATAATCCAAAGTCTTGTAACTCCAGTGTTTGTATTTAAGGCAAAAGAGAAGTTAGCTTTTTGGGCTAGAGAGCAGTGTAAAGTATGATCAGAAAAAGAGTCAGGGGTATAAACCCCAGATGGTTGGGAAACTTTTAAGGGTCAAAGGATTCTTCTATGGCTCCTTTGTCAACCATGACTGAGAACAGATATCAAAGAGACTAATGCTCTGATACCATCTTAGCATATGAGTTTGGTCTTAACTCAACCCCACAAAACAAGCTTTTGAGGTGAGAGTTGCCCCTCACTTATATACTCTAGTTTAGCCTTATCACTAGTTGATGTGGGACTTGGGTTTTTTTGAATACACCTTCTCACGCCTAGCACTATTGGACTTGCTACGTGCATAATATGGTAGGCGGCTCAGTTAATGGATTTAGGATAGCCTCTGATACCAGGTAAAAAATAGATAATAATATTCTGTTCTTAGATAATTTACATAGATATTGATAGGTGCAATACATACAAAATATATTTCCTAATATAAACCATCTAAAATAAAGGCCTAATAATAACCATAACTACAAAAGATATAAAAGCTAATAATCAGGAAATACAATCAGAATAAAAATGGAAATAGGATTCCTAGAAAATCCCCTATTAATTAGGATAGCAAGCTGTCATTGGCAACTTTCGATCCTGTCATTAATATTGTGCCAACATTAAGTTTTTCCACCAATCTCTGATATCCACTAAGGTTAAAAGCGGCTCTCCCTACTAACTAGTTTATGGCATAGCATCCTACTTTCTTCCAAAATATCAAGAGCATACTTTCTTTGTGAGATAGTCGTACCAGCCTTTAAGCTTCCTTAATCCCAAGAAAGTATTTTAATTAACCCAAATCCTTAGTTTAAAAATGGTGATATAAAGTGTTGCTTCAAACTTTGAATTCCTTCATGATCATTATTGTGTAATAGAGATGTTTATAACACTATCATCCACATATACCATGAGATAGAAGCATAAGTTAGATGAATAGTTATAAAATAGAATGATTTATCTCACTACAAATCACTGCTAAACTATTGTATAATGGAGATGGATCATCCAAACAACATAGGGGAGACAACCAACTCGACTAAATCCCCATGTAAAAGGACATTTTTATATGTTCAACTAATATAAAGGTCAGTGATGCAACTGCCTTGGATAAGGAAAGGCAAAGAAAAGTATTTTTTGCAATAAGGGGGAAGTATAACCATTACCAAGACTGAAAATCTAAGTAAAGCCTTTAGAAACCAAGGCGAGTTTTCAAGTAATCAATCTTACCCTCAGACCTACTTTGACAAAGAAAAGTTGTTAATAGCCAACAAAAAGGATTTCCTCAATGGGTGGTGAATTAATGTACAAGTGTGATTGTAACACCCTTACTTTTATTTAATTAATTGTTTTACTTATTTATTTATTCTATATTTAATTCTGAAAAATCGGGAAGGAATCTAAAAATTCTAATCCCCATGATTAAACTCAGAATAGCGAAAACTATCTAATCGTGATTTTCAATAATTTTTCCGAGTTGAAGCCCGAAGAAATTAGAAAATGACGATTTTGTCCTTATTTGTCAATATTAAGAGCTGACATGAGAAAAAGATTCAATTGATATTAAAATGTTAAATTGAGTTTAAAATCATGTCATATGTATTAAAATATAATTTTGGAAATTTTCTGAGAATTTTCTGAAATTCCTGTATAAAATGACCAAAATATCTCTAGTTGTCAAATAACCAACTCAGTATTGGTTTAACATCCAAAAATGATGAAAATGATATTTTTAGTACATTTCTAGGTAAAATATGTAATTTTAGAATTTTCATAAAAATTTGAGCATTTATTGAATTAAAATGAATTTAATATGAATTTTCTAAGCTTAAAATATATAATATATATATTTATAATTCGAAAAAAATTAAAATTTATTTTTAGAAATTATTTTTGATGAAAAATATTACATTTGTTCAGATTTATATTTAAATTAATTATTTTGGTATTAAAAGTTAATTTTTTCAAGTTTAGGCAATTTTAATCGGTACCGGATAATTAATTAACAGTCAAAATTTATACTGAGATTCTTTGGGACAGCTGCTATCCCTACGTTTCTGATCTACCAAGAGGTGATTCACCACCTACTTATATATGTGTCCCTAATTTTCAATTAAACATAAATCAAAAATTGTATTTTTGACATCATGGATGATCTCATCAATGGACACCAAGGTTCATTTTTTTCCTATAAATAGCCATCACTTAGAACTGAATTCTTCATCTCATTCCTCCTTTCACCACCGTAAGCTTCCATAGAGAAATTTTCTCTCTTTAGAAAATTTTCTTTTACCTTGTTTTTATGCTAAAATTCTACTAGTTTTCCGATAACTAGTAAAAATCCTCTTCCTAGGAGCTCTGTACCAACAACTTCACCAACTCTTTGAGGTAATGGGGGGAGTGGGGTTGGTTCTAATTTTCAATTACTTTGCATGTTGGTAGGAAGGGTTTTCCCCTAAACCCGTTTAGGCTTTAGTTTTACTACTAATATTATTGTTATATTATTTGATGTTAAACTTTAAATTTTGCTAAGTTATTATTTTGCTCAAATTTAAATTATTAAATTATACCAAGCTGTTACTCTGCTCAATTTTAGAAAATTAAAATGCACTTGTTAAGTTGTTACTCTGCTCATTTTAGAAATTAAATGCACTGTTAAGTTGTTACTCTGCTCATTTTTAGAAAATTAAAATGCATTTACTAAGATGTTACTTTGCTCAATTTTAGATAATTAAAATACTCTTATTAAGTAGTTATGCTGCTCAAATTTAGACAACCATAGTATAATTATTAAGTTGTTATACTGCTCGAATTTAAACAATTACAGTAGAATTACTAAGCTGTTATACTGCCCAAATTTAGAAAAAATATTTTTAGCTATTATGATAAATAATTAAATTATTAAATTATCAAATTTTAGTAATACTCAATTAGTTTAGCAAAAATAGTAGAAGAAATAAACCATAAATCTCATAATATGAAACTAAAGATAGAAATTATTTTATGAGTTATTTATGAATTTATTTTTAGAAAACTACTATAGAAATTTCAGTTTAAGTTCTTATCGTTCAGGTAAGGTCTAGACACACTAATAGACCATCTGTAAAAATTTCATAAATTTTAAAGCTTATTTAGTACTTCTAATTGTGCTCTATAAGTGCCTGTGGACACATTTTTCTTAGAAATACTAAATTTCAAAAATTTTTGAAAAAATTCTAAAAATTCATGATAAAATTCTAATTATTTTTCTAAGTTTAAAAATTATTTTTATGGAATTTTTTGACCATTCTATGATTTATTTCTTAATTATCAGTCTTTATTTTAAATTGTATATCTTTATTTTTATTGAATTATTGCTTATGTGCTTTAATTTGAATTATGAATTATATAAATGATATGTATGGATCAAATCTCTGTAATATAAAGCAGAGATATTAGTAGAAATTATATTGGTGCTCAAATACTTAAGACCAAAATGAACCTTTAGAAATTAATAGATTAGTGAGTAATGTAAAGCAAGGGACATGCAGTGGCATGACATCCTGTTGGGGAAGCTACAGTTTGGTACGCTGAGGAATGAAAGGCAGGGACCCATTTGGGAGGTCTCGGAGGTAGGCATCGAGTGGTGAAAGTCCTAATAGCCAGGGTAGCGCCCGTGAGTTAGGATATTCACCTGACCAAGCTCGATAACCCCGACAACTGCTTAGCATTTCGGAATTGGTTCGAGAGTATACCTCTATAAATGGACGTCCTGACTGATATTTGTTCTCATTGATGATGAGGACTGTACCATGTGATGATGTTGATGAGGTATATGTACTCCTAGTCACTTCCCAGGTTCTGTTGAGAACTATTGCTCACTGATAGGAAGTATGGATCCATACCAAGTCAAGGGTAGTGTAGTATAACTTAGAATAAACCCTAGGTTCCCTTCATTAATTGTATTTAAATTCCTACCATACATGTGAAAGTGATTTAGAACAAATCACCTCACTCCATTATTTTTGTTATGCATGTTGAATCGTGATTATTGAAGATGATAACAATGCCTGACTGATGCTGAGGAAGAGCTAGAGGATACTTCTCCAGATTTGAAGACCTAGTTTATAATATTTTCTTAAGAGATAGGTAGATAAACACTGCTCTGTATAGGATCTTTTTTTTATGTATATATTGGGTTAGGTAGTATATATCTTTTAATGTACTTTGTTTTCTCTTTGACTATTATGTATTACTTAAACCATGATGTACAGTTGGATATATATATATACATAAACAGTTTTTATCATTTCACTTCTATTTCTAAATTCTGTTCTGCTAGTATCAAAAAAAAAATAAAAAATTTACTCACATTTTCATCAACTTAAAATAATAATTAAATTAATATGAATTATAATTAAAGGAGTGTTACAGTGATTATATTCTAATTTCTAGAGCCATCATCTCATTAATCACTGCCTGTCACCATCCTATATGGGAAATGCTTCTTGAAAGGATTTGCAAACAGAAATAGAAAACAATGTGATAAACCCATTAAGCATGTGTATCAGAGGAGACGAAAAAAAGGGGATATAAAACATATAGAAGGAAAGAATGGGCCTAGAGGGAGAGGCCCAATTGAAGCAAAAGGAGAGCAGGATCCAAATGAGTTAGGTGAGAAAGGAAGTAATAGAATGGATAAGTGGCAAACAAGGATTGGAAGGGAGAATGTGGAAAAGATGCAGTAGTGGGAGGAGGTGCAAGGGGGGATATAAGGAAAAGAGGGGAAGTAAGGAGGGTGTGCAGAAAATTGATAAGGAAGGGTCAGGCTGATTGAAGGACGTGTTCTTCATTAGGAAAGGGGTGCGTGTAGCTATTCTCATAGGGTCTTGACATTATAAGGAGCATGGCTCCATGTAGATGAGTGTGGGTGATACTATTTCGTTACAGAAAAATCAGTTTTCTATTGTTCACTAATATCACTTCTGTTCATTCTTTTTTTGGGCTTTTCATTCTTACTTCTTAATTTCGGAGCTTATCACAATGCAGTAGTGGAAGCGTAATAGGATGGGAGTAGACAATGATAGCTCAAGAAATTATAAATGACATAATGTTTATGGTAGAACAATAACATGAACAACAACAAATAGGTAGGTAGGTCTAAAGTACGGTGAAGATGCTGGAGCAGGAAATGACTCATTAGACTTTATAACAGGGTCAACTTCTACAGCCTTATGGCAAGGATGATGCTGATAAGTGATGAGTGAGTGAGGAGAAGACTGCAATGGTTGTAAAGAGGTTATTGATTCTTGAGGACTCAAGACTGAGGAATAAAGATCAACTTCCTTAGGTAAGGCACTGGGAAGACTTGGGATATTGAATTCGGTTCCACCTGTGTAAGAAAGGTTTATCTTCGAAAAAGGTGACATTAGCAGAAATATAGTTGAGAATCCCCAAGAAAAACACATTTATATTTACATGGAGAAATATCATGCACGAAACATGTAAAACCAAATACACGATGAGGAACTTTATAACGAGATTCTTTAAGAAACAAGAGATAATGATATAATCGAAAGTGACATACAATTTATTTAAGTAACTTGCTGTAAGGAATAACATGATCCAAAACATTAAAGGTGCATTAGCATGTAGTAACAAAATGCAAGGAGTGTCAAGCAGGGGAAGGTTTCTGCAATGCCATTTTATATGGTGAAGGAGGACTAGAATGATGAATCATACCATGAGAAAACATGAAAGAATTAAAAGGAGCAAAAATAATAAAATAAAATAAAATACACTTTTGCATTGTCACTACATAAATACAAATAGTGTGTGCAAATTGAATATGAATTTCAGAACAAAAATTTTAAAAATACCTAACAATTCAAAATGATCTTTCATTAAAAATATCCAAGTGCATCTTGAGAAATCAACAATGAAAGTAACAAAATACCTATAAACTTGGATAGAATTGACACGATTAGGCACCAAACATCTGAATGAACAATATCAAAGGGATATTTTGATCAAACATTTTTCTGTTTGGAAAGTAGCACGAACATGTTCCCTGAACTAACACGAATCACATTCAAAATATTGTGAATGGGAGAGATGGGGAGCCATTGTTTTAATTTATTTAGACTTGGATGACCCAAATGACAATGAAGAAGTTTAGGAGACTCGAAAATAGCAAATATGATAAATGATGGATATTGAAGGTAGTAGAGTCCACAAAATTCGAAGCCTATACCAACCATATGTGCCGTTCTCTAGTCATGTGTTTGAAAAAAACACTCAATAGAAAAGGTTAGGAATTTAAGTGTACGAGTAAGCTGATTAATGAAAATTAAATGAAAAGGACATCCAAAAATAAAAACAACAGAATTCAAAGTTAAAGATGGATGGAAGAGGTTCAACCTGACCAATACCAGTGGCTTTAGCCATTGAACCATCCATGAGGGTGATGAAATGAGATTTGATGGATGACAAATTTGAGAGAAAAGAAGGATTAATTAATAATTACCAGCAATGTGATAAGAAGCCCCAAAGTCTAAAATCCGATATCCAGCCAACATAGAGTAAAAGACAAGTCATAGACTCTCTAATGTATACTACTACAACCGATCATAATGATCCTGAGTGTGCTGCCTTAAGCTCAAGATATTCCTTATATTCATTACCTGACAGAATATTGGAGGAGTCAAAGGTTGGTTAGGAAGCCATTAAGATGTATTTAGAAGGTACAATGAAAAAAGGATAGCTAAAACGTGCAGAGGCAAACAATAGCAAGTACAAACAACCAAGATTTAAAAAATGGTGGAAACCAGCGACCCCCTATTCAAATATATATCAAATAGTAAGCAGCAAGTACCACATGAATAGCGTGCATGAACAGTAATCATGGATAGTACACGGAGCAATATTTCCCCTATAAAGCTGTTTGGTGAGGTCCTTTGTCGATGGATCTTTCTATTGCAACTTGTAACATTATCGAGAAAGGATTTCTAGGGTTTTGTTGGGGGACTAAAGAGCAGAACCTCGAGATTCTGAGCAGAAGTTGTACCCAGCCAGCCAGCTTTGATACCAATTTGATATTAAAGGAGAAAATATTTAAGAGACTATTTGCGGATGAAAATCCGCATACTTAGGATTATATACATCAAAGAATTCATTACAATGTATCATTTACAAGAATAAATAAATAGAAGAAAGATTTTCTAGATTATTAAGGTTTCAACTTTTAATACTCCTTGTACCCATTTACCAATTTAATACTATGTAAATACCAACAAGAATTTTTACACTTGGGTTTCTTATTCGACATGTTGTGGGATATTTTTTTGTTACAAGGTATGCAAAAAGTTGGTCCTAACTCTTCGTCATAGTGGTATCATGGTAGGTTTCAATTGGCCAAACTACCAAAGCTGAAATTGTATTTATTAAAATTTAAAAATGGAGCAAGTCTAACTTAACCTCAAAAACTAGCTTAAGACAGGAAGATTGCTTAGGTCTTCTAACAAGTATTTTGGCCATATTCTTTCTTGATGTAAGAATTGTTATCAGTATTTGAAACACATTAACACACATGGGCTACCAAACAATTCTCAGGCACAAATACCACATAAAACCGTATAGATTTATTTAATTTAATTGAGAACCAAGTCCATTTTGACATTAAAAAGTATAACCTCGTTACTCTACCAAAGAAATCTTTTTAAATAATTTTGTGGCTGGACTATGCGTTACAGCATTGGCTTGTGTTGAAGGGCTAATATGATTATTTTTCGTTCCATACTTTTTTTGGTATGTTGCAAATCATTGTCAGGATTTCTTGAAGAATGTCGTTTGCATTTTAAAATTTTAACATCTCTGTTTATCATTGCAGTCATTTCCTCTGGCTTTGGGTCTGGTTTTGACTGGGTTCTTTTTTGCAACCATGTCATTGAGGCAAGATGAGTTAAATTTTGTTATTTTAGCTTAAAGCATACAAAGTACACCTGAAGTTTAAACGAAAAACTGATTTTTATTTTTTTTTAAAACTTCAAGTGCGTGCTCCCCCACAAACTGTTGAAAAACCTGTGGTTTGTACACCTAGCGGCTATCTCACCTTTCTTTTATAGGTAGAGTGACACCTTTAGCCGGGGACAACAGGGAGAAGAAAGAAGAGAATCTGATGGGGATTGAAAATAATGGGGAAGTTTAAAGAGATATAGAATACGGGAGGAGAGAAGAGGACAGGGGCAACTGTTAAGTAATAATTACCAATTCATAAAAAAATAAATTAAAAAATTAAAAAACTGAGGCCTGCGCTACATAGTAATCCTTAAACAGTTCCGTGGTACACAAAAAATTGACATTTTAGGTGACACCATATATAATTATCTCTATTCTTCACTTATATTTATCTTTTTTGTATACACACATACAAAAAATACACCTCAAAATCAAAGCAGACAACGTTTTGTTGTCCTATTTTAAGGTTCACAAAACATTTTCCATTCTTAAATAGGTGAACTAGTTAAAATGCCACAAGAATAGAATCCCCTCTCACAAGATATGTCCATTGTCCTGTTAATAAAATGAAAAACATTCATAAGCTAAACTACTAATTAATACTCCTGGTAATTTGTAAAACATACAATTTCATGATCCATAATCCTAATAACTACATATATTATAAACTTTCCGACATCACATTCTGTTTTTGTTTCAACATAAAATTACTTAATTGTTCATTATACTTAATCCACGCCCCCATCAAATACATTACAATGTTTGACATCAGTTGTGTGTAAGAAATAGTTCATGCTTTCTGAAACTACTGAGATGTATATTGAGAACCATATACTTAAACCATAATGGGCTCAGTGAGAATTGCTTTGTTCTATGCTAAAGTAGGGAGGGTAAAGACTGTTGTCTGCTGTGCATTAGTTGATGACAGCTACCTAACGAATATTTTGCGGCATGCCACTCGAACGGATTTGGTGCGTTGGCAAATCACCCAATCATTGAATCACATATTTTCACAAATCCGAACCACTAGGTAAAGATGGAAGGACTCATTTTTTAATTTTAAGTGCCTTTTAGTCTAATTTGCTAAGAATGAAATCTGAACAGTCTAATCTTCATCTAGTGGCTCCAATTTAAGTGACTGCATGAATGCGTGATTTCTTGAATCCATTCGGTTTTATTCCATCTCTTTCCATCGATCTAAACATAGCCTAAAAGTTTGCTACTTGAATCCAGAAAAACCAGATGCAAAGCTCTTGTAATCAGTGTTGTAATTTTTTGTCAGGTTAGGGATGGCTGAAAAAGGAGAACAGAAAACTCTCTATGATTATGACTAGAAAAATCAAATAGGTGACATATTGGTGGACTCATGGAAACAATAGTAATTACTAATTAGCATTCTATTTCTCCATTCATTTTCTTAGTGATAAGGGCAAAATGGCCGATCCGGGGTAATATTGGCCCCACTTACCCTTTTTTTCAACCAATAAAATTGAGGAATAGTTCATTCTTGCTTCTTGTTTCCATCGGCTCCTTTCTTTTTGCTACCTGGTACTCTAACGAGATGGAGACACCAGTTATAAAAACGAGAGTTAGGACTTCTTCATTACTTGAGAGTAGAACCTTTCACTAAATTTTTTATGGTTAATTTTTGGTTCAATTTATTTTAAGAAGTAATTTTTTGTATACAGCTTTTTAAGTGAGCTTTTTTTTGGGGGGGGGGGAAGGGGGGCAATGATTCTTTCCTCCATAAAAAGCTCTCTCAAACATGCACAATATCCTGCTCTGTGTATGACGTCTTTCAAGTGAACCAGCAGGTTTAATAAATTAACTTAAAGTGGTTAGATATCTTGTGACCTACCACCAAGGTTTTAAATTGCGGTCGCGGTCGCGTTAATGTTTTTGCGGTTACGGGTATTGTGGATTCCGCAATACGGATTGTGGTCGTTGTGGCATGAATGCCTCACAACTTAGCACAAAACTATATTAAAATATTTTGTATCATTATATAATCTATAATAACCAATAATTAATATTTTTTAATCATTATGAAATATCCAAACTAAAAAACTAATTAAAAATATTAAAACAAGACTAAATTAGTAACTACTAATATATTTAACAAATCCATACATGTTTGAGTGTCTCAACAACATAAATAAATTAATAGTCACTCACACAAATAAATAAAATTCATATATAAATTATTTGTCTAAAGTCCTAAACATAAAACTACCATTACATATAAAAAGTTTATACAAATTCATTATTTTCAGGCACTGGATTATAGACAACGTGCATAATCATAGCCTCCACTTTTTGACCATCATCTTGTTCCCCAAAAACATAATCAAACCTCAAGTATTTATCATAAAAAAATAACTATTATATATAATTTATGCAAAAGAATTACCTCACAAGTCACCACATGGTAGAACGACGTGCTGGATCATAACCTCCATTATCACTTTGATCATCATTATATCCTGTTGCTCCAAAGACATAATCAAAGAATCCAGAGCTTCTTGGTGGTTCCATTTGTAGTTGGTCATAGGAAAAATTTGATGATGAATTATAAGAGTCTTGGTAATTCATGGAAGGTTGGTAATATGATGGGTTTGGCATATATGGATAATAGCCATGTGACATGTAAGGAGGATGTTGATAGTATGGTGGATAGTTTCCTGTACTTTCAATTGATTCAACAATACCAAAATCACCAAAGGATTGTGATACACTAGATGAGGAAAAATCACCCAATGTAGCTTTTTCACGCCTTTTTCCTTTTCCATGTTTAGCTCGATCTCCCCTTCTACTACCACCAATTACATCACCAAAAAGATCTTCATCCATTCTGTCATGTGTCATATGAAGCACAAGATTTTGATCACGCCTTACATATGGTTCTTCTTGGACAGAATGAAATGACCCTTCACCTCTTCCTTAACTTCGTACTATATTACCACCACCACTACTCTCACTACTATTATTATTGTTGGGTGGACTTAAACCACCATCACCCCCTTGACTAGGTGATTGACTTGGATCTGAATCACTTCCACCAACTGCTTCTTCATTTTCATCATCAGAATCAATAGGGAGCCATTCTGACTTTTGGGCCCCTTCTAACAATGGCCCCTCTCTTTCCTCAAGCCATGGTGATAAAGGATCTTCTTCTTGAAATATATGATCAAGATTAATAGGATTGAAGTCATCTTCAATCTCCTCTCAACTTTTTCTCATAGTGTGTCTCATCTTCAACTTCATGTTATAAAACGTAAAGACAAGTTTTTGTAATTTTTTATACTTTAATCTATTCTTGTCTTTGTATGTATATAACTTAATGTGCTCCAATTTCTCTCACAATTTGATGCTGAAGTTGTTTAACTGAGAACTTTTATAGCTATACTTTGAAGTTCAGGAGCACAAGATCCAAATCCGAACCACTATTCAGTTGATTAAATAAATAATATATAAATTATTAGTATAAAAGTATTTGATAAAAATTAAAGTTATAAGATCTTACCAGGATTCATTTGATACCACGCTCTTTGAGCTTGTGTTGTTCCAAATGTCTCTCTTTTCTCTCGAAAAACTAACAACTACAAGCACTAATATACTAAATAAGTCTTCAATAAAGTTCTTGTTCCTAAATTTAAATGCAATATACTATTTATTAGTTACTCACTTGATTGAGAGCTCTTATTTGCTTATTGATATCTGGTTCCAATTTGCTTATTACTTTTGTAGTTCCATCCATGGTTTCCTTGGCTACATCGCTTCCATGCACAACTCCAAATTGAAATTGGGGATTAAGATAATAACCTTGAAAATAAAAAATAAAAATTAGTTTTCCAAAATCAAATATAAATACTTCAAATAAAATTAAATTAAAAAATGATGTTAACATATACCTGCTGCGTGTAAGTCAGAATGCATGAAAAACCATCTTTTGTCAATGATTTCATTATAATGGGTGTGGTAACGACAATTCTTTTCAATGGCTTGCTTAGCTCTATCAATTGCTTCATAAACAAAGCCCATTGTTGGTTTTTCATCACCATCCACCAATTTCAAAACCTTGACAATTGGTTCAAATACCTTAATTATATCATTAGCCTTATTCCAAAAATCTTTGCTCATAACAATCTTTTTGGCTTCGAATGCAAGTCCTGATTTCTCCTTTCCCCACTTGGACTTATTAAATTCCTCTGAATCAAACATATTTCTCAAAGCTTGTTTGTGCTTAACAATTGATTCAACCTACAAAAATTGTGTTGCAAAACATGTGATTGCTGGACGTATAATTTCCTTGCCATCAGTATACTTCTTCATGAGATTTACAATCCAAATGTGGTTGTAGATAAACAAAGTAAATTTTTTAGCATCATCAAGTACTTTTTGAACATTGGACTTTTTCCCAATATCTTCCAAGCACAAATCCAAGCAACGAGCTGCACATGTAGACCAATAAAGATGAGGTCTTTTTTCCATCAATTGCAGACCAGCAGCTTTTAATGCTTTCTCATTATCAGTAACCACTTGAATAACATATTCTTCTCCCACTTATTCAACAACTTGATCAAGCAATTTTAAGTAATAATCAGTGTTTCTACTAGCAACATCAGAGGCATCAACAGATTTTAAAAACATTGTTCCCTTGCTGCAATACACAAGAAAACTCATGATATGCATGTGATTTATGCTATTTGTCTAGCCATCACACATTACAGTTACCCCTTTTTCTTTCCATGTTGGTTTAAGTTCATTTATCCAACTTTGCATAGCCTTGTATTCTTCTTCTAAGTACACCTCTGAAATCTCATAAGGGGTAGGGCATTTTATACCTGGACCTAACTCTATAGTTGCAGTTAGCAAATTGTACAGCCATAGAGAATTTGCTAAGTTCATAGGAAGACACTCATATATTATCAACTTGGACACTGCTTCCCCCAGCTTTTTTCTAAGAGTTTTCATCATCCCCCCACTAATATTTGGCTGCTTCATACTTTTACTTCTGGCCAAATCGACATCTACAGCCCTTAATCTGAATTCAGCATCACTTTGTTGACGTTGATATGAAGCTCCACTACTACCACCTGCACATGAGTTGCCTCCACTTTCATATACAGATTCTAACCTTCTAGTTTGTTGTCTAAATCTTTGCCTGTCTTCCCATTGTCTATGTGAGATGATGCTCTCCTGTGTAGTTTGTCTCATACCTCTATCTTCATCAATGAAACCTTGAATTTCATCTTCATCCCCTCTCAAACTTGACATAAATTCTTCTTTTCTTTTCTTAAGATCTTTTTTCTTTGCTTTATTGTCACGTAAAAGCTTCATCATATTTTCTCTAACAAAAGTTGTGACACTACCACACACCTTAACCTCTCCTTGGATGTGTGCAAGATGTTCCTTTAACCTAGTAATTCCACTAGATATCACTTTTCCACAAAATTTGCAAGATACACTATTTCTACTTTTACCCGGCACAAGTGTTCCGAAATGCCAACCAATGTCATCGCTAGGAGCACCTTCTGCTCTACTAGTTGGAAATTGTTCTCCCGAAGACATTACTCAACCAACCTACAATAAAATTAACATATTTTTAAATTACAAAATAAACATAAATTACATAAGCTATTAGCTACAAAATAAACATAATTTTTTGAATGAATTATACTAAGTTAAATTTGAAATTAAAATTAAGTCTTTTCATTATTTTATTTTAATTTATACACAAAAAGGATAGAGGATTACTTTTATCAAGTCTTTTCATTATTTTATTTGCTTTTTAATTTTTTTTTAAATTACTTTTTTTTTAAAAAAAATCTGTTAACAAAAATTATTTAAATTTTTTTACTCAAAAATTTTTGTTAACAGAATTTTGAGTAAAAAAATTAATACTATAATTTTTTTAATGAAATTTTATATATAGTAAAATTTTTCAAAAATTCTGTTAACAAAATGAAATTATAATTCAACCAGTCCACAAAATTGTATTAACAGGCTATGCCCAGCTTTGGTTCTAAGAACTAGCAATACTTAAAAAATATATTTTATTTTTGAAAGATAATATTGTCAAAAAAAAGTGTCAAAATCTGGTATAGTTAATGAATCCAGTGGTGTAAATATGATCCACTTTCCCGTCACACAATCAGCTCTCATTTTCATTTCCCACTTTTTTTTTTCAGTTTCCCATCGAGAACCATTCACTTTCCACTTTTAGTGTTCAATTTTTCTTTTAATTTAATTTTGAAACAAAAGCCCCATTTATTTGCCTAATAATCGGACTAGTTCTCTCTCTTTCATCCGTAACCGTAAGCCTTCTCTTTTTTCTTGTTTCATGTTCTCTCTCTTCTCTGAGTTCTCTCTACCATTCATCCCTTCTTCTTAAAATTTATACACAAGATTTCAAGGCAAAATGGCTAACCTGAATAGAGAAAAGAGGATTGACAGCGAACGCGATTGTGCTAGAACTGTGGAAGCCGACGAGAGCAGTGGAGGCTGACGACAGCAGCGGAGATCGACGATTGTGGCAGAAGTCAGTGACTACGAGCGTGGCAAAAGCGGTAAGGGAAAACGATGGAGGCTTGTAATTGCAGAGAGTTTGAACAGTATTTTTCAGGTTCAAGTTTCAATTTTTGATTCAATTTGTTCCATGTTCATAGCCCCTATCCTTGTTATTTCGTTTTCTTATTTGTGATTGGACAAATTGATTCTTTTGAGGTCCAATTCGTTTGAAAAAGCAAGTTTTTGAGTTGAATCTATGACAAGTTTGATACTTTTTGCACTATTGTTCAATTCTTTTTTGTTTGGATTCATCTCTCTGTATTATTGGCTTCCAATGGCATTTTTTGGGTAAAAATCGTCCTTTTTCCGAAACGACGTTTTGTTGCGTCCGTTGCGGCCGCAACACCATTACGTTGCGGCCGTTTTTGGCGATTTTCAACCCCACCGTGATTTCGGTCCGTAACGATATCGCCTCGCTCTGTTACCGTTTTGTTGTAAATGATTTTCCTAGTTCAGGGGCGATTTTTAAAACCTTACCTACCACTGCAAAACTGCTTGTCTAAGGTTTCTAGATAATTAAAGCATCCAATATTTCATAAATCAAATAACTTGGTAGGGAAATGGAAGATTAACCACATAATCAGCATCTTAAGAATACAATACAAATTACTGACAAACAACAAATTCAAACGAAGACCACAAAACCTACAGTTGGTAATTTTTCAAACAAAAAAAAAGTGACCCATCGGAACTAGGTTATTATTAGGCGTGTTTAGGACCTTCATGATCATTGATGCAGGGATACTTCAAAATTCACAACATACCCAAATTTTACCCATGCAACATAGTTCATGAGGCATAAGTTGCATATGGAGGCCAGTAAAGATGAAACTCAATCTTGTAGACAATAGTAAGACCCTTAAGATCAACTAGAGAAGAAGTAACATAGCCTTACACAAACATGAAATCATCAGTGCCTCCTACCACTGAAAGATCCGAGGGTTTGACATTATTTGTGACACCAACAACAGAAATGGAGCCCTTGTGGTGCTTCAAACGCAGAGTTAGCTTGGCAATTGAAATGCTTCGAAGCCTGTTGATACTAGATGTGAGGTAGTCCCTTCCGCAATCCCAACTAGTTTGGAGGATCTATTGGCTGTAACAGTCAAAGGGTCTTGAAAGGCAAATAAGGTGCCAAAAGGGGTTGTGGTTTGTGAGATTCCTGCTCTTCCTTCTATACCTTTCACTATAATATATCCGGTTTTGTTTATGGTCTCATGTTGGAACAGCGAGAAGTGAAGGAACTTGAGGTGTTGGTGCTGGTGATGGGAACCTGCAGATGTGGTTTTAAATTGGATTATGGCCAAAAGTAAAAAAGCAAGAACATAGTTGTGTAAAGAGGACGCCATAACTACGTTGGTTAGTTGTTGTGATTAGAATGGAAAGCCGGGTGATATCCCATTTCTCATGAAAGGTATAAACTTTAAGTAACAATTTTTATTTGTCTTAAATTTTAATGACCACCAAAATTTTCCTTTTTGTCTTGGAACATCACAAATGACATATTTAAATAAAAAGAAGCTATAATATCAAATATTACATGAACTATAATATAATATCAACTCAAAAGTTCAAGCTATAAAAAAAAAAAAACCCAACCCGACGGCCAACCCAACCCAACCCGTTTTGTCGGGTTATGCGGGTTGACCTGCTAGGTTGGGCCTATATTGCCACCCCTAAAAACAATGAGTATTTGCATAAGACAAATCAATGTCTTCAACAGTCTCATTTAAAATTTTTAAAGCAAAAAAGAGAAGCTACACCATTATTTGTCACATTTGATCAAACAAAAATGGAAAATGAAAAGTTTTTAAAAGAACAAATTGCCAAGTTGACAAAAGATTTAGCAAAATTTGTTGAAGGAACCAAAAATTTAAACATTCTTATTGGAACACAGAAGAATTTCTTTAACAAAACTAATTTAGGTTTCAACAAACAAAAAATTATTTTTAAAAAAACCAACTAGCTTTCAAAAGGTTAAGGGAAGATGTTTTAACTGTAACAAAAAGGGGCACAAAGCCTTAGAATGTTAGAGGAAAAACAAAACCTCTATTACATGGAGTGCCCTCTAGCATAATCTCTGATAGGGATCCCTATTTTACTTTTATGTTTTGGGAAAGCCTACAAAAAGCCTTAGGGACCAGATTAAGAGTTAGCTCAACTTATCATCCCTAAACTGATGGACAATCCGAAAGGACTATCCAATCCTTAGAGGATTTGCTTAGAGCCTATGTCTTAGAATGGAAGGATTGTTGGGATTAGTTCTTACCACTAATCGAGTTTACCTGCAACAATAGTTTCCGTTTCAGCATTGGGATGGCTCCCTATGAAACTCTTTGTATGGGAGAAAGTGTAGCTTTTTGCTTTGTCGGTACGAAGCTAGAGAATCCCTGATTGTTGGGCTTAAGATGTAGGAAACCACGAAAAAGGTTAAGTTGATTCGGGAAAAGATGAAAGTGTCTTAGGATAGGTAAAAGAGTTACTATGATAAAAGAAGAAATCCCATTGAGTTTCAAGAAGGGGATCATGCGTTCCTAAAAGTTATATCTGTAACTAGGGTTGGTAGAGTACTTAAGTCTCGAAAACTTTCCCTTGAATTCATTGGTCCTTACCAAATCCTCAGAAGGTTTGATCTTGTTACATAGCAGATAGTCTTATCACCCGATCTTTCTAACCTCCATAATGTTTTTCATGTTTCCCAACTTCATAAGCATATCCCTGATCCTTTGCACGTCAATGAACCTGATGTAATACAAATAAGAGAAAATCTTACTTATGACGTATCCCTAATAAGGATAGAGGATCGAAGGATGAAGCAGCTTCGAGGTCAGGAAACATCTCTGGTGAAGGTTGTGTGGAGTCAAAATGATGATGGAGATGCAACCTAGGAGTTGAAAAGTAAGATGCAAGAGTAGCATCCTCAATTATTTCCTGGTAAGTGAATTATGGAGACGAAATTCTTATAAGGAGGAAAGAGTTGCAACATGCTTGTTTTTATCATAATTAAATTCTTAATATCTGTGAAATTGCTTATGATAAAACGAAGAATTAAGAAACTAGCAGTTAAATCTCAATTCCCTTATAGTGAGGGATGACTTGAGGAAGAAGTCTAAATGACTGTAAATTGTCATTTTGAGCTTGGAAACATGTCATATATATTAAAATATAATTTTAGAAAGTTTTTGAAGATTTTTTAAGATTCTTGTAAAAAATAACCAAACTCTCTTCCATTGTTTACTAAGACTATAGCCAGTATAGGCTTAACATATAGGAAATATGAAATGAACATTCTCAGCTCATTTATGGGTTAGATATTTAATTTTATAACTTCCATAAAAATTTTAGAATTTTTCGAGTTAAAATAAAATTTCTATGAATTTTTAACTCAAAAATAACAAATAAATACTTAAAAATAAATAATTAAAAATTAATTTTAAACTATGGAAATTATTTTTAATCAATAATTAAGATGCTCACAAATTTTCAAAGAAAAATTCATTCAATTACTATAAAAATCAAATTACCAAAGTTTAAGTCATTTTTATCGATACCCGTTGATTCGTCTATAGAGAAAATGAAACGCAGAGACATGGGGAGCAAAGAGGTGGTAGCTCTCACTATGCAGATCTAGTCTCTTAAAATTATCACATGTTGTAAAAGAAAATCTAAAAATAAAATAAAAGTTACTTTAGGATAACTTTTGTGACTAGCTAGACCCATTCCTTTTTATATAAAAAGGCTAATATTAGAACATATTTTCTCACTTTCTTGTGTCCTCTATTTTGGTTGAACCTGATCTCTCTTTCCCTAAAGCTCATTCAAATTTTTTTAAACACCCAAAGCTTCTATTTCTCTCTTCCTTCAACCTCCATACAAGAACACCACCCACCACCACCTTGTTAGAAGGCTTCAAGAGCTCATCTTCTCCTCTTTTCCTTTGACAAACTCGTCAAGTATGGGGGGAGTGGGTTTATTCTTGGTTATTTACTTTCATGTAGATGGTTTTGGGTGGGTTTTTGCCCCCAAAACCCTTAGCTTTTCTTTGCTTTCCTACCACCTCTACTTATATTTTCTTTGTTGTTGTTGTTATCGTTTATTCATGTTGTTTCTTTTAATATCTTGCTGCCCTATTTTATCTCATGACTTTAAATGCTTGTTTAATGTTGTTAATAATATCTAAATGTTAGTTTGTGTTGTTACATTGTCACAAAATGTTAAAAGTTTGGTTGTAAACCCTTAAATCCATAAACAAGAGCTAAAGGCTATGGACCCTTCTTGAACCCGCAGCCAAGTCCTTCCAAAGGGGACTCAAAAGATAGTCACTATTTTAGACAAGTTTGAACCTTTACCCATCAACAAAGGACCCTAGAACAACAAGGAACTTGACTTCAAAGGACTTTAAAAGAAAAACTTAGTCCAGCTAAACAACTAAGTGTTGATATTTATTTTTCCTCAATAAGTCATAGTTTTAGTGAAATAAAATGGTGATGGTTGTTACAGAAACTGTGTGTGTTTAACCCACACACTAGTAGGTTTATTTATAATCACAGAATTACAGAAAAATAAGGAAATGGGTTCAAGATCCCTAAGAATCAGCTATTGGATAATTACCCTATTTACAGTGAATAAAATCAGACCTATATAGTTTCCTAGTTACTCTATTTACAATGAATTAGATCTTTAACACTCCCCCTCAAGCTGGAGCATATATGTCATATGTGCCAAGCTTGTTACAAATATAATCAACGCAAGTCCCTTTGAGAGATTTAGTAAAAATATCTGCTAGTTGGTCACTGGAGTTGACAAAATTAGTGGTAATTTATCCTGAGAGTACTTTCTCTCTCACAAAGTGACAATCTATCTCGATGTGTTTAGTCCGTTCATGGAAGACTGGATTAGATGCAATGTGGAGAGCAGCTTGGTTGTCGCAGATAAGCTTAGTGTCCTGAGTATCTCCAAACTGTAACTGTTGGAGAAGTTGCCTAAGCCATGTAATTTCGCATGCAACTACTGCCATGGCTCGATATTCAGCTTCGGCACTAGATCTAGCAACAGTATTTTGCTTCTTACTTCTCCATGGAATTAAATTCCCTCCAATGAGAACACAATAGCCAGAGGTGGACCTCCTGTCTGATGGAGATCCTGCCCAATCAGCATCAGAGTAACAGACAATTTTGGTGTTGCCTTTATCTTCATATAAGAGTCCGCGGCCTGGTGCATTCTTGATATATCTAAGGATGCGCATGACAGCATCCCAATGACCATCACAGGGGTGTTAAGGAACTGACCTACCACACTCACTGCAAATGTGATATCTGGCCTAGTGATAGTGAGGTAGTTGAGTCTACCAACAAGTCTGCGATATCTTCCCAGGTCTTCAAGTGGCTCCCCCTGACCCGGAAGAAGCTTGGCGTTGGGGTCCATATGAGTGTCACTAGGACGACAGTCAAGCATACCTGTCTCAGTGAGAATATCTAGAGCATATTTTCGCTGGGAAATGGCAATGCCAGAAGTGGATTGAGCAACCTCGATGCCCAAAAAATATTTAAGCGGACCCAAATCCTTAGTCTGAAATTGAAGCTAAAGGTGAGATTTGAGCTGGCAGATACCGTCAGAGTCATTACCGGTGATGACAATGTCATCAACATAGACCACCAAATAAATGCACAAGCCAGACGAAGAGTGAAGGGTAAAAACAGAGTGGTCTGCCTCGCAACGAGTCATGCCAAACTCAAGTAAGGCAGAGCTAAATCGGCCAAACCAAGCATGGGGAGACTGTTTCAGGCCATAGAGAGAACGGCAAAGGCAACAAACAAGGTGAGCTCCACCAGAAATAGTAAAACCAGGGGGTTGGTCCATGTAAACCTCTTCTTGCAACTCACCATGCAAGAAGGCATTTTTAATATCCAACTGGTGAAGCGGCCAATGGCGGATGGCAGCCATAGCAATGAACAGTCGAACAGAAGTGATCTTGGCCACAGGGGAAAAGGTGTCCCCATAGTCGAGGCCAAAGATCTGAGTATAGCCTTTAGCTACCAAGCGAGCTTTGAATCAATCAATAGTTCCATCCGGTCCAACCTTCACTGTATAAACCCAGCGACAACCAATAGTAGTCTTGTCAAGAGGCTAGGGAACAAGCTCCCATGTTCCACTTGCTTCTAAAGCAACCATTTCGTCTAACATCGCCTGCTGCCAATGGGGATCAGTCATGGCTTCTCCTGTAGACTTAGGAATAGACACAGAATCCAAAGAGGAGATAAAAGAGAAATAGGAAGGAGATAAACGGTTATAATGAAGAGTACAAGCATATAATGGATGAGGATTGCGAGAAGACTGAATACCTTTACGCGGGGCAATGGGAAGCTCATGTGCAGGAGACGTTGGTGGAAGGGCAGTTGGAGCAGGAGATGATGTCGGGGGATCAATAGGTGGGGCCGCTAAGGGAAGTCGTGGGCGACACTGATAGGTAATCAATGGTGGTGGAGTAGAGATAACGGCTGGCATTGGAATAGGTAGAGTATCTAGAGGAGCGACGCTGGTGGTAGGTATCGAGAAGAATGGAGTAGACTCAAAGAAAGTGGCATCAGCAGAAACAAGATACCGTTGAAGTTAAGGGCAGAAGCAACAATATCCTTTCTGGAGGCGAGAGTAACCCAGAAAAACACATTTAAGGGACTTAGTAGAGAATTTATGTTTACCTGGAGTGAGATCATGGATAAAACAGGTGCAGCCGAAGACACGAGGAGGAACAAGGTAGAGGTCCTGTTTAGGGTACAAAATGGAGAACGGAGTCTGATTGTTGAGTACAGACAAAGGCATGCGATTAATCAAATAACAGGCGGTAAGAAGTGCATCACCCCAAAAGCGGAGAGGAACATGATAGTGAAGGAGGAGGGTACGAGCGGTGTTAACGAGGTGACGATTTTTCTGTTCAGCAACACCATTTTGTTGTGGTGTGTGAGCACAAGACATTTGATGAATAATTCCCTGTGAGGTTAGAAAGGATTGAAACTAGGAAGACAAGTATTCTTTGGCATTATTAGTGCGTAAAATTTTAATGGAAGTCCCAAATTGATTTTGAATTTCATGCGAGAATCCTTGAAGTACAGGGAAAACATCAGAATGATTTTTAATTAAGAAAACCCAAGTACAACGGGAAAAATCATCAATAAACGTAACAAAGTAATAATATCCTAAAGTTAAACAAACGCGACTAGGACCCTAAATATCAGAGTGAACCAAAGTAAAAGGTGACGCAACACTTTTATTGACACGAGGACTGTACGAATGACGAACATGTTTTCCTAACTGACATGACTCACACTCTAAGGACTTAAGAGAAGAGAGAGTAGGAACCAAAAGGTGTAATTTGTCCAAACTAGGATGACCGAGGCGCTGATGAGTAAGTTCTAGGTGAGGGCGTGGAGATACAAGCAATTGGTGGTGAGAGCTGATACAATCCCCTAGACTCATGTCCTGCTCGGAGCTTGGCAGCTGTGCGCAGTACTGTTCACGCATACCAAACAGTGGGGAGACACTGCGGCGAAGAGAGGAATCGAATCGGAACTCCTGATGCCATGTTACAGAAACTGTGTGTGTTTAACCCACACACTAGTAGGTTTATTTATAATCACAGAATTACAGAAAAATAAGAAAATGGGTTCAAGATCCCTAAGAATCAGCTATAGGATAATTACCCTATTTACAGTGAATAAAATCATACCTATATAGTTTCCTAGTTACTCTATTTACAATGAATCAGATCTTTAACAATGGTTTTAGTTCTTGATGTACCTAAGAAGACCTAAATTTTGTTTTGGGCATTTAAAGTTAATAACTTGATGAAAGAAATGGTTTTTGTGAAGAAATACTTAAGTTCCAATAAGTTATTTTCATTTTCTGCCTGAGCACTACTCACTATTTGTGTAATATGTAAAGTTACACTCAATATTTTTAAGTGCTTTTTTTTATTGAAAACTAGACAAAATTCTCTTCAAAATGGACACAAGAAGCATATGCAAAGGTTTAGAAATGAAAAAGTTACACTTTTCAAAATTGAGAGTTACTTTTCTAAAAACAATAACTAGCAGTGCATATAAAAAAATGATTTTCGAAGTTGTGTTTTATTCGAGACTCCTTGAACGACTAAAAAGTATACTCATCAAGCTTTCCAAGCATATACAGTTTTCCTATATTCATTTTTGTTTACTATTTTTAATAAATTTTAGAATCTGAAAGCTATACATTTTTCTGACGAGAAACATCTTTTGATAATTGTAAATATTGGAAAATCACCATAAATCGGATAGACCTTAGTTTTTGAAGTTCTTAGACTTTTTTGAAAGGATTTTCAATTTACTTTCTAAAAATAATTGGTTTGGCTGCTAAAAAATTGAGGTGGAATGCGAAAATAGCAAAAGAGAGCCATTAGTCCTCTAATAGGGTCTTCTGACCCCTTTGTCTTGTTATTTTTGTATTTATTTTTGTAAATTTTTGCTTGAGATGATCCTTAATGATTTAGAAACTAGACAGAAATATCATTCTAATGAACTATGGATCATATCAAACAAATATCATTTACCTATCTAACTTGAAATTCAAAATTAAGGTATGAATTTGCTTTCTCTAGAGTCTGTTTTGAGCTAAAAGTTTATGACATTTTTTTTTAATTTCTAAAATACCATTTCTTTATCATTTAGAACTTAATAGTGAACCTTTTAATGTAAGTTAAACATATTTTCCTTAAGAAATGTGACATTTCTATGTTTATCCAATTATAAAGAGTTCTCATAAATTGATTTTAAAAGCTTGTTCTTAGTACAAAATACAAATAACTTGGTTTAACTAATTTTTTTTGAATCATGACTAGCTACCAAAGTTTAACTTTGATAAAATGAATTAAGGATGTCATTTAGAACCTTAGGCAAATTCGGCCCCTAGAATGCAAGATTAATTATACCATAAATCTTAATTAACTAGTTTGACTCTTTATTAAGTACCTAAGTTCTCCCTTAAGTTAACAATTTAAATAATAAAATCTGAATCATTAGTAGTTGATTTAGGGTTTTCCTAAGTATATATAATTTGAAAAATTAGGTATTTAAAGTGATTAAGACAAATCAAAATTGATAAATAGATTGCTAAATTTCCTTTTATTCTCTTGATTGCTTAAATGTATGCTTAGCTTTATATAATCCCCATGTATTATATCGTGATAAGACCCAACCTTCGCATTAAGAAGTAGAGATATTAAGAAGGGCCTGTACTAGTGCTCAAGTGTGCTGACACTAGGGAAATCTCTATTCAAATAATAAGTGTCGAGAAAAGGACAACAATTAGTAAATAGAGTGATGTAATGCATAGTGGCATGATACCCTGCATGGAAAGCTACAGTCGGTACACTGAGAAATGAAAAACAGGGACCCACTTGCAAAGGTCTTGGGGGTAAAGTGTCGAGTAGTAAAGGTCCCAATGACCAAGGTAACACTCTTGAGTCGGGATATTCGCCTGACCAAACTTGACAACTCCGATAACTGCTCAGCATTCTAGGGTTGGTGTGAAAAGTATACCTTTGGAAGGGTTGTGAGTGTCCTAAGTTGTTGCTCTGTTCCTCAATGATGACAAAGATTGTACCTTGATGAAAATTTGAGAGAGGTATATGTTTTCCATACCATTTCATGGTTTTGTGGGAAGTATGGATCCATATAGTGTGAAGGGTAGTTACTATAACGTAGACAAACCCTAGGTTTCCCTTTTCTTTATTGTCAACTGTGTTTTATCTGTGAGTGACGGTAAGGCATCCTACCATCTACGTAAAAGTGATTTTAAGAACAAAATCGCCTCACTCCTCTATTCATTTTTTTTATGCATGACTGTTCGTGGTTGGTACTTGAAGATGGCAGCTTTCTCGATCATGCTCAACATGGACATTGATTATGCTGATATGGGGACATGGTTCTATGATGAGGCAACTGATTATTTGACTTTTCGATGCCTCGTTACGATCACCTTTTTATCCCTGATCCTAGGAGTGCATATGCCTCCCAAGTTGTGGACTTTTCTGATTTCTGTCTCTTCTCCACTGGCATACAATTTCGAGTATGTTCCTCTCGCACCGCCAACGCCACTAGAGGACCTCGCCATACTGTTTATAGCCCCCTACTTAGACTTTGCATCACCCACTGAGCAGCCTCCTATGGATCTTCCTCCTGATGCTTATCCCTTGCTTGATGACCCTAAGGCATCTCCTATGGAGGTCGTCCTAGGCGAGTCACCTACAAATTCCTCTATGGTGGAATACTAGGTGGGTATGGCTAATGGCTAGCACTCCTCACCTTCGTCAACTCCATCCAGTGCTGGGTCCCCTCTGGGGTTACCCAATGGACATGTTCATCATTCGACTTTAAACGACTCCAAGGCAACTTAGACCGACAAGGAGTGATAGTATAGGGGATGTGTTTCTTTTTGTATACAAGGACTAGGAGTAGATCTATAGAGACTGCTCTGATTTAGGATTTTTTTATGTATGTAGTTGGGGATGGCTAATGTCATTTTATGTACTTTTTTGATTTCCCTGTATTTTTTGATTTTAGTTGTATTTTAGTTTTCGATGTAAAGATTTTGTTGAACTAATGATGGGAGAATTTGAAATGAGTTTAATGGGTGAACTCAAATTTTTCTTGGGACTCTAAATTACTTAAAAAGATGAAGGTATCTTTCTTCATCAAGAAAAATATACCAAGGAGCAACTCAAAAGGTTCAGAATGTAAGATGCAAAACCCATGACAACTCCCATGTATCCATCTAGTGTACTAGATGTGGATGAAAATGGAAAGGAGACCTCAAAAAAGGAGTATAGAGGGATGATTGGATCCCTACTCAATCCCATAACAAGCAGGCCAGACATTTTGTTCTTTGTTCGATTGTGTGTTAGATTCCAATCATGTCCAAAGGGATCACATGTTGTAGTAGTAAAACTCATTCTGAGATACTTGGTTGGAACTACTAATCATGGTTTATGGTACAAGAAATGTTCTTAGTTTGATCTTGCAAGGTTTTGTGGTGCTAATTATACAAGAGATAAAGTAGAAAGAAAAAGCACAAGTGGTGCTTGCCAATTCCTGGGGAGCTCACTAATCTCATGGTCATTGAGGAAACAAAACATAATTTCATTGTCCATAGGAGAAGTTGAGTATGTCTCAACGATTGCTTGTTGATCTCAAATGATCTGGATCAATAATCAAATGATGAACTACTCACTAAAATATAAAAAGATTCCTATCTTTTGTGACAATGCGAGTGCAATCAACCTATCAAAGAACCCCATTCAACACTCTAGCTCAAAGCACATTGATATCAAACATCACTTCATAAGAGACCATGTTTAGAAAGGTAACATTGAACTTATTTTTGTGGATACTATAACAAGCCAAATTTTAAGTATTAGAAATAGACTATAAGGAGACCCATTTTAAGACTCTAATATTATGTTATTTGATTAGGGATACCTTAGTTATTGTTGTTGTTGTTGTTGTCGTCGTTGTTATTATTAGGATTATTATTGTTATTAATATCCTAGTACTAGAAATTAGTAAGAATGAGATAATAGGACCAACTAAGGCTAAATAAAGGACTAGGCTCGCCCAAGCCACATACCCACCTACGTTTTATAAGAAGGGGAGATAAAGAGAGATTAGGGTTAGTCATCAAAAAATAAAAGGGAGCAGAAAAGAGAAGAGAGGAGGAGGAAGGAAGAGGAGGGGATTAAAGACCCAAGCCCTGAACTTTATCTTTGCGGTTTTCCCTAGGTGAGTACTTCCCTATGTCCTTCCCAAGCCTTTACCTACATTGTTTATGTTATTTCCCCTTTCCTTGCCCACCTTAATTACATTTTAAGGTTAGGGTTTTTGAATGGTTATTGAGGTCATGGATGATTGGTGAGTTATAAGATTGAATTGATGTTTAGAAACATAATGGAGGAGTGGGTTATCTTGCTCATGGGTGTAGCAATAGTCGTCGGTGAAAGGATTGGTCCTAGACCCTAATTGTATGATGTTTTGAGTGAATTGTTTATGAAGGGGAATGTGAATTCCCCAAAATTTGGAATTGATTATAGTAGTGATTGGACTTACAATTGATTTTATATTGTGATTGATTTTCATCTTCTCAGTAATCATGTAATGTAAATTGTGTGATTGGTGATGGGAATTGTTTGAATTGTATGAGTTCAATCGTATAGAATTAATGATTTTTAGTTGATGAAAATAGGTTTCTAACATTTGGACATATTAGGATTCATAGGTTTTTGAAATTGAGGTGTTTTATCCCAAATTCATACTTAGTGTGAAAACCCCAATGACTCATGTTGATCCTATGAGTCGGGGTGTACTTTGAAAGTTGGGTAACCCTAACTAGTCACTAGAGGACATCATTCTAGTTAAAAGTGCGATAGCCGAAGGCATCAATACGCTGATAGCACTTCTTATGGCTGTGCATGTACTCCTAGACTACTTTCTTAAGTTAGAATTGGTACCGCATATGTATGAAGTAAAGATTGAGGAACATGGCATGCATATGCATCTTGTTGTAACGTAATATGTTGAATTGTGCTATATTATAATTATGAGAAATTTATGTGCCTTTTGTTTAGACTGATTATTTTACTGTATGTATGTTAAATTTGTAATTATGTCTTGCAATATGAATGGATAAAGTGTTAAGTTTAAGGATATGTGATTGTATTACACATATGTGTTGTTCTTGTTTGATAGAGAATGAGATGTGTCTAACTGCTAGGCAAAATATGAAAAGTATGTTTGTATCTTAGGTAAGGATGGATGTTCCTAATTAGGAATGTCTTTTGCTACCTTAAGGAAATATGAGAGGTTATACTTTAGAATAGTATTATGAGCATTTTACCAATGACAAATCAGAAAAAGAAAGGGTAAATTCCTACCCGAAATATTAGAAAAGTGTGATTTTAGCAAGAGAAATATAATTGTGCACATCAAGGAAAATGTTAATAGTATCCTAGAGTATTACTGGCCTTAGGTTTGACTATAGTGAACAACTCTAAGTATCAAAGGGAAGAAAGGCATATTCTAAACAACAATGTTTAGTCAGCTAGAGGATGTTATGGATAAAAGGTATTAATAAGGATGAAATCCTAAATTAATGATGAGAATAAATTAGTGTAATAGTTGTGAGAATGAATGGGAAATTGTAGATTGAAAGTGTATTGCCAATTGAAAGTTGCAGATCCAACGATGGGTATGGAAATGTATTAGAGACTCCATAAGAGTAAAACCATGAGAGGTAAGTGATAAAGGTTGTTTGGGTAGAAGAGCCTAAGCCACCCATAAAGTCCTTAGAGTATTCACTGAGACTTTTGTCTCATTCCTTTAAGTTTCCCTTTTTTTAGGAACTAGATGAAGATGTGCACTAATGGAGCTTTAAGTCGAGTGTAAGAAGGTCGTACTAGCTTTAATTAATGTATTTGCATTTCCCTTATGTTTGTACGACTTCTTTAGGCGATAGTTGAATTGTATTAGGCATATGTGGTATTTTATGTATTACTCTTGTATAAAAATATCTTTGTTTATGAGTAGCTTCTACATGATGTTTTTTTGTTTTAAAATTTTCATGCTCATAGAAATCTAGATGTAGTTATGGTAATACCTTCTAGGGTGTTACAAATACTACAAATCAATTAACTAATATTCTGACTAAAACCATGACTGTTGAAAGATTAAATTTTGTTAAGTCTTGTTTACATATTGGAAATATGCCAAATTGATAAAGATTGATTTGATAAAATTAAAATACAAACATTTCTTTAATTGGATCAGAAAGGTGTTGAGCAAGATTGCGCCTAAGAAAACTTTCGAAAAATTGTGCCCAAAAACTTTTTAAATTGAGCCCAATAGCGTTTTTAGTTACCGTTATATGTAAAGACTATATCTATGAAAAAAAAGTTCATTTATTAACTTCCCCTCTAATTTTTAGGATTAGTTAATGATCTCTTTATCTTTTAAAAATTGAGGTAAAATGGTTATAAATAACTACTCCACAAAAGAGTAAAATACTTTTTACCATATCTGATCTCTCCCTTCTATGTAATTACTTTGTCCTCTCATGTCCCTCCAAATCTCCAAGCTCTCACTTTAAAAACCTCATCATGGCCAGAATCAAAACTATGGGAAAGATAGTCGCACCCAAACATGTTGAAGAAGAGTCTAGTGACTCTTCGTCAAGCTCTAAGAGAAGCTTCTCTACCTTATCCCTTTCTCTTGTAAAAAAGGTTGAGATTAAGCCTAAGCACACTCCTACACGAATATCTACTCGCAGTACTACTAGTGCAAAGAAGGAAGATAAAGAAAAGTAGAAGGCATACATGTAAACCTTTCCTCATTTGACTTAGAAAGGTCAATTTGGAAGACACCCCCTAAAACAAAAGGAGTAGTGATTAGTTCACCTAAGAAGAAGGAAAGAATCAAAAGGAAGGAGGTTTCCTTTTTTAGGGATAAGGAGATTAAGAAGAAATTGGAGAAAAGTTAGGAATAGAAAAGGGTTGTGGCTAGGTGAATTTTTCTGTTGAAAGAAACAAAGCAACTTGGATAGGATGTCCAATGTTTTATGAAGAAATTGAAGTGGGAGAATTTCTTCAAACTATAAGAATCGGTCTATCCTAAACTAGTAAAAGCATTCTATGCTACTATAGAAGTAAACTATGAGGAGATGACCATTGGTGCTTGCATCAAGGGAACTGAGATTCTTTCCTTAGAATGTATTTTGGCCACCATTTTGAAGGTACCAAATGAAGAAGATTTTCGTATATTTGATAGCACTTGGTTTAACAATGTAGGTGTGGAAAGAAAAGGGGTCATAAGGGAGTTCCTAAGGGAACCAAATGTTGAATTAAAATCCAACAATTTGAATTCCTTTGGAAGATTAGTGCATTTCATGTGTATGTACTTTATTCTTCTAAGAGTAGAAACATTCGAAAAAGTTACTAATCAAGATCTATTGATCTTATTTCATGTCTGGTATAAGCAACCTCTTAGCCTGCCTTACCTTATCATCAACCATATGATTACAGCCACCAAGCCTGTTAAAGCCACATCCTGTGTCTCATATGGAATGCTCATGACCAAGGTCTTCAAGTAATATAAAGTACCTTTGGCTAATAAACTTAAGGCAGAAGACTATGTTTTTTGGGGAGAAAAGAACCTAACCCAGTTGAAGTTGAACCCACAACCATCTATGAAATTAGCTTATGTGTGTTTTAAAGATGAAAAAGAAGAAAAAGAGAAAGAAGAGAAAAAGAAGAAAGGAGTGAAGAAAGACAAGAGGAAAGCTGAACAACTTTTTGAAGAAGTGGAGCAAAAAGCCTCTCTTATCCTTAGAAGATTGCCAAAACTCTGATCTATGGACAAGATTTTGTGGTTTGTTAAGATAAGTACACGTGGGTAGTGGATCACTACGACTAAAGGTTTGCAAAACCTTGGACCCCTACGAAATCGACCATCCACCTATCCTCTAGGCCCTTTGTCAGTTGCCCCACATCTAACCCAACATTATGTCTGAGGTCTTGTCTGAGCCTCAGCTTTAGTCAACTAAACCAACTTACATGCTTATTCGATCACTACCACCATTGTGGACATATGCATGAAATGCATGTACAATTCAACAATCCAACATCAATCCTTCAAGATGGAACAACAACAACATCAACAACACTATAACAACACTATGTAGGCTCTATTCAACACCTTACATGGCCAACAGGCAGAGACCCTATCCAAGCAGCATTTTCCCTATAAGAAATTCAAAATGGATCCTATCATTAACACATGGAGGTCCTATACAAGCAATCATGCATCCATATCAACTTGGTCATCCAACCATCAATAACAAACTTAAAAGAAACACTTTCTTAAGGAAAAACCACCTTTGAAAACTTTGTAAGAGTAAAACAAGATAAGATAATAGGGTAACTCATGCTTAGCATAATCAGTTCACGTTTAGCGCACCCTCTCATGCCCTGCTCCAACAATTGTAATTTGCTACGGTTGTTTTGGTCTGCATTTCCCAACAATGGTATCAGAGCCACTTGAGAAGCCATAACGTTGTTTACATGCTCTATTGGATAATAAGTGTAGTTTAATTTTATGCATGATATTAGGATTGAAATTATACGCACACTGTTTATCGTTTTATGTAAGCCTGTTGGTGCTAAACAACGGTCTTTAAGACTAGGGTTAAGAGACACGAAGAGTTCGTGTCATGAAGGCCATGTGATTCATGATGCATATGGTTTTAGGGTTTGCAAGTGATGTGCCCTAACCAAATATGCTTAGCGTCATGATGCATTGTGTGGCACAACGACTTTATGGTTTGCGAATGAATGCACCCTAGTTAATTGTGCTTGGCATCATGGTATTTGCGGCAGAGCAGCTTTAGGGTTTGCGAGTGGACGCGCCCTAACCAATTATGCCTGAGTGTTGTAAATTGTTTACAGCACAACGGCTTTAGGGTTTGCAAATGATGCACCTTAGCCGCCAAAGAAACTAATGACGCTGCAATCGTCCAAATTTTCATAATCATGTGCTGAATTTGCATAAGGTGTTGATTTAAAGCACAGTCTTTAAAGCAACGTTTATAATCACATAATAATAACTAAAATCAATTATGATAGCAATCTTCATTTGTTGATTTTTATTGTGATGTTTGGTGAAGTGGTTATGGCCTTAGTCCCTTTTGTTGGTTTATTTTAAATACGACTTGCGAGTCATGCCTTATTTATATCTCTCTTGTATTTCTCTTCTCATCTCATTCCCCTCTTTGTGAAAAAGGTTTCTTATTATGTAATTGAAAGAGAATGGAGTCTTGGAGGATATGCTACAAAAGGACATTGGTAGGATATGCTTCAAAAAGGAACTTTGCTCATTAGGTTTTATACTATGTTAAGGGCCATAACCATGTCACATTTATACTATGTTTGTATAAGATGCATGATATAGTATGTATGAGATATATGTATGCGATACGTATGACTAAGATAATTAACAAACAGTGAGATGAAGGCAATTAATAAAATCCCTCAAAAGAAAATATTAAGTCACAACATGCCTTCCAATGCCTAGCACGCACCTATCAAGACTAGGATTGATTAAGTGTAGAATTGCCAAAGCAAGGTACCTTCATCTATCCTAGTAAGGCATGATGGGATAATTGTAATATCCAAATGTCAACCATTGGGGTCCGACTTAACTGAGATCATTTTAATAAGATTGAAATACTTATTATCATAGAGTTGGGATTTAGTTCACCCAACTATCCGAGAATTACATGCAATGTAATTGGAAAAAATTTCCTACCTAAATAACCTAATTTTGGGTGATCAACCAAAGCTGACTCAAAGCTTGGTGAAATATGGATCTTGGCCTACTAGAAAATCTTCCAACAGGATTTTTCGAACCAATGTCTTGAGGGTCATTGTTTTGAATAAAAATAATGGGAGGCATATTTAATAAAAGACCTTGTTAAATATGTTAAAACATGATACTTATACTTTGTGATATTTCTGTTTTAGATTATCTCATCAAGTGTGTCAAGCAATATAACTATTCAATCTATCCTTGAGAAGGACAAACTATTCGAAACAAATTTTTTGGATTGGTACAGGAACTTAAGGATTGTCCTCAAACAAGAGAAAAAGTTGTATGTTCTTGAGCAACCGCTTTCTGAACCACCTGCAGTTGGTGCCTCTAGAGCTCATAGGGATGCTTATAAGAAGCACCAAGATGACACTCTGGATGCAGGTTGTGTCATGCTTGCCACCATGACCTCAGATATGCAAAATCATGGATGCGTATGATATGATCGTACACCTAAATATGCTTTGCTAAGAGCAGGCAAGGTATGAGAGCTTTAAAGCCTCTAAAGCCCTTTTCAAAACTGAAATGGCAGAAGGAAGCCCAATTAGACCCCATGTGCTCCAAATGATTGGGTACATTGAGAACCTTGAACGGTTGGGCTTTCGTCTAGGTCAAGAGTTGGCCACTGACATTGTCTTGCATTCATTACTAAACAACTATAGTCAATTCATCATGAACTATAACATGAATGACATTTAGAAACCTCTGTCAAAGTTGTTAAGCATGTTAAGAACTATTGAACGAAACCTAAACAAAGGAAAGGGAAAATCCATCTTGATGGTTCAAGGTGATAAAGGCAAAAAGCAGTTTAAAAAGCCCGATCACAAGAAAAAGCCCAGTAACAAGAAGAAGGGCAAGGGTAAAGATATACCCAACACTTCTGCCTTAAAACCTAAGGGAGGGGTGGCAAAGGAAGGCACCTACTTCCATTGCGATGAAGCCGAACATCAGAAAAGGAATTACCACAAGTACCTAGAAGAATGCAAGAAAAAAAAAAGGAAGTGAGACTTCTACTTCAAGTATTTATGTAATCGAAGTCAATTTATCTTCGTATGCATCATAGGTATTAGATATTGGATGTGGGTCTCACATTTGTTCAAATGTGTAGGATCTAAAAAGGAGTAGATCGCGCAAGATAGTTTATTAGTGATTTGTGAAATAAAAGGTGATACTTTAAAACTTTTCTTCGCGCAGTTAAAGACACCACAATGATAACTCATCATACAATATAAAATCTCATAAGGCCATACAAATCTGTTAAAAGGGAAAACCATACAAATTTTTCACTAATGCATGTAACGTGTATCTTATGAACTCCCTTTATCAGCACCACTAAGTTATTTTTGGTACTAAATTGTTGTGAATTGATAACCATGTTTTCAATCAAGTTTTTAGCAGTTGTAGGGATCTTATCTACAACTACCCCTTCCACTGGCAACATCAATCATACTCTTTTCCATTTGAAGCAACCTTCATAAAAGGAACCTCACACAAAACTTCTTAAATATCTCCCAGTACTCATATAAAGTCTCCTTGGTAGACTACCTGATGCCTAAATTTCCTTTCTAATTCTTGCAACTCATGATGCATATCTCTAAGAACAACCTTTTCAAGTCATTCCATCTTGTCACAAACTATAGGTGTAGGTAGTATAGCTAGTGGTTGGCAACATCTTGTAAGGAGAAGTGGGAGACTCTTAGCTTGACTTGATTGTTTGGGATGGCTTGAGGCTTGGTGGTAGAACACATAACACATAATATGGAACTCCTTCAAGTGCTTGTGAGGATCCTCGTTTGCATGACCATTAAATTTTTTAGTTAAAAAGGAACATCAACTTCAAGGTATTGCATGCATAAAGATTCGTATGTCAAATCAGGTGCAACAAGTTCCCCGAATGTTCTTTCATTATTTCCTATGATGGTGTACTTTAAAAGAAGATCGAAGTTATTATGGGTGGATGGATGGATAATCACTAAAAATATTATTACTATCACCACCAATGTCAAAACCAATGTGCTTACTATGCATGCCAAGACTAGAAGAATTCAAAATAATGTAATTCAAAAGGACTACACCTACCCATACACAAGTATGTAAGCAAACAACAATAAAAAAAACCCAAAAATGTAATATGTGTGTATATATGCAGTAAAATGCATCAAAATTTGCAAAGTAATATAAAATGATTTAAAAAAAAATCAACATGATGACTAAAAATTCATAAAAACATATAGGTCAAATCTAGTAAAATTTTTCTATTTTTAAAAATCATAAAATACTTAAAAAATTCAAAAAGTGCCCTAAACGATGGAATTTGGCCAAAAAACACTCCACCCAACCTCACTCGTCCCTCGTGAAGTTGCTTAGGTTGTACGAATTCTTTTCTGTTTTCCGGAATTTTTTCAAGCCAGTCGGAGCGAGTCGATAGCAAAATGACCAGAATGCCCCCAATACAATACAAGATGTGCAATTTGTCGTCGGTCTATTGCGGTCGACTGATAGATCTAACAATTTTCTGGCGACGGGGCCGGGACGAGCTTTCCGTCGATCTGTTGCGGGCCCCGTGGCTCTTCGCGGATCGATATTTGCGTCTGTACGAAGGTATACAGCCGTTGATCGCGCAAGACTTGACAGGTGCGATCATACCAGCACTAATGCACCGGATCCCATCAGAACTCCGCAGTTAAGCGTGCTTGGGCGAGAGTAGTACTAGGATGGGTGACCTCCTGGGAAGTCCTCGTGTTGCACCTCTTTTTTGTCGCCGCGGCGCTTCTTCTTTTTTCCTTCTGCCAGTCGGACCGGAAATCTAAATGCACCGCCTCTTGTTATCGGTATCGGTCGACACTGAGCTGTACGAATTCTTTTCTGTTTTCCGGAATTTTTTCAAGCCAGTCGGAGCGAGTCGATAGCAAAATGACCAGAATGCCCCCAATACAATACAAGATGTGCAATTTGTCGTCGGTCTATTGCGGTCGACTGATAGATCTAACAATTTTCTGGCGACGGGGCCGGGACGAGCTTTCCGTCGATCTGTTGCGGGCCCCGTGGCTCTTCGCGGATCGATATTTGCGTCTGTACGAAGGTATACAGCCGTTGATCGCGCAAGACTTGACAGGTGCGATCATACCAGCACTAATGCACCGGATCCCATCAGAACTCCGCAGTTAAGCGTGCTTGGGCGAGAGTAGTACTAGGATGGGTGACCTCCTGGGAAGTCCTCGTGTTGCACCTCTTTTTTGTCGCCGCGGCGCTTCTTCTTTTTTCCTTCTGCCAGTCGGACCGGAAATCTAAATGCACCGCCTCTTGTTATCGGTATCGGTCGACACTGAGCTGTACGAATTCTTTTCTGTTTTCCGGAATTTTTTCAAGCCAGTCGGAGCGAGTCGATAGCAAAATGACCAGAATGCCCCCAATACAATACAAGATGTGCAATTTGTCGTCGGTCTATTGCGGTCGACTGATAGATCTAACAATTTTCTGGCGACGGGGCCGGGACGAGCTTTCCGTCGATCTGTTGCGGGCCCCGTGGCTCTTCGCGGATCGATATTTGCGTCTGTACGAAGGTATACAGCCGTTGATCGCGCAAGACTTGACAGGTGCGATCATACCAGCACTAATGCACCGGATCCCATCAGAACTCCGCAGTTAAGCGTGCTTGGGCGAGAGTAGTACTAGGATGGGTGACCTCCTGGGAAGTCCTCGTGTTGCACCTCTTTTTTGTCGCCGCGGCGCTTCTTCTTTTTTCCTTCTGCCAGTCGGACCGGAAATCTAAATGCACCGCCTCTTGTTATCGGTATCGGTCGACACTGAGCTGTACGAATTCTTTTCTGTTTTCCGGAATTTTTTCAAGCCAGTCGGAGCGAGTCGATAGCAAAATGACCAGAATGCCCCCAATACAATACAAGATGTGCAATTTGTCGTCGGTCTATTGCGGTCGACTGATAGATCTAACAATTTTCTGGCGACGGGGCCGGGACGAGCTTTCCGTCGATCTGTTGCGGGCCCCGTGGCTCTTCGCGGATCGATATTTGCGTCTGTACGAAGGTATACAGCCGTTGATCGCGCAAGACTTGACAGGTGCGATCATACCAGCACTAATGCACCGGATCCCATCAGAACTCCGCAGTTAAGCGTGCTTGGGCGAGAGTAGTACTAGGATGGGTGACCTCCTGGGAAGTCCTCGTGTTGCACCTCTTTTTTGTCGCCGCGGCGCTTCTTCTTTTTTCCTTCTGCCAGTCGGACCGGAAATCTAAATGCACCGCCTCTTGTTATCGGTATCGGTCGACACTGAGCTGTACGAATTCTTTTCTGTTTTCCGGAATTTTTTCAAGCCAGTCGGAGCGAGTCGATAGCAAAATGACCAGAATGCCCCCAATACAATACAAGATGTGCAATTTGTCGTCGGTCTATTGCGGTCGACTGATAGATCTAACAATTTTCTGGCGACGGGGCCGGGACGAGCTTTCCGTCGATCTGTTGCGGGCCCCGTGGCTCTTCGCGGATCGATATTTGCGTCTGTACGAAGGTATACAGCCGTTGATCGCGCAAGACTTGACAGGTGCGATCATACCAGCACTAATGCACCGGATCCCATCAGAACTCCGCAGTTAAGCGTGCTTGGGCGAGAGTAGTACTAGGATGGGTGACCTCCTGGGAAGTCCTCGTGTTGCACCTCTTTTTTGTCGCCGCGGCGCTTCTTCTTTTTTCCTTCTGCCAGTCGGACCGGAAATCTAAATGCACCGCCTCTTGTTATCGGTATCGGTCGACACTGAGCTGTACGAATTCTTTTCTGTTTTCCGGAATTTTTTCAAGCCAGTCGGAGCGAGTCGATAGCAAAATGACCAGAATGCCCCCAATACAATACAAGATGTGCAATTTGTCGTCGGTCTATTGCGGTCGACTGATAGATCTAACAATTTTCTGGCGACGGGGCCGGGACGAGCTTTCCGTCGATCTGTTGCGGGCCCCGTGGCTCTTCGCGGATCGATATTTGCGTCTGTACGAAGGTATACAGCCGTTGATCGCGCAAGACTTGACAGGTGCGATCATACCAGCACTAATGCACCGGATCCCATCAGAACTCCGCAGTTAAGCGTGCTTGGGCGAGAGTAGTACTAGGATGGGTGACCTCCTGGGAAGTCCTCGTGTTGCACCTCTTTTTTGTCGCCGCGGCGCTTCTTCTTTTTTCCTTCTGCCAGTCGGACCGGAAATCTAAATGCACCGCCTCTTGTTATCGGTATCGGTCGACACTGAGCTGTACGAATTCTTTTCTGTTTTCCGGAATTTTTTCAAGCCAGTCGGAGCGAGTCGATAGCAAAATGACCAGAATGCCCCCAATACAATACAAGATGTGCAATTTGTCGTCGGTCTATTGCGGTCGACTGATAGATCTAACAATTTTCTGGCGACGGGGCCGGGACGAGCTTTCCGTCGATCTGTTGCGGGCCCCGTGGCTCTTCGCGGATCGATATTTGCGTCTGTACGAAGGTATACAGCCGTTGATCGCGCAAGACTTGACAGGTGCGATCATACCAGCACTAATGCACCGGATCCCATCAGAACTCCGCAGTTAAGCGTGCTTGGGCGAGAGTAGTACTAGGATGGGTGACCTCCTGGGAAGTCCTCGTGTTGCACCTCTTTTTTGTCGCCGCGGCGCTTCTTCTTTTTTCCTTCTGCCAGTCGGACCGGAAATCTAAATGCACCGCCTCTTGTTATCGGTATCGGTCGACACTGAGCTGTACGAATTCTTTTCTGTTTTCCGGAATTTTTTCAAGCCAGTCGGAGCGAGTCGATAGCAAAATGACCAGAATGCCCCCAATACAATACAAGATGTGCAATTTGTCGTCGGTCTATTGCGGTCGACTGATAGATCTAACAATTTTCTGGCGACGGGGCCGGGACGAGCTTTCCGTCGATCTGTTGCGGGCCCCGTGGCTCTTCGCGGATCGATATTTGCGTCTGTACGAAGGTATACAGCCGTTGATCGCGCAAGACTTGACAGGTGCGATCATACCAGCACTAATGCACCGGATCCCATCAGAACTCCGCAGTTAAGCGTGCTTGGGCGAGAGTAGTACTAGGATGGGTGACCTCCTGGGAAGTCCTCGTGTTGCACCTCTTTTTTGTCGCCGCGGCGCTTCTTCTTTTTTCCTTCTGCCAGTCGGACCGGAAATCTAAATGCACCGCCTCTTGTTATCGGTATCGGTCGACACTGAGCTGTACGAATTCTTTTCTGTTTTCCGGAATTTTTTCAAGCCAGTCGGAGCGAGTCGATAGCAAAATGACCAGAATGCCCCCAATACAATACAAGATGTGCAATTTGTCGTCGGTCTATTGCGGTCGACTGATAGATCTAACAATTTTCTGGCGACGGGGCCGGGACGAGCTTTCCGTCGATCTGTTGCGGGCCCCGTGGCTCTTCGCGGATCGATATTTGCGTCTGTACGAAGGTATACAGCCGTTGATCGCGCAAGACTTGACAGGTGCGATCATACCAGCACTAATGCACCGGATCCCATCAGAACTCCGCAGTTAAGCGTGCTTGGGCGAGAGTAGTACTAGGATGGGTGACCTCCTGGGAAGTCCTCGTGTTGCACCTCTTTTTTGTCGCCGCGGCGCTTCTTCTTTTTTCCTTCTGCCAGTCGGACCGGAAATCTAAATGCACCGCCTCTTGTTATCGGTATCGGTCGACACTGAGCTGTACGAATTCTTTTCTGTTTTCCGGAATTTTTTCAAGCCAGTCGGAGCGAGTCGATAGCAAAATGACCAGAATGCCCCCAATACAATACAAGATGTGCAATTTGTCGTCGGTCTATTGCGGTCGACTGATAGATCTAACAATTTTCTGGCGACGGGGCCGGGACGAGCTTTCCGTCGATCTGTTGCGGGCCCCGTGGCTCTTCGCGGATCGATATTTGCGTCTGTACGAAGGTATACAGCCGTTGATCGCGCAAGACTTGACAGGTGCGATCATACCAGCACTAATGCACCGGATCCCATCAGAACTCCGCAGTTAAGCGTGCTTGGGCGAGAGTAGTACTAGGATGGGTGACCTCCTGGGAAGTCCTCGTGTTGCACCTCTTTTTTGTCGCCGCGGCGCTTCTTCTTTTTTCCTTCTGCCAGTCGGACCGGAAATCTAAATGCACCGCCTCTTGTTATCGGTATCGGTCGACACTGAGCTGTACGAATTCTTTTCTGTTTTCCGGAATTTTTTCAAGCCAGTCGGAGCGAGTCGATAGCAAAATGACCAGAATGCCCCCAATACAATACAAGATGTGCAATTTGTCGTCGGTCTATTGCGGTCGACTGATAGATCTAACAATTTTCTGGCGACGGGGCCGGGACGAGCTTTCCGTCGATCTGTTGCGGGCCCCGTGGCTCTTCGCGGATCGATATTTGCGTCTGTACGAAGGTATACAGCCGTTGATCGCGCAAGACTTGACAGGTGCGATCATACCAGCACTAATGCACCGGATCCCATCAGAACTCCGCAGTTAAGCGTGCTTGGGCGAGAGTAGTACTAGGATGGGTGACCTCCTGGGAAGTCCTCGTGTTGCACCTCTTTTTTGTCGCCGCGGCGCTTCTTCTTTTTTCCTTCTGCCAGTCGGACCGGAAATCTAAATGCACCGCCTCTTGTTATCGGTATCGGTCGACACTGAGCTGTACGAATTCTTTTCTGTTTTCCGGAATTTTTTCAAGCCAGTCGGAGCGAGTCGATAGCAAAATGACCAGAATGCCCCCAATACAATACAAGATGTGCAATTTGTCGTCGGTCTATTGCGGTCGACTGATAGATCTAACAATTTTCTGGCGACGGGGCCGGGACGAGCTTTCCGTCGATCTGTTGCGGGCCCCGTGGCTCTTCGCGGATCGATATTTGCGTCTGTACGAAGGTATACAGCCGTTGATCGCGCAAGACTTGACAGGTGCGATCATACCAGCACTAATGCACCGGATCCCATCAGAACTCCGCAGTTAAGCGTGCTTGGGCGAGAGTAGTACTAGGATGGGTGACCTCCTGGGAAGTCCTCGTGTTGCACCTCTTTTTTGTCGCCGCGGCGCTTCTTCTTTTTTCCTTCTGCCAGTCGGACCGGAAATCTAAATGCACCGCCTCTTGTTATCGGTATCGGTCGACACTGAGCTGTACGAATTCTTTTCTGTTTTCCGGAATTTTTTCAAGCCAGTCGGAGCGAGTCGATAGCAAAATGACCAGAATGCCCCCAATACAATACAAGATGTGCAATTTGTCGTCGGTCTATTGCGGTCGACTGATAGATCTAACAATTTTCTGGCGACGGGGCCGGGACGAGCTTTCCGTCGATCTGTTGCGGGCCCCGTGGCTCTTCGCGGATCGATATTTGCGTCTGTACGAAGGTATACAGCCGTTGATCGCGCAAGACTTGACAGGTGCGATCATACCAGCACTAATGCACCGGATCCCATCAGAACTCCGCAGTTAAGCGTGCTTGGGCGAGAGTAGTACTAGGATGGGTGACCTCCTGGGAAGTCCTCGTGTTGCACCTCTTTTTTGTCGCCGCGGCGCTTCTTCTTTTTTCCTTCTGCCAGTCGGACCGGAAATCTAAATGCACCGCCTCTTGTTATCGGTATCGGTCGACACTGAGCTGTACGAATTCTTTTCTGTTTTCCGGAATTTTTTCAAGCCAGTCGGAGCGAGTCGATAGCAAAATGACCAGAATGCCCCCAATACAATACAAGATGTGCAATTTGTCGTCGGTCTATTGCGGTCGACTGATAGATCTAACAATTTTCTGGCGACGGGGCCGGGACGAGCTTTCCGTCGATCTGTTGCGGGCCCCGTGGCTCTTCGCGGATCGATATTTGCGTCTGTACGAAGGTATACAGCCGTTGATCGCGCAAGACTTGACAGGTGCGATCATACCAGCACTAATGCACCGGATCCCATCAGAACTCCGCAGTTAAGCGTGCTTGGGCGAGAGTAGTACTAGGATGGGTGACCTCCTGGGAAGTCCTCGTGTTGCACCTCTTTTTTGTCGCCGCGGCGCTTCTTCTTTTTTCCTTCTGCCAGTCGGACCGGAAATCTAAATGCACCGCCTCTTGTTATCGGTATCGGTCGACACTGAGCTGTACGAATTCTTTTCTGTTTTCCGGAATTTTTTCAAGCCAGTCGGAGCGAGTCGATAGCAAAATGACCAGAATGCCCCCAATACAATACAAGATGTGCAATTTGTCGTCGGTCTATTGCGGTCGACTGATAGATCTAACAATTTTCTGGCGACGGGGCCGGGACGAGCTTTCCGTCGATCTGTTGCGGGCCCCGTGGCTCTTCGCGGATCGATATTTGCGTCTGTACGAAGGTATACAGCCGTTGATCGCGCAAGACTTGACAGGTGCGATCATACCAGCACTAATGCACCGGATCCCATCAGAACTCCGCAGTTAAGCGTGCTTGGGCGAGAGTAGTACTAGGATGGGTGACCTCCTGGGAAGTCCTCGTGTTGCACCTCTTTTTTGTCGCCGCGGCGCTTCTTCTTTTTTCCTTCTGCCAGTCGGACCGGAAATCTAAATGCACCGCCTCTTGTTATCGGTATCGGTCGACACTGAGCTGTACGAATTCTTTTCTGTTTTCCGGAATTTTTTCAAGCCAGTCGGAGCGAGTCGATAGCAAAATGACCAGAATGCCCCCAATACAATACAAGATGTGCAATTTGTCGTCGGTCTATTGCGGTCGACTGATAGATCTAACAATTTTCTGGCGACGGGGCCGGGACGAGCTTTCCGTCGATCTGTTGCGGGCCCCGTGGCTCTTCGCGGATCGATATTTGCGTCTGTACGAAGGTATACAGCCGTTGATCGCGCAAGACTTGACAGGTGCGATCATACCAGCACTAATGCACCGGATCCCATCAGAACTCCGCAGTTAAGCGTGCTTGGGCGAGAGTAGTACTAGGATGGGTGACCTCCTGGGAAGTCCTCGTGTTGCACCTCTTTTTTGTCGCCGCGGCGCTTCTTCTTTTTTCCTTCTGCCAGTCGGACCGGAAATCTAAATGCACCGCCTCTTGTTATCGGTATCGGTCGACACTGAGCTGTACGAATTCTTTTCTGTTTTCCGGAATTTTTTCAAGCCAGTCGGAGCGAGTCGATAGCAAAATGACCAGAATGCCCCCAATACAATACAAGATGTGCAATTTGTCGTCGGTCTATTGCGGTCGACTGATAGATCTAACAATTTTCTGGCGACGGGGCCGGGACGAGCTTTCCGTCGATCTGTTGCGGGCCCCGTGGCTCTTCGCGGATCGATATTTGCGTCTGTACGAAGGTATACAGCCGTTGATCGCGCAAGACTTGACAGGTGCGATCATACCAGCACTAATGCACCGGATCCCATCAGAACTCCGCAGTTAAGCGTGCTTGGGCGAGAGTAGTACTAGGATGGGTGACCTCCTGGGAAGTCCTCGTGTTGCACCTCTTTTTTGTCGCCGCGGCGCTTCTTCTTTTTTCCTTCTGCCAGTCGGACCGGAAATCTAAATGCACCGCCTCTTGTTATCGGTATCGGTCGACACTGAGCTGTACGAATTCTTTTCTGTTTTCCGGAATTTTTTCAAGCCAGTCGGAGCGAGTCGATAGCAAAATGACCAGAATGCCCCCAATACAATACAAGATGTGCAATTTGTCGTCGGTCTATTGCGGTCGACTGATAGATCTAACAATTTTCTGGCGACGGGGCCGGGACGAGCTTTCCGTCGATCTGTTGCGGGCCCCGTGGCTCTTCGCGGATCGATATTTGCGTCTGTACGAAGGTATACAGCCGTTGATCGCGCAAGACTTGACAGGTGCGATCATACCAGCACTAATGCACCGGATCCCATCAGAACTCCGCAGTTAAGCGTGCTTGGGCGAGAGTAGTACTAGGATGGGTGACCTCCTGGGAAGTCCTCGTGTTGCACCTCTTTTTTGTCGCCGCGGCGCTTCTTCTTTTTTCCTTCTGCCAGTCGGACCGGAAATCTAAATGCACCGCCTCTTGTTATCGGTATCGGTCGACACTGAGCTGTACGAATTCTTTTCTGTTTTCCGGAATTTTTTCAAGCCAGTCGGAGCGAGTCGATAGCAAAATGACCAGAATGCCCCCAATACAATACAAGATGTGCAATTTGTCGTCGGTCTATTGCGGTCGACTGATAGATCTAACAATTTTCTGGCGACGGGGCCGGGACGAGCTTTCCGTCGATCTGTTGCGGGCCCCGTGGCTCTTCGCGGATCGATATTTGCGTCTGTACGAAGGTATACAGCCGTTGATCGCGCAAGACTTGACAGGTGCGATCATACCAGCACTAATGCACCGGATCCCATCAGAACTCCGCAGTTAAGCGTGCTTGGGCGAGAGTAGTACTAGGATGGGTGACCTCCTGGGAAGTCCTCGTGTTGCACCTCTTTTTTGTCGCCGCGGCGCTTCTTCTTTTTTCCTTCTGCCAGTCGGACCGGAAATCTAAATGCACCGCCTCTTGTTATCGGTATCGGTCGACACTGAGCTGTACGAATTCTTTTCTGTTTTCCGGAATTTTTTCAAGCCAGTCGGAGCGAGTCGATAGCAAAATGACCAGAATGCCCCCAATACAATACAAGATGTGCAATTTGTCGTCGGTCTATTGCGGTCGACTGATAGATCTAACAATTTTCTGGCGACGGGGCCGGGACGAGCTTTCCGTCGATCTGTTGCGGGCCCCGTGGCTCTTCGCGGATCGATATTTGCGTCTGTACGAAGGTATACAGCCGTTGATCGCGCAAGACTTGACAGGTGCGATCATACCAGCACTAATGCACCGGATCCCATCAGAACTCCGCAGTTAAGCGTGCTTGGGCGAGAGTAGTACTAGGATGGGTGACCTCCTGGGAAGTCCTCGTGTTGCACCTCTTTTTTGTCGCCGCGGCGCTTCTTCTTTTTTCCTTCTGCCAGTCGGACCGGAAATCTAAATGCACCGCCTCTTGTTATCGGTATCGGTCGACACTGAGCTGTACGAATTCTTTTCTGTTTTCCGGAATTTTTTCAAGCCAGTCGGAGCGAGTCGATAGCAAAATGACCAGAATGCCCCCAATACAATACAAGATGTGCAATTTGTCGTCGGTCTATTGCGGTCGACTGATAGATCTAACAATTTTCTGGCGACGGGGCCGGGACGAGCTTTCCGTCGATCTGTTGCGGGCCCCGTGGCTCTTCGCGGATCGATATTTGCGTCTGTACGAAGGTATACAGCCGTTGATCGCGCAAGACTTGACAGGTGCGATCATACCAGCACTAATGCACCGGATCCCATCAGAACTCCGCAGTTAAGCGTGCTTGGGCGAGAGTAGTACTAGGATGGGTGACCTCCTGGGAAGTCCTCGTGTTGCACCTCTTTTTTGTCGCCGCGGCGCTTCTTCTTTTTTCCTTCTGCCAGTCGGACCGGAAATCTAAATGCACCGCCTCTTGTTATCGGTATCGGTCGACACTGAGCTGTACGAATTCTTTTCTGTTTTCCGGAATTTTTTCAAGCCAGTCGGAGCGAGTCGATAGCAAAATGACCAGAATGCCCCCAATACAATACAAGATGTGCAATTTGTCGTCGGTCTATTGCGGTCGACTGATAGATCTAACAATTTTCTGGCGACGGGGCCGGGACGAGCTTTCCGTCGATCTGTTGCGGGCCCCGTGGCTCTTCGCGGATCGATATTTGCGTCTGTACGAAGGTATACAGCCGTTGATCGCGCAAGACTTGACAGGTGCGATCATACCAGCACTAATGCACCGGATCCCATCAGAACTCCGCAGTTAAGCGTGCTTGGGCGAGAGTAGTACTAGGATGGGTGACCTCCTGGGAAGTCCTCGTGTTGCACCTCTTTTTTGTCGCCGCGGCGCTTCTTCTTTTTTCCTTCTGCCAGTCGGACCGGAAATCTAAATGCACCGCCTCTTGTTATCGGTATCGGTCGACACTGAGCTGTACGAATTCTTTTCTGTTTTCCGGAATTTTTTCAAGCCAGTCGGAGCGAGTCGATAGCAAAATGACCAGAATGCCCCCAATACAATACAAGATGTGCAATTTGTCGTCGGTCTATTGCGGTCGACTGATAGATCTAACAATTTTCTGGCGACGGGGCCGGGACGAGCTTTCCGTCGATCTGTTGCGGGCCCCGTGGCTCTTCGCGGATCGATATTTGCGTCTGTACGAAGGTATACAGCCGTTGATCGCGCAAGACTTGACAGGTGCGATCATACCAGCACTAATGCACCGGATCCCATCAGAACTCCGCAGTTAAGCGTGCTTGGGCGAGAGTAGTACTAGGATGGGTGACCTCCTGGGAAGTCCTCGTGTTGCACCTCTTTTTTGTCGCCGCGGCGCTTCTTCTTTTTTCCTTCTGCCAGTCGGACCGGAAATCTAAATGCACCGCCTCTTGTTATCGGTATCGGTCGACACTGAGCTGTACGAATTCTTTTCTGTTTTCCGGAATTTTTTCAAGCCAGTCGGAGCGAGTCGATAGCAAAATGACCAGAATGCCCCCAATACAATACAAGATGTGCAATTTGTCGTCGGTCTATTGCGGTCGACTGATAGATCTAACAATTTTCTGGCGACGGGGCCGGGACGAGCTTTCCGTCGATCTGTTGCGGGCCCCGTGGCTCTTCGCGGATCGATATTTGCGTCTGTACGAAGGTATACAGCCGTTGATCGCGCAAGACTTGACAGGTGCGATCATACCAGCACT
>CM014733.1:20360581-20394790 GCA_004329165.1 Spatholobus suberectus
AATCTTGATTAAGGGTTGTTATAGTTATTCCCATGTTTTCAAATAAGCAAGTGTTTTCACAGGAGTCGTTCTCTCTCTCTCCCTTGTTTGATTTTATCTATTTGCTCTGCTCCCCCAATCTTTACTCAATCCATGTGTTTGACTTTTATAAGCAAAATTGTTAATTCAAAATAATTTCCGAATGTTAAAATGACGTGTTAATTAAATCAATTATTTTTTGCGTTTGATATTCCATGAAAATTACAATCATACTTAAAAATTCATAGAAAAGGAAATTCTCTTCTCAAATTGATAATTGAAATTTGTGGAAGTGACACTATTTTGAATGAACAACTACGTTACAAATTTCAATAATTTTCTTATCATTACGTAGACATCTCGTATATTCTCAAAAGAATCAATAATATATGTAATTATAGTGTAATTGTTTTTTTTTTTTTACATTTGTCGTCTAATCATAAATAGTCATCTTTGGTAATTTGTAGATTTTATAATAATTATCTTGAAAGTTATATTAAGGATAATTTCTGATTGATTGATAATGTAAAAAATTTTACACTGACAATATATATTTATTAAACTCTTCTCAAAATATTTAATATATATTTTCATTTAGTACTTATTAGTTAACTATTCAACAAATTATTGGGATTGTTGACATATACAATCGAAATTATAATTTAGAATTCTAATTCTAACATAGAATTGGTTCAAAATCATTATTTTTATATTTAAATTTTACGAATGTAGAGTTATAATTCTAAATTGAATTTTGATTTCATTTTGACAACTTTAATTAGGGATAAATATGGGTAGGGTTATAGTATATTTGACTAAAAAATTGATTCACAAGTGATATTAGTTGATGATAGCATGACAATAAGTATTAAAAAACTTTTTAAGGGAAATGATTTTTTTTTGGTACAGTTTGAATAAATAAATAAACAATTAAAAATGGACAACATGCTACGTAAGTGAGCAGTTTAACTTGTTTGCTTAAGAATGGACTTAATTTTTCTTTTACTAATCAACGTATACTTTTAAAATTATTAAATTAAGTACCTATGGATTTGGTTTATTTTATAAAAATAATCCCCTATTTTTTGTAATAATTTAAGAAAACTTTTAAAATTAAATAATTATTTTAATATTTAAAATGTATTTATTTTTATCAATTTTGTTAATTGATCAATCATCCAATAGAAATAATTTCTAGACTTTTTCATTTGCTTATGTGTTTTTGCTTTCCCCTCTTTCCCACTCGTACTCACACACAGTTTTCTCCACTCTTCGACACTTTCCCCGCTCCCCATTCACACAAATCAATTGCCTGTGAAACCCGAACTCTTCTTTTTTCTCTGTAACTGAATTCGGTGTGTTAGGTTCCCCTCTAGTTATCCATCGCATACATGCCCCATTGGGAGCAACATGCAACGCCCAATCAAAAAGCAGTGCCATTGCAGTACCAGTGCCACTGTTCACATTACTGTGCGGCAATTAAATACCCCGTCATATTGCTCGACCTATGTCCATTGCAGCGTAATCAAATTCTTTATGATGTCAAACTGGGACGCCGAGGCATTCAATTGACACTACGACACACAGCTTGACGACCAAACCCTCGAAATTCACGACTGCAAACTCTGATACAGATTTACTGTGAACTCAGTGGCACCACCGTCAATGGTAGATGTACAGGGACCGGCCTTTTTCCTTTTTCTTTCCGCCTGTTTTCAGAAATAATTATTCCTTTTTTTTTTTTTTAATTTAAACACTTTTAGGGTCAATGTATAATTCTTAAAAATCAGAAATAATCTCTAATCAACGGTAAAGTCAACTTTCCCAGTGTTAGGAAAGGGTTAAACTTTTCTCCACGCTAGAATGACCTATAATTCCAATTCATATTTTGTGGGTCAATTTGGTTGGTCAAGTGAGCTTTAACCAAAAAGAGAGCTTCTCTGCATGGGTCTCCACTTCTCCACTGGCTCTGCACCTCACTCCTCTTCCCTCAACCGCCCTCAATATTCAGGCAAGTCTAAATTCACCCCAAAACACAACATGGGTCGTTCCCCTTTTCCTCGAATTCGAATTTTCCAATGACGGGTTTGGTTTGGTTCGGTTCCTCTGTTTTCACTTTTCAGGTTCAGCAGACGGCGAAGGGTCTCTTCCTGATGGCCGGATTCTGAAATGGCCAAACTTGAAGGTGTTCAGTTTTGAGGAGCTGAAATCTGCCACAAGGAATTTCAAGTATGACGCAGTTCTCGTTGGTGAAGGTGGTTTTGAGTCTTCTGGCAAAGTTTTCAAGGGGTGGTTGGATGGGAAGACCCTCACCCCTACCAAAGCAGGTTTTGGAATGGTCGTTTCCATCAAAATGTTTAACCCTGAAACTGAAAGATTGGGGTTTCAGGAGTGGCAGGTTACTTTAATTTCATCTTTTTCATTTACTTTTTTATTTTAATTTTAATGCACTGTTAAACATTTTCACCTTTAAATTAAAATAGTATTGTGTAAGTTAACAAATTTAATAAAAACTTTTCTTGACAATGTTGGTAAAATTAGATGAACTTGTTCTGTTCTGAAGGACATACAAAAACATAACTAGGCATTCTTTGGCTAACTGTTTATCATTCTACCATGTTGTGATTTTACTCGTCATATTGCGTTTTATCTTATAGTGTAACCTTCAACACAATCAGAGTACCTTCCATGTGATAAATCCTATAAATTCAGTCTAGCTATCTGATTATTTAACATGATTTTCTGTTGATTGGAAAATGCAGTCAGAAATAAACATTTTAGGAAGGCTTTCTCACCCCAACCTGGTCAAGCTATTGGGTTACTGTTGGGACAATGATAAGCTTTTTCTTGTGTATGAGTTCATGCCAAAGGGAAGCTTAGACAATCATCTATTCAGAGGTATGAATTGAAGACAACAAAAATGAGTAAAAGAAAGCTCCTTCTCATGAATTTGAGTTTAATTCATTTTCTTTGTCGTGTTTCTGAGTAGGATATCATAGCTTAGACACACTTTCTTGGAACACTCGGTTGAAAATAGCTATTGGTGCAGCTCGGGCATTAGCTTTGTTGCACACCTCCGAAAAGCCAGTCATATACAGAGATTTCAAGACCTCACATATACTACTCGATGGGGTCAGTTAGTTTTTGTTAGTTGATATCTTACGATGGAAGCAGATGTTTTTTGTTATTACCTTTTCCCTTATTTCAAGAGATGGAAGCTAAAGCAAATGTAGTATCATGTTGGGATGAATAGACAGTTTTTGAATTTAGATCCCATCATTTGTTTACTAACTATACTCATATTGAAAAGGTATGAAAACTTAGTCTGTAAATAGAATATCAGCTGAAAACTGCAATGTCTTTGTTCTCCTTGTCTCCTTTTTAAGTGTTGTCAATACTGGACCTGTTTAGTAGTTGAAGCATGTTACATGATGTTATGAATGCATAATATTTTTAATGTATCAAAATCGATATATATTTAATGGTAAATTTGTCAGATCATTTTGATAACTGATTGTTTTGTTTCCTACAGAATTACAATGCAAAAATCTCAGATTTTGGCTTGGCTGTATTGGGGCCTTCTGGGGGACAATCACATGTAACTACCAGTGTCATGGGAACGCGTGGTTATGTGGCTCCAGAATACGTAGCAACAGGTAATTATATTTGCCCATAAGTGACGATTAAAGTAGCTTTAAATGTATGTTTTAGCTTTATTAATGACTCACAAGGCATAACATGAGACAAGATTACATGCTATGCCGAGTAAGAAAGACATGGAAGCAAAATAAAAGAAAAAACAAAGGGTCTGCTTCGTTTGAGAATATGTTTTCATCTTCAGTTCGTGTTTTCACAAATAATTACTAAAATGCCATATGATTTCAAAGATTTGCATGGGAAACAGTAAAAAATAAAATTTGTGTTGTTTTTACTATTTTTGAAAGTAGGAAACAAAGTGAAAACTAGGCGACATAATGACATTTTTGTAATTAATAATTGTCGATAAAACAGGAAATGGAAACAGACAAAGTTTTCTTAAACCAAACAGGCCTTAATGTAATCTAAAGCAGTCAATGCTTTGTGAAAGAAGTTGGGGGAAGGCAGACTAAAATAAGGAATAGTGAGTCTAATCCTTCGACCCACCACAAGCTAACATGGCTTTGAAATGTATCATTATTTCAACAGGCCGCTTGTATGTGAAGAGTGATGTGTACGGGTTTGGTGTAGTGCTACTTGAAATACTGACAGGCATGCGGGCAATTGACAATAATCGGCCAACATGGCAGCAGAACCTGGTTGAATGGAGTAAGCCTTATCTTTCCTCCAAAAAAGAGTTGAAAACCATTATGGATGCTAAGATAGAGGGTCAATATTCACTCAGGGAAGCATTTCAAGCAGCACAACTTACTCTAAAATGCCTAGAATCTCACCCTAAAAAACGTCCTTCCATGAAAGAGGTAGTTGAGGCACTGGAATCCATTGAAGCTATGCATGAAAAATCCAAGGAATCCGAGGCTTTTTAACCACAATAGTAAAAAAAAAAAAAAAAAAAAACTATTTACTAAAATAATAATAAAAAAACAATTTACTAATATAGGTTGTTTCATACGAAGGGTAAAAGTATTTCAACAGGAGAGTTGGCGCCTCCTGTTCAAAACAATTTTTTTTTACTGCATTCAATTTTTTTTTCTACGACAGGAGGCACCAACCCCTCGTGTTCATTTTTTTTTTATATATATAAAATGAACATGAGGCGCCAACTGTAAGAAAAAAAAAATTTGAATGCGAGGCGCTAACTTAGTTGGTGTCTCCTGTTCTAGTAAAATAAAATTATTTTGAACGCGAAATTAGCGCCTCTTGTTAAAATGTTTTTCCTTTTTTAAAACAACCTATATTGGTAAATTGTTTTTTTTATTTATTATTTTAGTAAATAATTTTTTTTTTACTATTGTGGTTAAAAAGCCGGAATCTGAAACCCGCAATTCTCATCACACTTCTCATCTACCTCCTCGACAAAGAGTCGTAAGAGGATAAATAAATTTGTACACAAAAAAATCACTAGACACTTTGATTGAATAGTAATAGGGTCCATTGAATAGGTTGTTGGATCAGTCACTTAATCGATGTGATTTTTTTTTTCACTTTTCTTTTTTCTTGTGTTGGTTGGAGGGGGAGGATTTCACAAGCCTTTTTACATGTATGATTTTTGTGTTGAATTTTTCACATTCTTATAAAGTGGGAAAATATTTTGTACCTGCGATAAGGGAACATAGTTTTGGTGCTAATAAGTTACTTTTTACAAGACTTTTTTTTTCTTTCAACAATGGAAAGTTGATCGGCTCACGTATATGCTGTATAGTTAATATTTTTTGGTTACAAGTGTAGTTAAGAATATCTTTCACTATTGTACCTAAAAAAGCTAAAGAAATAGGGAAATTCATTAAACGACGTCAATTACCAGAACGTCAAAGCATTATTAATCGGGACCAACTCTTTAATTAAATCAACTAGCTAAACGACAGGCTGCGGGATTGGCTAGAACGAATTTCTGGCTAACGACTAACGAGAGAGAAATAAACATGAAGAAAAACAAACAAGAATGAGAATAATTGTACACCTGTAGTTGGTATAAAATAAAGGTTTAAATATGTTTTTCTTTATACAAAAAATTAGTTAATTTTAATTTTAGTCTTTATAATTTTTTTTTCCTATTTGATGTCTAATTTTATTGAAAGATATTTTAATTATTGTCATTAATTTTAGTTTGGCAAGTTTTTAATTATTGTCATTAATTTTAGTTTGGTAAGTAATAACGTAACATAATTAGGTAATGAAACATGTCATTACTTCTTCGTGATGTCATCGCCAAATGAAATAGAACTAATATTAGAGATTAAAATTATGTATTTCGATCAAATAAGAGATCAAATTAAAAAAAAGAAATTATAAATACTATTTTGTCTTTTCTTTATTTTCATTCATCTTCTTCTAATTTCCAAACATTAAAATGTCGTGTAAGTTAAATCAATTATTTTTGTGTTTGATATTCCACGAAAATTACAATCAAATTTAAGAATTCATAGAAAAGAAAATTACTCTGGAAGTGACACTATTTTGAATGAACAGCCATGTAACAAATTCCAATAATTTCTTAATCATTAAATATCTTGTATATTCTCAAAAGAACAAATAATATATGTAATGAAAGTATAAAGATTTTTTACATTCTCATCCAATTATAACCTTGAAAGTCATACTAAAGATGACTTCTTGTTGATTGAAAATGTAAAATTTTTTATACTAATAGTGCATGCCTATTAAACTATTATCAAAATATTATCTATATATATATATATATATATATATATATATATATATATATATATATACATATATATTCATTTAGTCCTTATTAGTTAAGTATTCATATAGAATTGAAATTGTAATTTAGAATTCTAATTCTAACAGATTTGGAATTGTTTCAAAATCGTAATTTCTATATATAAATTTTACAAACGTAAAGTTATAATTTTAAATTGTATTTCAATTCTATTTTGAAAACTTTAATTAGGGATCAGCATGGGCAAGGTTACAACCTGTTTGACTAAAAAAATTGATTCGCAGGTGATGGCAAGTTGATGATAGCGACAATGGTAGCAGTAGTGGGACGAGGTGGTGGTAATTTTGTGCAAGTGTCTTGCAAGGATTGGGGGTGATTTTTGTGTGTCGCAAAGCTTGTTATTTGCGGAATTGTCTTGATGAGGCACTTACCATTATTAGGATTAGGGGAAGAGTATGCCACTAAAGTGTTTGACTTATATATTATATTTTTTGGTTTAAGATTACAAACATTTTTCATAAAAGACAATTCTACTCGAATCAAATAAGATCATTATAGGTAGTAAAACTCTCTTTCAATTATTTAACATAATTGTATACCCAGCAGTCAAACTCGAGACCATTAGTTTAACAACTTATATATTATATTATCATGTCACTTTTATTATATATTATATTACTATGCCACTCTTATTTTCAATTAGAGAATAAATATAAAAGGAATAATGTGTTGCATGAGTTATTCACTAGTTAATGTTATTTAATTTTTTCTTTATAATGGAAACATATTCTTTTAAAGAAAAAACCAATAATTGAAAAGTTTAATTTAAAATAGTTTTCATAATTAATATCTCAAATCATCATAGGTATGACTTTTAAAGTAGTTATTATAAAGTGAACAAACTTATCATACATGATAAGCTATAATTAGATGACAGTGTAAAAATTATAAATCCTTGAGTCATAGTTCACAAATTGTATGGAACAAATTATATCTATGAATCCCTACATCTAACTCGAAATTGAGGGGATGGGGCCTTTTGTCTTGTTCTTGATGGTGAGTTGAGGAGCAAGAGGCTGGAGGTGGTCGTGGAAGACGAGGAAGAGGAGGGTGTTGTTAATGATGCTAGTAATACCATTGATGCTGCCAACACTACACCCTAGGGCAATGGTGCTGAGAAAGGCCTGATGTTGTTGAAGCTGATGCAGGAGATGGTAGTTTCAAGTTAAGAGTCGTGGTGCTAATTTTGGTTGTATACATTTCAAATTTCTTCAAGTTTTGTAAGTTGGTATGTCGACCTTATCTATGTAATTCAGATGTGTCTTTGTGCAGTATTCCTCTTAATATCGATAATGCATGATGTTTTTTGGCCCTTTTTCGACTACAACTGCATTGTGTTTATTTCTTGTTAGTTGTATTTTGTGTTCCATTATAATCTTATGTTCATTTTCTTTTTCCTTCTTGTGTTATTATCATGTTTGAGTTTCACAAGTGTTTTGCACTTAGCTATTGGTTTTGTCGATCGTTGTGGTTAGTAAAGGTGATATTAGTTGAGTGTTTTGGGCTTGTGTTCGGTTTAAGTTGGTCACTTTGAGTTTGTCTTTCGCACTGTGTGGGCCAACCAATAAACAATCCAGGCTAAGTTTTGTTTATGTCCTACAGGCGGTCTACCTAGTTGGGTGACTGCTCTTAACCTTAGTGTGTTGATGGGAACCGATTCACCTAGGTTAGGCCATACTAAGGTGGTGTTACCTTAGGGCTTGGTGGTTAAGGAGTCCTAGGGTAAACCAATGAGGCTTTGTTGTTTGTTTGTTCAACCCATTCCTATAAGGGATTGGCAAGACAAAATATTGTATACAATGATCTAAAATTTATGTTTAGTAAGGATGCTAGAATGAGTGTTTTTGTTAGAAAGTGAAGTATAAGTACAATGGATTTAGCTGTAGTATTTCTTAAGATTAGTTGTGTTCCATGTTCTGGGAATTGGGTTGCCTGAGAGGGTATTTAGGCTGTAAGCATCAATATTACTTCAGTCAATGACCTAGTATAGGCCTTCTTGATTTTTTGATAAATTCTTATATTTGGGATTCCGTTCTCCGATATCATCCTTCCTTAGGACGAGGTCACTAACGTAGAAGTTATGTGGGATGAATTTTCAATTGTATTGCCTTGCTATGCTTTAGGTGTCACCTGTCAAATTATGGCCATCTTGTATCTTTCTTCTATGAGATATAGCTCCTTACAACATATACGATAGTTCAAGGCTGGCTCAAAATTTTAGCTTCTTCAAGATGGCTCCCTTACCTCCACAGGTATGATCGCCTCTATATTGTATGTGAGACGAAAATGTGTTTCTCTTATAGTGGAATGGGGGTAGTCCATGAGGACCAAAACACATTTGGTAGCTACAAGGCCCAATTTCTTTTTGCGTTGTCTAGTCTTCTCTTCAACCTTCTAACAATGACCCTATTTGTTGCCTCTTCTTGATCATTGGTATGCGGGTGTTTCACGGATGAGAAGTGGTGTCTGATCTTCAAGCCAATGAGGAATTTACAAAAAGGTTTGTTGGTGAATTGAGTGCAATTGTCGGGAATGATGGATTTTGGGATCCCAAAGTGGCATATAACAAATTTGTAGATGAATTTTGTGACATTCTTAGTCGTGATCTTGGCAAGTGGCTCAGCTTCTATCCATTTGGTGGAATAGTCTACAACCACAGTTAAGTACTTGACATGTACAGGGGCATATGACAAATTTGATCCGGTGCTCACCGACCATGGTTTGACTATTTTGTGATGGTTCTCTAGTGGCCAGGGGCATAATTATATGGCAGTTCATAGACCTTTATGTCGGCTAAGGTGGCAACGAATGCTTAATTCCCTCGATCCAACTACCGTGGCTGGTTGAGTGGGCCACGTCCAACTAGCATTGCTTGAGTGTAAGTCTTATCGAAAAAAAAATAATCTTAAAAATAAACGATTATTTTCTTAAAAGTAATCTATTATAAATAGAGAAAACATGTCATGCATTGACAATAGAAAGTAATTTTACACTGTCATCTAACCACAAACTATCATTTACTATAAAATTGTTAACTTTTATAATAAATACTTTAAAAGTCATATTAATGTGATTTCTAATTAGATGACAGTGTAAAACTTTTTACACCGACAATACATGATTATTAAACTCTTATATATATGTACATAATTGGGATGATGGTATATTTGCTATTGGATCACATCTCTTTTCCTATCTCATTTTCTCTATTATTGGAGATAGAACATTTTACGTGAATATCACATACATTTCTCTTTTCCTGTTTTTTCTTCCGATAACAAAACATTAGAAGATGCTTCAATTCTTTTGTTTTCTCTCTGTACATTCTCTCTCTTCACGTTTTTCTTTTGCATTTCTATGTCCCGAACACTATATGCATGTTTAGATTTGCGTTCATAAGAGTTTGACATGTGTCAAAATTAAAACTATTAACAGAGTTCTTATTAATACACATCTCACTTTCGTACAACTCACTTCCACTTCATTTTTTTTTCTTTCTCTCTACATTTTCCATCACATCATCACATATCACACTTCTATCACCTTCTCTTCCTACCTTTTCTTTCTTCATTCTATCTCTCTCTTCTCTCTACCTCAATGCACCCCAAAATGGGGTGGGCGTTGATCATTATTCCTATTAATAGTAGCTTTTATGTTTTTCCTTCAATTTGATATAATTTTACCCTGAGACATACGTATATGAAGCGAATCCAAACACAATATAAGGTGCATCACTATGATGTGAGGCTTATGTTGCATCGCATTCTACGAACACACAGGTCGTGCCCCCAACTCTCACTCATGTGGCGGGGCCCATCGTTTAACAATGTGACTTGGGAGGAAGTAGGGAATACAAGTTATTGTTAAGCCCATGCCATGTTCACCACCGTGTTATCAGGGATTATTTTATTTTTTTGAAAGAATATCAATAATTTAATTGAATTATAAAAAAAGTTACTAATTATTATCTATGTTTGATAGTTATTATCTATATGACTATATTTAATAAAATTTTAAATGTATATTATCAAATCAAATCAAGTTAGGAAATAATGAAAATAAATCCCAAAAATTGTTTGATTAATGGATTCAAACGGATGAGTAATCGGATCATGTCTCTTGGACCGGTTGTTTGATTATTTTAGTTTATTTTTTCTTTCTAAAACTATTTATAAAATAATTTTTTAAAATATGATTTTAACTAAAATTTATAATAAATAAATATTTTTGAATATATTAATTAATTATAATAAAAATTATTAATAAATAAATATTTTTGAACATATAAGTTATATTTTATATTTACGATAAAAAAATTATATTGTGATATAAGATTATTTTAATTATTGATAATTTTTTTAAAAATTATTAAAAATTAATTTAGAAATAAAAATAAAAAATAACTAAAATTTATAATAAATAAATATTTTTAAATATATAAATTAGTTATAAGTAAAATTCATTGTAAAATATTTTTGAACATATAAATTATATTTTGAATTTATGATAAAAAAATTATATTGTGATACAAGATTTTTTTTTGTAATTATTGAGAATTATTTAAAAAATTATTGAAATTTAATTTAGAAATAATAATAATAATAAAGATAGATTGAAAGAGAAAGGTAGTTAAAACAATCAAGTATAAGAATAAAAATAAAAGAGTGTGGTTTCAGATGGCCGAGAAAGAATAATTTTTTGGCTAGTGTTGAATAAAATTAAATTTAAAGTTAAAATTAAAAGTATATTTGAAAGGAAAAATTAAAAAATAAATATAAATGTTCAATATATGAGATTAGAATAATACACGTGGTTCAACGAGAGTGATAGTAATTGCTAAAAATACTATTATTTAAGAAAACATCTAAAAATACTCTTGTTGAAGAATAGTTCCTTATAATGTTTTCATTCAAGAAGAGGATTTAAATTTATAATATAGGAATAGATTTAAATGTTACAAATTTAATTTCCTTATTTTCAAAACAAGAATTGAAAAGTATTAAAAAATTGTTCTATTTTTTTAATTTTTAAAAACACTTTTTAGTTTCTTGATTTTTTGGAATAATTAACAAAAAACACATCATCAAATAATTTTTTTTATTTTTTTTCAAAAACTACAATCTGTTTTCTAAAAAAATTAATAAATATGCAATGATAGTGTAAAACTTAATTAATAAAAAATTCTATTTAATATAAATTTTAAAATAATTATTATAAAAATTAACAAATTTAGCCTACACAACCATATATTTAAATTAAATGATAGTATGAAGTGGATATATTATTTATTGACTTAAATGTGTTTTTATTCCCTCAAATTTGAAATAAGTTTGTTTTTGGTCCTCCAAATTAAAATTGATCTTTTTAATTCTTGTAATTTAAAGAAAAAAGCCTGTTTTAATCCCTTTGCTCAAACGTCATTCGAATAAATACTTTGAAAGAAAAACACATGTGGTAGGATGTTTAATAATAAGAATGCAAAATCGTGAATTACTGTGTAAGTAACTTATAATTCGTTAGCCATGTAAAGTCTCTAATGATGTTTGAACAAAGTAACTAAAACAAGTTTTTTTTTTTTTCAAATTATAGATACTAAAATGATCAATTTTAAATTTGAGGACTAAAAACAAATTTGTTTCAAATTTAAAAAACTAAAAACATATGTAAATCTTATTTATTCTTAAAAAAAAAAAAAACAGTTGCGAAATATGCCCTAAATTCTTGATTCCCAAGTGCTTATTTAAGTGTAAACTCAACTCTTTCCTCCCTCTTCTCCCCCACTTTTTCTTTAATTTTTTTTTTATAATATTAGGAATCATGTTAGGTGCTTCTTCGTTTTAGTGTTTTTAAATTCTTGATGTTAGTCCATCATAACAATACCTGTCAGTTAGACAATTGTTGTATTGGATGTGCTTAATTGAAAATTGTCAATGATTTAGGTTCTGATCTGTCTTCAATCTCGATGACATAAGATTTTATTCTTTTTTCCGGTTAGTGACTTGCATGCAAGTTAATTTGCTTCTTCAACGGTCAGATTTGACCACTGATATTTTTGTTCTCTAGATATGCTTTAATTTATCATTTATCAAACAAACAACTCCACATTCGACAAATCCATGTTGTTCCTTTTCACCAAATAAGATCCACCGTAAACACTTTTGCCACGTCAGCTATGGCAATTATTCACTTCAGTTTGGGATTAAAAACGTGTTTAGAGTACGATGTAGCGAGCCAATTGGTCTCAAATCCTGTGGGCTTTTGCTTCAATTCAGACCACATGTAAATTTTCCCTCGATCTTCTCTGTGACACAGGAGACAAGAATTTTTATTATTATTATTATTTTTATTTTAGGTGAGGAATTTTCGTCTGCTCCTCCATGTTTCTAAATTTACTTCGAAATGTTTTCTTCTCTGTTAACTGTTTTTTCATTTCGTCCTTTTTATTTTCTATTAAAAGATGGTTTTCCCTTTTGACTATGATTTGTTTCCTTGCGTATTCTTGTTGTGCTGTTTGTGTTTTGATCTATTATACCAATTATCGGTCACTGGCAGGTGCTGTAAGACAGATTTCTAGAGCCTGTGAAAATTATTTGATCTTGGAACAAGAGTTGATTTTCTTGTGCCTGTCAAGTGTTCGAAGGAATGCATGAATGAAACTAAAGTGTGATTTTTATTTTTAGTAGTCTGGTTGTTCAGTGCAGACTTTTTTCAATAGTCTTTTTTATGATCTTATTAGTTCACTAGTATGGGATTTTCTTAAGGGTGATTGATTGTCTACCCGGTTATGTTGGAAGGAATGCGATTGTTAGTTTGTCGTTGTAATTATCAGGATCGCCTTCTCGCAAGCCTAAAACATGTCAGTTTGTAATTGTTGTTCAACACTAATGAACATGTACATTCAGGGACTTGAAGTCCGATTTTCAAGAACGTTTCTTACATCACCAACCCTTATGCAACCCCAAAGCTCGACTAATATAGGGATGTTTTTACTTGTTATGGTAGTCTGAAATAATATGTGATATGTTCTTTGTACAATTAGACATCGCCACCCTTGCTATGTACTATTTTGCCAATGATTCTAAACACAGTAGTTGTGAATTTTCGTTGGTAGTTAACAGTATCTTTGGCCTTTGAAAGTAAACATATATGATGATTGTTAGGTGTTACCTTGTGCAGAATCTTTTTAAAGCAGAAATAGATATTTTCTACCTTCTGTAAGGAGTCTCCTCTCTCCTGGTTTATGGTTCTCAAGAGTTTGGTGTTGTGGCATGCCCTTTCTTCTTACCTGTGTCTCTCTAACATGCAGAAATAGATATTTTCTACCTTCTATAAGGAGTCTCCTCTCTCCTGGTTTATGGTTCTCAAGAGTTTGGTTTGTGGCATACCCTTTCTTCTTGTCTGTGTCTCTCTAACATGTTGAATTTGTTTTACGTACTCTCTCTGGACTCACCATTTCTGGATGTCATTTTTTTTTGTTGGTTAATTAAGTATTTTCACCTTATCCAATGTAATTAATTAAGTTAAATGCTTGCTCTGATATGGTGAACTTGGCTTAGTCTAGTAGCAGGTACCTATTTGTTGGTTTAGAAAGCTAACATGGAAATTCTTGTTTCTAATTAAATCCTTTCTTAAATACATTTTGTTCCTTTCCTGCATTTATTGAGGCAATCCACATTTGCTTACAAGATAAAAGCTGATGGATAGAGTTGAAAGGAGTAGTCATTAGATTGATTTTGTACCCTACATAAACTTGGCCGCAGAGTCTTTATTTATTGTCTTTGCATTAGGATTTAAGTAAAGTGGTATCGTACAAGTGGATTGTGTGTTATGACACTATTTTTATGCTAAATTGTCAACTCATCATCTCTTGAAATTAAGTGAAAAACATTATACTCGCATCTTTGCATATGTATGGGCGAGGGCCGAGGAGCAGTAGGAGCAAGCACAAGGAGCATTATAAAGACTATGTAGGGATTATTGTGTTGTGTGTCTGAAGAAAAAATGTTTGTATTTTAGACAATTTGTTAACCAATGGGAAGTATTATATTGTTAATTCATGATAGGTCTGTAGTCATAGCTAATATATATATATATATATATATTAGGCTTTACATTTAGGAAATGAGAAAGTCCCAACTCCCCAGACTTATAGGTTGAATTATTAGTTGGAATTACGGCAAGTTATGATCATTTGCATGTTCTTAATTTTCTTGCATTTTTTGCCTTTGAACTGAGCATACTCATAACCTTTTCTTTCAGAATTAGGGTTGTTCAAGGAACCAAACCAAGCAGATTTAGTTGAGTAAAATCGCAGGTGTTTGAGAAGGCTCTGTTATCAAGCACTGACTGCAGAGGTTGGCCCCTTTTTTTCTTCTATATGTATTTGATTTATTTGTATTTATCTAGTTTAAAATGAAGATTTCTCTTGTGAAAATTCTGCGTCTACGTTGTTTGTTGTTACTGTTTTAGTATAGTAGAATTTATAGCATTAAAGAGATGCATAATGTCAATATTCTGCATCTAAGTTGCTAAATGTTGCAGTCCTGTTGGAGTGGAGTTTCATGCATTTTATTCTAAGTTTAACATACTTTGAAAGCTGATCTTTTTTCCCCAACTAAATATGATGTCTGTTTTTGATTCTGCACATATAGGTAATGTGTGTCTTTTTGATTGAGACCTTAAACGTGCATTTTGGCATGAAAATAATTGAGTATTCACAGTCCTGTTTTGGGTGATGCTAAATTGCATTCAACTAAAAAGGAAAAAAATAAATAAAAATGAAACCAAAGTGGGATGAACAATTGAGTTCTGAGTGTCATCATTCAAAATGTTAATCACACAGGACCAGCTCTCTACAACTTTGCATAAAATTGTAGATTTAGAAACAAAAACACACAGCTAGCAAAAAGAAGCTTTATCATCCTCCAGACTGAAAATCTTGATTCTTTATAGCATGTTGGGTGGAGAATAGGATTTGATCTTTTCAGCTTTATAGTTTTTTCCAAACCTTAAAAAATTTGATCTTATCACTCCTTAGCCTTATACCCATTACAACAGAATCACTCTTACATTCCCCTCCTCGCTGCCAACTCAGCTGTTAGTTACATAGTGGATAACCTTCCATTTTTTCTCTTGGTCTTGACCCCCTACATTGTGACCCCTCTTCCTTCCCATATACACTTTAGCTATTTTAGGGATCCTATCAATGCTCTCCCCCTCAAGACACACCTTGTGATCAAGTTGGATTTCAGGAAGCTGGTTGTCAAGGGTAGACAAAAATCTCTAAGGAAACTGATCCTTAACTGTTCCACCAAAGTTTTTTCTACTTTATCTTTTGATCTCTTGTGTTTATTGTCAAGGGGCATTTTCTTTTTCTGTTGATTTAATTTTCGGACTTCGGAGGTGATCTGACCCTTGAACATGTTCCTTCTTTGAATATAATTCCCTAAACTTCTACTCTATATGTTACTGTATTTCAGTTAAGCATAGTTGGAGATTGGGGATTGATTTTAATCTTGTTCTTTGCAAAGGGTGTGTCTTTCTTGTCAGTTGTTATTATTATGATTATTATTTGGGAAAGTGGCTATGAAATGAATGTTACATCATAAATTGATTATATGAAAAATGAATTATTTATGAGAATTGAGTTTTGATGCACTATTAAGTGAGCTTTAGGAAATAGTGGTTCAGAAATGTTGCATTAAACTTTGCATTTAAGAGTAATTTTAGATTTTTATTTTCCATCAACTGTGACAGTTTTTGATAAAATGCCACTTGTTCCCCAAGTTATTGATTTGTGATCATATATACTTGTTTCAGCATTAGAGGTTTTGAATATTGACTGTTTCCACATATATTCTTTCCCTGATATAGTTTAAATTATATTTTCTTATGCTATTGGTAGTAAAGTTTGATACTTTTAAATCTCTTTTCTTGTAATTCGTGACGTGTCCAATTTTTATGCATTTTTTCCCAGTGATCTGTACCAAGAATGGAGTGAAGCGTTAGAAATAGACATTGTAGCAGTAATAACGATAAATAAGAACAGATGAACTCAACACCAAGGGTTGATAATGCTAAGAGCAATATATTTGGTATGGTACCTTGATTCTTTGATTCCCTAATCCATGCTGAGGAAGTACACCCTTTCTTTGGCAAAATAGATGAATTTATAATATATACTGTGCACTGCATATTTATCTGTACTTGCTAATATTATGCATTAAAAATAATTAGTCTAAATAACTCTTGCATGATCCCATATCCTAATGCCCAATGAAGAACAGACCTCCTTAGAATTTAGATTATGCTCTGGCTAAATTGCTGCAAACTGATGGAGGAACAGTAGCTGAGAGTTCCAACTCTTATAGTTCCATCCACTTTTAGAGTAGTGATGCTTAAACCCTCAATAGAAGATAATATCATTTGTTGACAGGAAAGCATTACCCTTGATTTGCTGAATATAAGTAGTAGCAGTGAAGCACCATTTTTTTTTTGGTGACTGAACTATGCCATTTATGATACCCTTTTTTTAATAATATTTTAGTCTGTTTTTAACAATTCATGAATTCAATCAATATGGTCATAATTTCTTCTTACAAATAGACCAGATATGAGACAACTAATTATATAAGCTTAACTTGTTGCAATTCTATTTACTGTACTGTTTGATGTTCTTCTTTAACAATGTAGATTTAATACTTCAGAGGTTTCTGTTGAGCATGTATATTGATGTTGTTGCTTTAACTCTTCTTAGTGCTGACTTATAATGAAAATTTCTTCTTAAACAGGTTTATCTTAGACTATTCAAACAGAACAGTTCAATGCAGGAAAGTACTGGAGATATTATAAGGCACTTGCTCGGAGGTTTAAATTGTTATCTAAGAAGATGCATGTTTGCAATTTTATCTGTCGGTCCTGTGCCAAATCATATTGCTTTCATAATGGATGGGAATCGAAGGTATGCAAAGAAGAGAAACATGGAAGAAGGTGATGGCCATAGGGCTGGATTTACTGCTCTTATGTCCATCCTTAGATACTGTTATGAATTGGGAGTGAAGTATGTAACTGTCTATGCATTCAGTATTGATAACTTCAAAAGGAAGCCTAAGGAGGTTCAGTCCTTGATGGAATTAATGCGAGAAAAGATAGAGGAGTTGCTTCAACAAGAAAGCCTTATTAATGAATATGGTGTTAGATTACATTTCATCGGAGACATGCAGCTATTGACTGAGCCTGTCAGGGTTGCTGTGGAAAAGGCAATGAGAGTTACTGCCCACAACAACCAGAGAGTACTTTTGATTTGCGTAGCCTATACTTCTTGTCATGAGATTGTGCATGCTGTTCAAGAATGTTGTAAGGAAAAATGGAATGAGATTAAAGCATCAAAAGAAGCAAAGGTTACCAATGGTGCATTAGCAAGAAATGACCAGGGCCTGAAAGGAAATGGTTTTGATTTGCCTTTTCAAGATTCATGTAAAGACTATCTAAATGCAACCAAAGCTTGTAGTAGTGGAGTGGAAAGTGCTGGAAAGAAAGATGGTGTGTTTGAGCTTAATGTTGAAAAACATAGCGATAACTACAGTGAAGCTGAAATCACATCATGCAGTGAGCTGGTTGAAATGAGAGAAGAGAGAAAGTATGAGCAGGGTGAGGTTCCTTCTATAAAACTGGTGGATATTGAGAAGCACATGTACATGGCAGTGGCACCTGACCCAGACATCTTGATCCGAACTTCTGGAGAGGCTCGCCTCAGCAATTTTCTTCTTTGGCAGACTAGTACCTGCCCTTTGTATGCGCCATCTGCACTTTGGCCTGAAATAGGTCTAAGACACTTGGTCTCGGCAGTATTGAACTTTCAGAGACACCATTTTTATTTGGAAAAGAAAAAGAAACAGTTTTAACTGTATCCTTATTGGCCAAAATTCAGAGTGTAGTTCATGTGGTGTCAGTTTCCTTTTTTTTTTTTTTTAAAGACTAGTTTTTGTTTTTTATAAGAGTTGTTGAAATTATAAGAGTTTAAGTAGCAGAAAACGATAAAAAAAAAGAAGAAGAAAAACTTTGGACAATAGAATTTAATATTGATATGTGCTGTGCATTGTGCAATGATGTCTTATAAAATACAATGCACCCAGTCCTTATTTATTTCTAGAAATACTATAACTATGAAAATTATACTTGATCATTTAAAATATTTTAAGATACAGTAATAAATTATGACTTTTTAAAATATTTTATCAAAAGTCTTACGCGTTTCATAATTGATGCACTCCGGCCGGACACCTAAGACGTTTGTTTTTCACTTGGCAGGAGTTTGAGGGGATAAACTGTTCAGAGGTTAACAGACTTTGGGCAGTTTTGGACTTTCATTTGCACCATACGTGGAAAAGAAAAAGAAAAAAAAAAAAAAGGGGATAGTTGTAAGATTATCGGCCAAAGTCAACGTAAATCATGCAATGACATATTGCCTCTTTTTGGACCATTTTATGGTTTTAATTTTTCTTTGATATTGGTCTTGCGCGTTTTATAACCCGTGCCCAAATGCACGCACGAGACAAAGTTTGCCGCTTGACGGGTGTTGATGGAGTGTCCAAATTACATGGAAATTTCGTTGTCATTCCATATTTACGATTTTTTTTTTTAATTCAGATATCCTGAGGCATAACAAAACAAAATATCTTTACCACCGAACGTGTGGATCAACTGGCATGGAATTATTATAGCTTAACTAGTGGTCTTAAGTTCAAATCCTGAGTATGCAGCTGCGCCAAATACTCGGAAGAAGGACTTTGTCATCCATAGTGATCTTATCCAACTCAAGCAAAATTGTCCCTGGTAGAAAATACATGTGGTTTACACCATAGAGAAAAAAACCGAAACATCTTTATTGCAGTTTTATTTCGGCTACTTACCAACCATTTGTAGCTTGTTTGTTTTGAATTTTATCCGAGTATGACACAAGCGGGTAATTTCCACGCGCTGTGAGCTGCATTTACAAAATGCCACCATCTTTGCTCTTCTTACGAATTCAAGTTTGCGTCAGATGGGAAAGTATGCAAAACAAACAAAAACTTCTGTCTATTCATATCACTGTTGTCCATCCTCTTGTATGTGGAATTAAATTTGGTCAACGTTGGCAGCATTTTTTTTCCCCATAAAATTGTGGAAATGTGCCATCCAGATGTCTTCCAATTTTTGGTAGTAGTTTCACACCATTCGTCTAAAATTAATACTTCTTGAAAGGATTTTCTGCCCTCTCCTTTGAATGAAAAGTGGAATTTACTCTTTTAAAGTAGGAGTGATAATTGCATCTATTTATTCAGTAACCATCGGTCCAATTTGTTCATGCATGAATCTAACCAATTTGACCAATTATAAGAATAAAACATAATGGACTAGGCGGACTGGATCAACAATTATTATTTAATGGTCAATAAGCCATCTATCTTTTTTCTTTTTAATTTCTTTTTAAAACCAATGTGTACAATTATTGGATCAATGATGGTCATAGGAACAAATCCATTGCGGGTTCTTCTAAAAACAACACTTATAAGGAGAGAAATTTTAATGAAAAAATTTATGTTAACAGGTAAAAAAGTGTGTGTGTGTGTATGAAATGGATGGATTAGATAATCCATCCACAAAAAATTATTAATGGATGAATTGGATGGCTTTTTTTTTTTCCTAAATGAGTGATGAGTAGATTAAATTTTTTGATAAGTTTTTGATAAATAATAAACGGACTAATGATTTTTGCTTTTGACTCATAAATTTTAATCCAATTCAAAAATTATCTAAACCATCTATTTTATACCCACATTTTAAAGTGAAAAAATATGTAAAGTAAGAAAATAAAAACGTATTTATTATTATTTCAACGAAGGTAAATTTAACAAAATAATTTTTCTCAAATTTAAAAAATCTAAATCCATAATTCAAGTTTTGAGATTTGATTTTGTAAAATAAATAAGAATACAATAAATAATACTAGTTGTTAATGAGATAGTCAACAAATACATTTATAATTTGTTTTACACACACACACCACAATTTTTTTTATTAATAATTAAAATTATTTAATCATTCTCTAAATTGAGTTGTTGACTATCCGATGTTTCGTAATAGAATGTACTTTCGTTAGTCAAGGCATTTGAATTATTAGTAAGAGCCGGCAACTTTGACTTTCGCTATTGTTTTCCACTTTACCACTAAACTGGTTTGCATTGTGATACTCCCTTTTGAAAATCATATCTGACCTTAATTCGCATTTTTAAAAAATAGATGTGGACAGACTTTTTAAAACGAGTATTGCGAGAGGTTGTTGGTAATCATGACCATTGTTTTCTTTTTCACGTGCTACACGCCAACGTTTAATTCAACGAACTTTTATGTGATTATCCAAGTGGAGTATATAGGATTTTATGAATTTATCTTACGTGAATAAAAGTAAAGTAAATAATTTTAGTTGTTAAAGAAAAATTAATAATAGATATTTTAATATATTCATGATTTGTTATATATGTTACAATAATATCAATTATTAATTTTTTATTAATAATTAAAATTACTATTTTATCCTTAAAGTAATTCACTCATTTTAAAAAAGCCAAATCTAGATGTTACGTATATATAATAATAGTGGGAATTTTTTTAGCTTGAATTAAGGCACTGTTTTTTCTCCTTAAAAATGCATGTATCAAAAAAAGATGTTTTTCTCATGCGTAGTTATATCAGAAATTTTTTTTGAACATTTACTAAGAAATTAATATTTGGATTATTCGATTTAGGACGATTGGTCTTTGACCCTTAGGCCTGATTATATTCAATGAATAGGCGTTATAATTTGTGGATCGTCTAAATAGGTTAACTAAGTATAACAAGCGTCCATGAACTGATTAAGGATCGCCGATTGAGTTCAAGTTTAGCGCTTGAGGGGATGTGGAATATCCGATTCAGGACGATTGGGCTTCGACCGTTGGGCCCAATCACATTCAATAAATAGGCGTGATCTCCATTAGTCACGTTAAAAGATCTTACTAAAGGCATGATTAACTACGTCGTCCTTGCAGCAAACATGCAAATTCCAATAAACAAACATCATATATCATATACAGTGATAAATGCAAATACAATATTAAATGTGCAATAACCTTTTCTTTGAAATTAACACACGAGTCAAACAAATGTTACAAGTGCTTGCACCCCTTTGGCTTAACGCTAGAAGGGCGGTGAATTGACCGGCCAGTACGGCCTGACCCTCCCAATTGCTCACTCAACTTCGCTCTTGAGGGGCTATTAACCATCTAACCGCTTATGCTCAACCCTTGCAAACGCTCACACCTCTTGACTTAGCACTTGAGGGAATTTAATTGACCAATTTTTGCTAGCAGACCTGTCTGATCTATTTAGGTTGATCCACACTGCAATAAATGTTGTAGTGTCCTCCTTACTACACCAAGGTTTGCACATTTGAGTAATAGCTTGCTAGGTTTCTTAAGTACATCTTGGGCCATAGGACTCCTCAATGAATGGTGTTCTCTAATATGAACAATATTTAATGAATACTTGATAAGCTTACTTTAAATATTATATCCAAGTTTATTATTAGAGGTGTTTATGAACCAATTTAAATCATTTCATACTATTAAAACAATAAAAATAAAATCAAAAACCAAATAAACTCTTAACTGTAAAAATTGAAAATAAAAAAAAATTATTTTTCATTTGATTTGGATTAGTTTTTGGTTTTCATATTCAAAATTGAACAAAACCATAAATATACTATACTTTATTAGTTTTCTTATTTTATCTTCAAATAAATTTGAGATTATTTTGACTTTTATAATTTAGATCAAATTGTGATTTATGATGAGACTTAATATTTTGAGCAATTTTTAATATTTATTATGTATTTAATTTTTTTATTTAATAAGTGCATCTCTTTAATAAATTAGTCAATAAAGAAATTCATGTGCTGATTTAGGACTTTACCCTTACTTCAATTAATGAAATTTCATTTGTTTGATAACTAGTATTCAGTATGTGCATTGTATAGGATAAGTGCTTAATTCTTATATAAAAACAATTCATAATAAATAAATATTTTTAAAATATAAATAATATTATAATTAAATAATTTTGAATATATAAATTATTATTTTGAATTTACAATGAACAATTTAAATTGCAATATACAGATGCTTTTAACTATCGATAATTTCTTTTAAAAAAACTATTAAAATTTAATTTAGATATAGAGATAAAAGAAGATAGATTGAAAAAGATAGATAGTTAAAAAGATCAAATATACAAATATAGATAAAAATAGGATAGTTTGATATGGTTGAGAGGTAACTGTTAACTAATGGCATCAATAACTCAAGAGGGAGTGAATTGAGTTATTATGAAAACTTTTTTGCAAAGCAATCACCCCAAATCGTAAAAAATATAATTGTGAAAAGAGATGAAGAGAGAAACCTTTTGTTTGATTTGATTAATAAAATTCAAAGTAAAAGCATGACAAATCAAACATTCAAACAATTAAAACAGTAAATAGAAGAGTGCACCATGATTTATATTGGTTCAGTCATAAACTACGACCTACATCCAGTCCCCAAGCCACGCTTGAAATTAATTTGCTAACTGATAGGAGTTTACAACGTAGCAAGCCTTTTACACTTAAGGAACCCACCTTGGCAACCTAACTTGGGACGCTCCTCACCTTCTCATTCTAGCCATCCACTAGGAAAAACTTGTTCCTAGACCAAAGGAAACCCACCCCTGGATTTCCTTGCCAGAGGACACCTACCTCAAGACTTCCTCATTAGGGGAACCCACCCCGGGACTTCCTTGCCCAAGACTACTCGCCTCAGGACTTCCTTGCCAAAATAACCTACTCTTAGACTTCCTTAAAAAATGAAAAAAAAAAGGAAGCAATTACCACTCTCAACAGTGGAGATACCACAACTTGAAGATCTAGGACTCATAATTCTTTTCTAAGTGCTGGCTCAAGTAAAATAACCCCAATTCTCACAAATTCTCTTTGCTCTCACAAATTGGTTTTAGAAAGATTAAGCTTTTATATTGATTAAGGGGCAAAAACAATTTAATTTGTAATCTTAAAAGATAGGCTTTGATTTGGAAAAGATTATTCAGTTATCATAAATCACGTTTTTCTTAATTAACCATTCTAACCGTTGTAGAATTGATTCCCATGACAAAATTGATTCCTTCACATGGGAATCGATTCCTTCCCGGGGGAATCTATTTCTCGCATCACTTTTACGTTCAAAAATTGATTCACTTGATTTTTTCTTTGTTTCAGCTCATGGGAATCAATACCACTAGAGTGGAATCAATTCCTAAGCCAAGTTTGGCTTAGTATGTGATTTTTCACTCAAACCCTTTTTGTTTGTTGGTTAGAACTGTTTTAGCTCTTTCAGTTCATCCCCTTAGGCCAAACTTAGCCAGAATTAACGTCTTACATAAGTGCCTAAGACATTGACACAAATCTTCACAACATCTATTTTAATTCTTTTTTATTCAACTTTTGTCTTCATACGTTCCTTTTAGCTTTGTGTTGGTCTTCATTGAAGCTCTCTTGATGTTGGCTTTGTCTTCATCAAAACTCTTGCAATACATGACATTTCAAAGGTCATGATCAATAGTAATTTCTTTGTCTAGTTGCATAGATAGTGTGTGAAATGCACATTCAAATGAGAGATGAAAGAAAATATTGAGAATGTCTTAGTGAGAGAGTAGAGAGAATATGAATCTCTCTACAAGTATGTATTCTAACTAATAATATAGGAGTAAAGATAAATAAACATCTATCAATGACTAGTTTTGAACCTCTTGTTTTTTTGGTACAAGAGGTAGTAATGAAGTTTAAACATAAAACCTTATGTAAATTTCTCAAACCCTCTCCACTAGGTTGACTCTAGTGGGTTTTTTGGACCTCTATTAGAAAATAAAACAAAGATTTTAGTTAAACTTCCAAAATTTATTTTTGGTACAAGGCCTGTAACACCCTAGAAGGTATTATCGTAACTAAGTCTAGATTTCTAAAAACAAAAAGAAAGACTTAAAAACATAGAAACAACATGTCGAAGCTATTCATAAACATAATTAGATATTATATACGAACAATACAATAAAAAGCATACATGCCTAATACAACTCATCTATCACTCGAAGGTGTCGTACAAAATATAAAGAAGAATACAACAACACAATGTAAGTCTTCTTGCACTTGACTTCAAGCTCCAACTGCACATGTCTTTACCTGTATCCTGAAAAAGGGGAAACTTAAAGGAGTGAGACATAATGTCTCAGTGAGGGTTCTAAGGGTTCTACGGTTAGGTCAGACTCTTCTACTTGGACAACCTTCATCACTTATCTCTCATGACTTTAGCCCCACTAGGTCTCTCATAATTCTCCATACCTATGGTCGAGTTTACACCTTTCAACAGTCAATACTTCTTGTTAACTCCTCTCTCGTTCTCACAACTATTATACAAGCTTACTATCTCATTCTCAACCTAAGAACTCATCCTCATTACTTATATTTTCTTAACCAAAACCTTCTCTAGTATTTAAACCCTTCATGTTTAGATTTTACTCTTCTTCCTTTTGATATTCAAAGTTGTCTTTAGGGGTTAAGTCTAAGGCTACAAACATTCTAGAATACTCTTGTCAGTCCCTTAATACTCACCTTAATACTTTCATTTTGTTCTTTCTTACTTGTCTTATATCTTTCTATTACGCCGTGAGGGAATTCACCCTTTCTCTATCTTACTCACAACTTATATTGTTCAACTAGAACCTTCATAACACCATCCTAGGGTCTAGCCTCTAACTTATCCTTAAGGTAGGAAATCCAATTCTAACTACAAGCATACATTTATTTCACATCCTTTACCTAGTAACTAGACATAGACCTTGTTTTGTTTTATCACACAGGAACAATCCACAACTTTAACACTTCATCACAAGACATAATTACATTTTTGCATGTGTACACATTACATCAATTGCTCATTAACAAGGTCATATAAACTTCATATAGTTACAACATAACACAATTCATCATATCAAACTACAACGGGATGTATATGCATGTTATGTTCCTAAATTACTATTCATGTACATGTGGTACCAACTTAAACTTGTCAGAAAGTAGACTAAGAGTAAATGCATGGCCATAAGAAGCGTCATCAGTACAGATGCTTTCGGCTTTCGCACCCTCAACTAGTATGATATCCCTCGACGACTAGTCAGGGTTACCCAATTTTGCTAGTACGTCCAACACCATGGGATCAGCATGGACCATTGGAGTTTTTCCAACCGGATAACCCCCAAGGCTAGGGTTAGACAACCCATCACGGCCTCCACCAGCCAGATTCCTACATACTTTCCTCATCATATAACTCAAATGTTATGATGTATAGTCACATACAATGCTTATAGCTTTTCATAGGCTTTATCATGAAACATTGGCACAATTTATAGGTGACCTGAGTGATGACGGGTTAGAGTCACCATGTAGATGAGCCTTGTGAGCTACACCTAGTGGAGACATATAAGAACAGATTCGTAAGTGTCACACCTACTAGAAAGAGACCTAGAGAAAGTTACATCTAGAAAAGGCTTGACACATTAAGAAGGAATGCCCAACCACCAACATGTTTAGATAGATGACTTGACTAAAAACCACTTGATCCTAGAGTTGCATGTAAGGATTAGGCATGGACAAAGATGAATGGATGATGGTAGTTGCCTATCTAGTAGAACCCATTTATCCACATGATTTCCTAAACTAGTTTAAGTACGAGATGAAGTCCTATAGAAAACCATTTTATTAAGAGAATAGAAATTTCCTTAGGAAAAAGTTAAGGAAGAATCATAGACTATTTAGACTTGAAATTGTTCAAGAGGCAATTAGAGGGATGAATCTTCAAGGATTGAAAAGGATGAGTATGTGAGTAATCATGAATGTGTTCTTAGGCTTTGATTTTTAAGGACAAAAATCTTTTAAGGGAGGTGGAGTTGTAACACCCCAAATTTCAAGTACTAGAAATAAATCACAAGGTAGCTCTTAGTAGGACCCTTCCCATGTGTTATTAGATAAAAGATGCCTTAAGAGTTATTGTTATCATATTCCTTATTGTTATTGTTCCTATTATTATTAATATTATATTTATTGTTGTTGTTGTTGTTGTTATTATTATTATTAATTATGTACTATGGTGTTGTTATTATATTGTTGTTGCTGTTGTTATTGTTATTGTTATTGTTATTATTATTATTATTATTATTATTGTGTTGTGTTGTGTTGTTATTATTATATTTTTATTATTATCATTATTATTGTTATTATTATCCTAGTGATAGAAATTAGTAAGAATGTTATCATAAAACCCAAAAGAGCATCTAGGGCCCAATAGGGGATTAAAGCCCATTAAGCTACATACCCACCCACATGTTATAAGAAGGGAATAGGGAGTGAGAATTAGGTTTAGCCGTCACAAAATAGAAGAAGAAAGAAGATAGGGAGAATGAGGAGAAAAGGAGGAAGAAGAAGAAGAGGAAGAGAAAGAGAAGGAATAGAAACCGGAGAGCTCAAGCCTTAGAACTCAGATTTGCATGTTTCTAAAGGTGAGGACTCTCCCCCGTGTCCTTCCTTGTCCTTATGTTATGCTTGTTTATCTATTTACCTTTTCCCCCCCTTTATGCCTAAGTTAGGGATTTGATGGGTTTTGAGGGGATTGTGAGTGATTGAAGAGTTTATAGATTAGATTGACCAATTATCAAGGTAGAAGAAGTGAATAATAATTTAATTATTTGTTGTGGAGTATTTAGAAGCTAAAGATAATAGGAAAAAGAAATTAAAATTCGTATCTCGGATCTACCTGACAGGGTTAGATAACCACTGGGCGACTTTGTTTCGAAACTTGCACTCCGTGTTAGCGCCGGGCGACTATGTTGTCCTCCAGGCGTGGGGACACGCTGGGTAGGATGAACAATCCGTCGGGCGGGGTGGGTTTGACCGTGATCTGCCTGGCGGGTGCGACCTTGTATATTTTGTTTTTGCACCTGTGAACTCCTTTTTGCAGTTTTTAACTCATTGTTGCTTCTTTATTTATACCTTATTGAGTTTATATTGTGTGATTATTATTTACCTTGAGAAAAGTAAGTGTGATATGAAATTGTACCAATGTTTCATGATAAAGCCTATGAAAAGCTATAAGCATTGTATGTGACTATGCATCATAACATTTGAGCTATGTGATGAGGAAAGTATGTAGGAATCTGACTGGTGGAGGCTGTGATGGGTTATCTAGCCCTAGCCTTGGGGGTTATCCGGTTGGGAAAACTCCAATGGTCCATGCTGATCCCATGGATCTGGGCGTACTGGCAAAACTAGGTAACCCTGACTAGTTATCGGGAGATATCATACTAGTTAAGGGTGTGAAAGCCAAAGGCATCGGTATCAATGACGTTTCTTATGGCCGTGCATTTACTCCTAGTCTACTTTCCAACAAGTTTAAGTTGGTACCACATGTGCATGAATAGTAATTTAGGAACATAACATGCATATGCATCTCGTTGTAGTGTGATATATTGAATTGTGTTATGTTGTAACTATATGAAGTTTGTGTGACCTTGTTAATGAGCAATTGATGTAATGTGTACACATGTGAAAATGTAATTGTGTCTTGTGATGAAGTGTTAAAGTTGTGGATATGTGATCATATCATGCACGTAGGTTGTTCTTGTGTGATAAACCAAAATGAGGTGTATGTCTAGTTACTAGGTAAAGGATGTGAAATAAATGTATACTTGTAGTTAGAATTGGATTTCCTACCTTAAGGATAAGTGAGATGCTAGACCCTAGGATGGTGTTATGAGGGTTCTAGTTGGACAATATTAGTTGAGTAAGATAGAGAAAGGGCGAATTCCCTCACAGTGTAATAGAAAGGTATAAGACAAGTAAGAAAGAACAAAATGAGAGTATTAAGGGACTGACAAGAGTATTCTAGAATTTCTGTAGCCTTAGAATTGACCCGTAGAGACAAATTTGAATATCAAAAGGAAGAAGAGTAAAATTTAAACATGAAGGGTTTAAATACTAAAGAAGGTTTTGGTTAAGAAAATATAAGTAATGAGGATGAGTTCTTAGGTTGAGAATGAGATAGTAAGCTTGTATAATAGTTGTGAGAATGAGAGAGGAGTTAACAAGAAGTATTGATTGTTGAAAGGTGTAGACTTGACCATAGGTATGGATAATTATGAGAGACCTAGTGGGGCTAAAGTCATGAGAGATAAGTGATGAAGGTTGTCCAAGTAGAAGAGTTTGACCTAGCCGTAGAACCCTTAGAGCACTCACTAAGACATTATGTCTCACTCCTTTAAGTTTCTCCTTTTTCAGGATACAAGTAAAAACATGTGCAGTTGGAGCTTGAAGTCAAGTGCAAGAAGACTTACATTGTGTTGTTGTATTCTTCTTTATATTTTGTACGACACCTTCGAGTGATAGATGAGTTGTATTAGACATGTATGCTTTTTATTGTATTGTTCGTATATAATATCTAATTATGTTTATGAATAGCTTCAACATGTTGTTTCTATGTTTTTAAGTCTTTCTTTTTGTTTTTAGAAATCTAGACTTAGTTATGGTAATACTCTCTAAGGTGTTACAAGGCCATAGGTATCCTCCATGAGAAACAATTCTCCTTAAGCCAAGTAGGATTATTATGGGAGGCAAACCATTTCCTCCAAATATTTAATATAATTGCATACCCAAGACTTGAATTCAAGAGCACCGGTTAAGCTAAAATAATCCCATGCCAGTTGATCAACGTGATCAGTGATAAACTCCTAAAGCTTATTCTAGGGGTTCTTAAAACCTTTTTTTTTTGCCCAAAGCCCTAAAATCAATCATAGAGTGTTCAAAATTAGTTTTTTTTCATACTAAAAGTTGTAGAAAAAGGAAAAATGTCCTTCAAAAAGTCATTGACAATTATTCACTATTATTAAGAATTTCATTTATATTAAAACAAACTAAAATGAAGCACATTTTATACATGCATTCACAATTACACTTCTCTTTCTAAAGAAATACTTATATTATACTATTCTCTAATTTTAAAATTACACCTTCATAATGAAGGTGTAATTTTAAAATTAGAGAATAGTATAATATAAGTATTTCTTTAGAAAGAGAAGTGTAATTTACTTAAATTTTTAATTATGAATATTGTATTATTTTTTATTTAAAATATGCTTAACATTTTGGTTTTTATTTCAAATAACAATAATGTTATTTAACATGCTGATCACAAGAAAGATGAAAAAAATATAAATTTAAGAAATACTTATGAGAACTTTAATTTGATCAAGGAAAGATTATTTTATGATTTAAATATATTTTCAGTTTATATAAATATAATTTTATTTGATTTTAATTTTTCAACTTTTTTATTAGTTTTATTTCTTATAAATTTTAAAATGTTTAAAATGGTCATTGTTACTATTTAATGGTAACATGATATGCATTTAGTCATGTCATGTTGTAATTATTTTGAGGTGATATGATATGTGACATAGTTAGATGTATGTCATGTTATCACTAAATAATGATAAAGACTAATTTTTAAAATTTATAGCAAATAAGAATTTAGAGGATTAAAATAATATGACTAAAATATAATTTTGGTTCTTCATTTGAGATCTTGTTTTCACTTTGGTCCCCTAAATTTAAAAAGTTTTCCTTTGGTTCCTTAAAGTCTCATTCCTAGACCAAGGTGGTCCTTCCATCAGTTTACTGCACTAACTTAGTCAATTTGGTAACACGTGGCAAACTGTGAGATATGCCACATCAGCAAAATTAACATTATTAGTACAAAAAATTGACGGAAGGACCAATTCGGTCTAATAGAGACACTTTAAGGAATTATAATGAAATTTTTTTAAACTTAGGAAACCAAATTGAGACCAAAATTTTAGATGAAGGACCAAAATTATATTTTAGCCAAATAATATTAAGTCATATTTTCAATGATTAAAAACACATTTTATCCTTATTTTATTAGTAATAAAAATAAATTATAATATAAAATTATACGCATTTAAATTTTCTTAATTTTGGAAGTATTGAAAAAATATTTTAATTAATATAATATTGTTTTAACATCAATTTATAAATATCCCATTATGCGAGATATTGATGGAGATTGAGAATTGATTAAAGAAATTAAAACCCTCCTTTAGGTAATCAACTATTTAAATAAAAAATATTTGATTTAATTTAATATAAAATTTAAAAAATACGTTTTACAAAGAAAAATAAGCTATGCACTGATAGTGTAACCACCATGTATAGTAAGTTTGTTGACTTTTATAATAAATATCTTAAAAATATATTAACGGTGATTTTTGATTGGTTGACAGTATAAAAGTTTTTATACTTAAAGTGTATGACCATTGAACTCTCTTACAAAATGAGAAAGATATGATTTCGTAAGAATGAAAAATCTATTATATATTATAAAACAATGTTTTATAATATAGAAAGATGGTATGTGATAACACCATATTCATTCTTTTTCCACCTAAATTTCATAGTTTTTTTCTTTTTTTTATTCATATAAATACATTATTATATTTAATTATAATAATTTAGACGTTTACAATTAAGACATTTATAATTAAGGCGTTTATAAAAATATATATTCTACTTAAATTCATCAATCAAATAATTAAATCTTAAATTGATTTTGATTTTATATCACAAGAAAATCAATTTATGAAATTTTATTGAATGTTATTTATAATCATGGTAATTATGATAATTATGGTAATATTTTTTATTATGATAATTAAAGCATTTATAATCTATTATTATTATTATTATTATTATTATTATTATTATTATTATAAAGAAGATTTGCCACGTAAGCAAATGTCATGTGGAATACCATAATAATTTTTTTCCTGCCAAAATGCCATCGAAACTTTTTATTTATTTTATAATTCATAAAAATACTTAATTATACTAATTAAGAAAATTATGATTAGTATAATTTTTATGATTTAAATATTCAAATTAATAATATAATTATATATTCTTATTCAAATTAATTGATAATACTAATATATATTCTAATACATAATTAAGGAAATTATGATCATAATCAATTTTTTTGTTTTTTAATTCATAAAAATATATGATTTTATTTAATTATAGTAACAAAGGCATTTATACAAGTATATTTTTTAAATAAATCAAATAATCATTAAATTTAAATGTATCTTGATTTTATAATTATGGTTATTTTTTGTTATTCATCACGTTTTAATTGGTAATACACACATACATACCTACATATATATATATATATATTATATATATTAATATATATATATATATATATATATATATATATTACTTCAAATTTTAAGTTATAATAGATTCAAATTAAAAAATCTTATAAGATTTATGCTGATTTCGTTACATAAATTATTATTGGTAGTTTAAACTATATATTAAGGATAATCTTGCAACATTATCATTGATAATTTAATGAATGGAAATTAAATTATTTTAAAATGCATAATTATAATTATTACATTACATACATACATACATACATACTACATACATACATACATACTACATATATATATATATGATATATATATATATCTAATATATATATATAATATATATATATATATAATATATATATATATAATCAAAATATACATATTATTCAAATGGTCATGATTCTAATTAGTGATGGTCGTTAATTGAGCATTCAAACTTTTCTTTTCTTTTTTTTTTAAAAAGTATTGTTATAAATAATTTATTCTACAAATTGCAGACCTTGCAATAATTTCTTCTTTTGCTACACAATGTCTTTCAATTTTGACAGATTAAAGACATCAATGTTCAAAATGATTGAAAGGTTTGAAAATTACAAATTCTAATATATATATATATATATATATATATATATATATATATTCATTTTCTTTCGTTTTACTTGGTTCATTTTTTTGTTGTATATCTCTTTTATTGTTATTCATTTTGTTCTTTTTTATTTTAGTTAAATTAATTAATAGGTTACTGAACTATTTGAAAATTTTTAATTAGGTCCCTAAACTAAAACAAATTGTAATTAGGTCCTTGATCTTGTAAATTTGTAATTAGATCCCGAATGTTAGTTTATGATGACTTGAAACCACCAGAAAATAAGAATTTGTGATGATTTTAAAGACTTTAGGGGCTCAATTACAAAGATTTTGTAAGATCAAGGACTTGATTACCAGTTTATTTAGTTCGGGGACCTAATTAATTTTTTTTAAAATAATTTAAGGACTAACTGATTAAGTTAACTTTTATTTTATAGTTTCATCTTTTTTTATTCTTTATCTTCTTTCTCTAAACTAATCTTCTAATCTTTTTCTTTCCCCTTGAATTTATTTTTAAAATTTTATAATACTTGACTTTTACATGCTAATATTATTTTGTTATTTTTGAATGTTTTAACTATTAAGATGACATAAAAGATTTAAAAGGGGGATTTTAGTATTTCACAAAAGTAAAAAGAATATTATTATACTACAAAAACAAGGTTGATTTTTTTAACTATAGAATTTAGTTTATATATAATATTTGCTCTTTCTTCTTTTTTAGAAGTATCTCCTTTGATACTTTGGTTTTGGTTGATAATGTTACTAGCATAGGTGTGGTTTTCTAAGACTATGAAGGACAAATTTTGGCTGCTGCTTCATGTCATTTCCAAACTGTTTTGAGCCAAGAGTAGTAGAGGTTTTACCTTTTAACTGGGCCATGCAAATTTCAAAAAATTTATATGTATATGGGGCAGAATATAAGAATGATTGTTATGAGCTATAGTAGCAATAGAGCAGTGAAAAATCAATTGAAAGAAGTTATTTTCAAGGAATCTTGGAAGGTTGTAATCAACTTGTTTCAAAGCTTTAGGAAACTGCTCATAGCGTTGTAATGCAGCACACACTTTATTATTCTTAACTTTTGATGTTCATGAAATGTATTGAATAGAAGAAGTTCCATACAAGTGAATCAATTAATGATAAATGATGTAATTAGTTTTCAGGTGGAATAATATTATCCAACTTTTCTTCGTAAAAAAAATAGAGATATCTTTTTTATTATTGCTTTTGTTTTTCATGTTTTATCTTTTCACCTTTTTTCATCTTATTTTTCTAAGGTAAGTTTCTTTTTTTATTTTGTTTTCTTAGACTATATTTCAAAATGTTCTAATATTTAGCATTTTAAGTTTGGTTGTTGACATTATTTTGAACTTTTTACATTTTCAATTATTACGATGGAGTAAAAGACTTAAAAGAGAGAGTTTTATAAATAAAAAAAATTCTTATTGGGGTATAAAATTAATATTACTCAATAAATATTTCTTATTTTAACTCATTTTATATCCGAGAAATATGTTTTGTTGCATTTTTATAAGATAATCTCTTTACTAATTTAAAATTTGTTTATTTGAATTTTATAAAAAATAAAAGAAGTTTTTTGCCACATAAGCAGATGTCACGTGACAACATTTAATTTAAATTTTTTTATGGACATGTAAATGATTTATTATTTATTTAATTCATAAAAATACATAATTATCGTAAGTATGATTAGTGTGATTTTAAAGATTTGAACATTCAAATTAACTACACAAGTATATATTTTGATTCAAATTAATTAATAACACTAATATATATTCTAATTCAAATTTATA